>CM028131.1:1661887500-1662412500 GCA_016271365.2 Neoceratodus forsteri
AAAAGGTAAAATACGCAATTAGAGAGACAAAGTGAGAATTAGAGAGGAATCTAGTTGATTTACATCATGACGACAAAAAAAGGTTCTTTAATTACATTGGCTCCCTAAAAAACTCACCTACCTTAGTAGGACCATTAAATATCAATAATGTTGATGTTCATGACGAACAGGTTATAGCTAATAAATTTAATGATTACTTTGGTAGTATATTTATAAAGAAGTGTGAGTTAATGTGTTCCAAACCATCTAATTTAGACCCTGTGATCGAATTTAGTGTGGCTGAAACCTTTTACCTTATGGATTCCTTAAAACCATCTACATCATGTGGTCCTGATGATATTCCTGCTATTTTCTAAAAATCTATCTCATGAATTAGCAGGAGCACTGACCTACTTATTTAATGAGTCATTAAAGAAGGGCTTAGTAGTTAATGATTGGTGTGATGCTAGAGTTATTCCTATACATAAATCTGGATCTAAGAAGGAGTTAAACAATTACAGACCTATAAGTCTTACTTAGCCTGTATGTAAATTATGGGCGACTAATTTTAAGCAGAATCAGTAGTCATATTTTGGCAAATGGTCTGACTGATATATTCCAACACGGTTTTCAAGCTGGAAGGTCATGTCAGACCAATTTGTGATTTTGAACCAGTCAGCGAGGCTCTGGATCTTGGTTTGCCGGTTGACGTGATCTACCTGGACTTTGCGAAGACTTTTGATTCTGTTTCTTATGATATACTATATAAGTGTCTAGTCAATTTAGAACTTAATAATTATTTGATCAGATGGATAATGCAATGGCTGTCAAATAGAAGACAGCAAGTAAGTTTGAGGGGTTTTGTTTCCCCATGGACACCAGTTACTAGTGGAGTTCCTCAGGGATCAGTTTTAGGGCCTGTGTTGTTCAATATACTTATAACAGGAATGAAAATAAATAATGGTAACTGGTTAATTAAATATGCAGATGATGCCAAACTTGGAGGGATTGTTAACAACTCAGAAGCTACATCTGTATTACAGGATAATCTAAATGATATCTCCGAATGGGTTAGTAAACATAAGTTGAAATTTAATATTGATAAGTGTAAGGTTATGCACTTTGGAAATAATAATAAGTGTGCTAAATATTATATTGACAATCATGTCTTAAGCGTTATTACATCTGTGAAAGATCTTGGTGTTATTATTAATAACACATTAAAATTACTGAACACTTAAATTATGTGATTAAAAATGTTCTAGACTTAGTAATTGTTTATTTAGAAACATCAAAAGCAGAGAGCCATCGATTATGGTCCCCTTTATACTAGTATTATAAGAGCAAATTTTGATTACTGTTCTTAGTTTTGTGCCCCCACACAGAGGGGTGATATAATATCTAGGGGAAAGGTGCAACAAAGGTTTACTAGGAATATCATAGGAATGGGAAATTTGTCTTATGCAGAAAGACTTAAACAACTTAAGTTGTACAGCATGGAATATAGATCAATACGTGGGGACCTTTGTTTGCTCTACAAAGCGTCTAGAGATGAATACTTATTCGATACACTCCACTTGAAATGGAATACTATTACTGTCTCAACTCGCTCTCATAATTTAAAATTATTTTTACCGATTAATCGAACTACTAAACGAACACAATTTTTTTACTCAACGAATAGTTCCAATTTGGAACTCACTACCTTATGAGGTGGTGAATTGTGTAAGCTTGTCACAATTTAAATTTCATTTAGACATATTTATGAATGAATTTAAATTTGTTACCCACCTAGCTTAGGTGGCATGATCTTAATGGGCTAGTCCCTCGATCGTGTAATTTACCTATGAACCTATGAACAAATAACTGTAATAATGTACTAAAACATTGAGACAGTAGCTGATATTAATACTGCAAATAAATACTAACTCAAATAGATGACCTTTCAGCCCCTTTTCAGAAACACCTCTAAGGAGAGGGAACACTTAAGATGACAAAGAGGCGAGTTCCAAACAAGCACGTTGTCACTGAGAATGCCCTGTTGCCTGAGAGTTCCAGCTGTGACCTCAGGACAGCCAGAAAAAAACTTCCCAGTTGACCCAGATAAGAGAGTGAGAGTTTACCAGACCAAGATGTCTTTGAGTTAGCCCAGACCCCAATCCGTGCAGGGACTTGAAAGTTAACAAATCTTCTGTCCATAATATCTGTTTCTATTCCTCTTACACCTCATTGTGATCTCTCTCATATTATGACATCTCAAGTGACTGATCTGGTAGTTTATGGTTTAGGTGGTTTAGCTTCTTGATCAGCTGTGATGTCACATACAATGAGGTCATAGAGCCTGTGGTCTATGAGGAGGAATAGAACTAGCTATATCAGCTTCCAAGTAGAGAACTGCTCCACACAGCACACCCAGGTATTATCACTTAAAACATCTTCTAATTAGCAGAAGGCTAAAGAAAAAATACTTCAGCTATGAGTAATACTTCACTACTTTTGGAAGTTAATATTAGTTTCAGGCAGTACATTAGCTCTTTAAATAAGCATTGCACTGACAAGTGCTCTTATGCCTAGCTGAAGTTCCCACTCTTTAGATGAGATGTTACAGCAAGGTCCCAGCTACTCATTTCTGGTGTCTGCCTTCCCATATCGTTGTTCATGAAGTGTATTACCCCAGTGTCCTGGTCAAAATTTCCCTCAATCCATGTACTGGGTTCTAATGCTGTCATCTAATACTTTGTGTGGGATATTGCTGACAGCTAAAAGGCTGCACTTTGTTTACATGCTGTCACTGTATGACCAGTATCTTAACTTTCTTAGAGGTGTAGTGTGTACGTATAATATTATGTTAAACGTATAGTATTTCTCTCCTTTTTAAAAACAAACAGAAACAAGCAGCACATTTCATAGGGCCCATTCCATAAAAGGTTCTCTCAGTACATCCACATATGCGGAGGGCCTGGAAAGCCACAGAATGGCCCCTCTGCACAGGATGTGTACCATCTGAGAACTCCATGTCATCCTCAATGAGAGATGCATGCCCCCTCCACACCTGAACCCTGTCTGCACATGTGACTATGCAGATGGACGGAACAGAATGAACCATGAGATCTAGGCAGGCATATACCCAATTCTTACAAAAATTAGCATGGTGCAGAGAACCCATGGAAGAGCAGAAGCTACACAGCCTTAATGACTGCTTCATGCCCCCTCTGACTGGCCAACAAGTCAGTTCTGAGCCTGATTCTCCACCATTGCCACCAGCCCCCAGCCCTAGGAGCCTCCACAGTGGGGCTAGGCGCATCACCAGCACCGACTAATGGGATTCCTAAATATACATTTCTTTCTGTTGGGATACAGCAGTCCTAGAGGATGAGGATTGCCATATCCCATCTGTCCCTGCACTCTGTGCAGGCAGGGATCCACTTGTGGACTGGTATTAGCATCCATTTGGATGCCTGTGTTTTGTATCAGCTCCACCTCCCCCTTCCCCACCACCTCCTGCAAAGGTGGCACATGCGGCGCAGGGCCTGGGGATGCCATCCAGTGTGGGAAGACATCGGGGTGCAGAGCCGAGGTTCAGGATATGCTTGACTCAGGCGTATCCTGGCTACCTATGTGGACTGTCCCCTTAGTCATTAACTTGGGTGCAAAGTGACCAGTTTGTACCTAAGCTATCCTTATCAAGGTTGAAAAGCAATCCTGATGCCTGCAAAGTTATTTGCCAGTTTTTGGAGAGTTGCGGCTACCATGCTAATGGCCCACAGGACCACGCTGCAAACACTGTGACTCTTGCAACCCAGACAGCAGGCTGCAGTGATATCAGTGGGTTACAGCCTGGCAGGAAGTGGGAGGGGTGCCACAGGACATCAAAGAATGTTTGAAACTGAGGATAGAGAACTTAGCACCACAAAGCCATTGCTATATTGCTGCAGTGCTACACAGTACCACATCTGTAAGCATCTGCCTTGATATTAGTGGGTGCTATCCTTAATAGCTTTACTAACATTTGGATTAGCAATTTGCACTGTGGCACACTCACAGGAGAGGACTCTTCATCCCATACAGTGAGAGCACATCACTGAGCATACCACAGTTTGGTAGCAGCACAACAGGGCAGATACAAAGTGTTTATTTTGTGCTGCCCCAACTGTGACTGAAAACCAGGCTGAGCATGTGGAGTACTGTCAGATAGCGCTGTAGAGATCATCATGTAAGTCAATTTTATTAATCTATCAGCACTTCCCACCTCCACAATTTCTTAAGACGTATGGCACTACTTTATTAGCATTTGAACAGTAGGAGATTATAAAATGGAGAAGTTACATCCTGGATACTGATTGGCTGAGGCAGCCTGGCACCCATTCCCTAATCTCAACATAGATTCCCCTGAAATAAAGCACCAGTGCCAGCCTGCCGCTTGACTAAACAGTTCCCACCCTGTGCCTTACAAATTAACACAACTCCACCCCCCCATAGAGCACAGTTAAAAAACAGAAATGCAGTGTTTGTCTTTGTATAGCTCAGCTTGCTGTGTCCCACCTGCTCTCTCACAACTTCTATGTAAAGAAAAGTAAAACTGTGAAACCGCTAAAAGAAAAACAAGTTAAAAGTAACATTGGCACTCTAAAGAAGGCACAACACAGAAAGCAAAAAATGTTCCTATAGTGTTCGCTACAGTCTTCCAGCAGAAGACTTACAGTATTTAGTTAAAAACACATTTATAACAGTGTTTAACAATTTTTTGTAACAATGTGACACAAAAGTCCCATTTTATAAGTGCAGTCAGACACTCCTGGGTTGCATTTATGCTGAGAGTACTGCACTTCTGGGGGCTGCAAGACCCTCTGCCTGTGGTTGCAAGTCTCAGCATGTCCCTGGTGGGTGAATTAATCTCAGCATTAATCCCCTACCCTGTCATGTTTGTTGCTGCCATATTTTAGAGCTCCAGAGAGCTGAAACAGCAGGACGGATTTGGAGAGTTCTATTTCTCACGGTATTTGGCAGTTCCTTTCTTTTTTGACTGTCTTCTGTTTAGTCAGTCTGGCTGTGCTGACTCAGCAGCTCTTTCACAGCTTGGTTTCCTTACTCTTACAACCTCTCTAAATATCTCTTTCAGTCTCTTTCTAAAACACCAGCATTCTGTTGCATGGACCAGTTTTTTTCTATGGAGCATTGCAGTGACTCGCGTTCTAATGAGTTTCAAGCTATTGAAATCAGTCTGTTAACACTGCTGATCCTTTGGTATACAATGAAGATAACAGCATGGGAAGGATAGACAGATCAACAGTGGCAGAAAGCAGAAACATAAGGGTAGTAGGAAAAGATGTGAGAGGAGGAGCATTGCAGTTGGAGAAGTAGACCTTCAATGTGACCAGTACACACCTCTAATGGATACCAGAGATCTGTGAGCGAGCTTTGTTGGGCCGACTGAAAAGAGTGAAATATTTTTTCAGTCCTTGCTACTTTCAAGTAGCATCACTTCATGCTAGGAGTGCGGCCATGCTGGATTTTCAGTAATCTGATCTATTAGAAAAGGAATATTTGACAAATTTGATGGAAAAGAGCTATTACAGGGATTTGCATTGTGTTTGCCATCAAGTTAACTAACATATACCCTTGTCCACCAGCCCACTCCTACACACACACATTTTCATACCTATGATGCTTTGAACTGGGTTTGAGGCTTTAGAGTATATGTGTGTGGTTTGGAAAGACACCTGGAAACCAATCTGGATAGTAATGTTTTTTTCCTTACATCTGTAACCCTCATGAAAGCTGTGAAAATTGTGACCTATACTTTTTTTGTTTTATGTTACAGTGCCCCATATCTTGGGGAGGCGGGAGGGAGGCAGCAGATGGTGCCCTGAACGGGCACTGACCCGTGAGCAGACTCAATGGACCATAGGGCCTACACTGCTGGCTTCTTAGTATGTTAGTATATCACCTGGCTTGTTTGATACCCTTCTTTTCCCATTTGCAGTTGCCTTAGCTCTGTTTTTCACATCTGATATAATAAAAGGAGCACTCCTTTTAATATGGCTCGAACCAGGTTGTCAGCAGTATTCTCAGCTGTTTTTGTACACTTGTTGTCCCATAAGGTCAGGAAGCAGTGTCTACTGCATGCTAGTTCATTAAAGTCACAAGAAAAGTGATCTTAAACAATGGGTGTTCAAAAACCAAAGAGATTATTTCATCTGTAAAAAAAAAACAAGTAGTAAAGCAGACTCATAATGGAGATGGAAGAGTATCTGACAAGTCAGTAGATAAGGGGCAATCTAAAATAGAATAAAAAAGTACAGGTCAAAATGTTCACTGCTATCATGCACTTCTGCTTTAAGGCTCGCTTGTTCGTACATCAGATGGATGTGTCGCTGCCGCTGGAGCTGACAATGCTGTGGTAGTGACTGGACCTGGAACTGCTTAATCTACTGAGTGACTGCATCGTACTGGTTTGGAATGTGCTCTAGCATTTGGATTGTGTATTTTATGTAAAACAGGATGTTTGTGGAAACTGCCTTTTGGACTACAAAACTGCTGCCATGTTCAGCTGCTTGTGACCCACTTTACCATGGTGATAGGGTCAAAGAACATGGTTCCAACGATCAGGGATGCTTGTCCACTCAGGAAAACACAGTGGCTCATGGATTACAGCTGGACCTACTGTAATTACCTAATTAATTCAAATGCCTTTGTAATGGCCAGTCACTTGTCATGTAAGAGACCTTCAGGACTGCCCAACCTGATTGACAGCCCAGATGGATCCATGACAGTTGGCACAACAACACCCAGCACAACAACACCTGGTGGTAGTCATTCAGCCTAATGACATTTTCTGTAATGCGCCAACTAGGGAAAATAACCCCGACACCTACCAGCAGTGGGACAGTAAGCATGTAGAAGGCAGTCATATCACCACCTCATAGTCGTAGCTGCTGCATTAGAGCAAACATCCTGTAGGACAAACCATCATTAGGCCAAAATTCTGAAGTGAAATGTCACAAGGCTGCATGTCTTTAGTCCAGTTGTGCCACACAGCCCAGATGGTCCAGTTGGGTTTGCTGTTGCCCTGTTAACAGCACAGGCTGGGCTGCCCTCGAGGCAGATCAATGTGACATCTTGTTGGACCCATATCAGCTGTCCACATAGTACAGTGCAGACAAACACATGGGGAATTTATTTGTCTCATTACTTAAACCGTGGTATCTTCTTAAAGAGGCAGCACACACAGTGACACTGGGAAATCTTTGCTTCGGAGGCATAGAAAGTCCCTCACTAGAGCACCTGTTTCACACAATACTGACCCACTTCCTCAAAGCCATAATATAACCTGGGGTACATACATGAGACATAAACCTCTGAGCTAGATGCTATAGTGTTACAGTAATCTACCTTCCTTACTCATATGACAGAGTTTTCCCTGCTCCCATTTCTGGAGAAGCATTATGTTATTTCTTATGATATTCAACCAAGGCCCATTATGCACCCTATTCTCAGTCCCTGCTCACAATAGAGCAGATTTTCTTGGACCTCCCTGGGTAACAAAAACATACCTAACTGGCAAGACTCATTACACGTGTGTGACCCTCAACAGCTAGAGAATCTCAGCAGCTATATCTGGAAGATTTTTCCTTGACTTCCCATCCACTTAGTTGGTCACTCCTGCAGGACACCCCCACTTTCTTCCATAGAACTTAGAGAAGACTCAAATGGTCTTGAGCAGCTCCCTTGAGGGGTATCCCTTACTGCGCTAGTTTCTTCTCCTCCTGGGTCTGTGGCACCATAAGGACCCCCTTGATCTGTCTCATTTCTTCCATCTGCAGGCCAGCTTTCCAAGGGACAGCAGTACCCCACCCTGCCACAAAGTGTGGAGAACTTCCAAAGGCTCCTCTGAAGTCTTTTGGACTCTTTTAGAAGAGGAACAGGCAGCACCTGTGTAAATAAGTTTTCATTGGCAGATACAAAGACCTGTGGCCTGTCTGTCAAATACCTAAGCAGTCTGCAGGCAAATGTGGTGGAGCCTGGAAACTTCAAGTCTCAAGATTCTCTGATGAACTCCTTTAACTAACCTGGGCAGAGGGTGAGAGGTTTTCCTTTTGGCTATAGTCTATGACCAACCCCCCTGTAGATCTGTAAGGGTCCTACATGAATTTTCAGGAGTTTCACTCTGTTAAAGTATTTTTTTATCATAAATCATGGCTAGGAAAGTATGTTTTAAAAAGTTGCAGTAAAAATATGGTGCATTTTTGCCCCCCCCGCCCCTTCTTTGAACGAGAGTCTTAAGCAAAACTCTGTGATCCAAGGACTGTTACTATGGGGTTACCAAAAGCAAAACTGACAAAAACGGCTCATTCAGTATCGGCTGATGTATTCCTTTAAACCAGATTCATAACCATTGGTTACAGCTGTCCCATCTGGTAATGGTAGGAGCTTTGATTGATTGTTATAACTCTTACCATTAGCAGTTTCTCATTTCAACTTCATGTCTGCTAGGGGAGACATCTCCTTTTGCTTTTTTTGCATGTATCACGTTTGTCACCAATGATAAAACTGGATTTTTAAGTAGATCAATTTAAAATCCTTTTTTGTTAATCCACTGTAGCTGGTATTGGGTCTGCATTCAGCAGTGGCTCTAGCCACAAATGGTTACCAGGGCACAGCTGGGGCACAACAGATGGCAGCCAGGGCACTGATATATTGTTAATATGGGGGAAGCTCTGCACTATAAGGGGCACCAACTGGGGCACAGCATTTTTTTAACGGGGCACGTGCCCTGGCGGGCCCTGGTGTAGAGCCACCACTGTCTGCATTTGATGCCATCTTTCCTGTCTGGGCCCTTTCTGTTGATGTGGTTTGCATCTAATAGCAGTCCTGACAGTTAAGCATGTGACACTGGCTCCTCAATTCGAGGCTGCAAATAGTGAAGGGAGGTATACATTCTAATCACAACCTAGCAACTACAGGAAAGTTAAATTAAACGACAGCACCAGCAGATTGTAGACAATCAGCTTGTCTGCTTAGCAGGTTAGCCGATTTTCTACTTTTATGTTCAGTTTTGCAGTATGAGCATTTGTCCACAGCAGATGTATACATGTAACCCTATGGAGTTACTAATACCATCTTGCCTGTTTGCATGCCAAGCTGGTGTTTATACCAAAAGATGGCAGCATGCAACTAATATCAATTTGGCCAGTAGAAATCATTTGAAGCCTGTATATACCATTCCAGTGCTGGCCCTAGCTTTTGTGATTTGAACTGATATCCAGCTGTGGAACAGATATAGTAGGGCCTTGTTAGTTGAGCCATGGCTTTGATTCAACTTCTGTGGCCTGCTGAAATATAAAAAACAGCATTTAAAAACTATCTCCCATTACCTATCAATACAGCATGCCCCAGCACTCTCCAAACTAATACATCACAAAACATGAGTGCGTGGCAATGGTGCCTCTCAAATTGGAGACCAGAAAGAGGAAGAGTTCAGGTGGCTGGCTCCTCCGACCGAGGAATTACAGTCCCTTCTCCTTGGTTATAGAGGCTATAAAGATGTGGACTTTTGAAGTCCTGCGGTAAGCTGCTACTGGGGGCTTAAAGAAATACTTGAAAATGAGCACAATTGGTGCTCTTCAATGTCATCACCCATAAATGAGCATTTAACCAAGCTGTCCCTTCATCTAATGGGAAGAAGTTAAAGAAAATAAATGATTCTGGCATTCACTCTCCCAAGTCTACAGATGCACACATCAGTGATTCTGCCCCTACAGATGTAAATTTGGAATCTCCAGGCAATATCTGGTGTTGAAAGCCCAATACTGTAAATACTGTATAACAATCACACACAGACCCCTCAAGATTTGACTACGGTGTGTGTAGTGAGTTGACCCCAGTAATCATGTTAGCTGGGTTTTGCCTTGTCTAGTCTAGTAGGACAGTAGGCCAAATTTTGTTTTTTGCCAGTCTGACCTGATTTTGACCTGTAACACCCTTCCCCCCCTTCACAGTGTGCATTTCTCCTGTCTTCAACATACTGTACGTTAACGAGCAGATTGTAGCCTAATATTCATCATCCCAGCTCCTCAGAATATATGAGAGCATTTAATTATAGATTGTCCTTTATTTCTCTTTCTGAAACATAGTAAGGGAGCGGTACAACACAGAGAGAGATTAAATACAAGTATCAAAAAAGGCTTTCTAGGTAGGCATGGCAGTTAAAAATTAACCAGCAGTTTAGCCAGAACAGATAGTTGCCATAGTTAATTTTTAAATTATATAGCTTTAGCAGTGTTATGGTATAACAGGCAATGCTCCCAACGTTCACTGAAATGATAAGCTGGTAGATATTTATTCTTTGCAAAAAAAAACTTTGTTAATGCACTAGTTAGGGTTACAGTGACAAAAGTAGGGAAATATGGCATTAGGGTTTCCAACCCTAACACCCCACTCACACCCACCAGGCAGCAACAGGAAAACTATGACAGTTTCACCTCTGCTGCATCTTTGCTAATCAGACATGGGGAGTGCCTTGGGGTTGTCAGCCCTAACACTGACCCTATTCTCATATACTGTACATATCTCAGCTTCTCTCATGATCAAATGGGGTAAGCATTAGGGCTGATAACCCCAAGGCACTACCCATGCCTGATTAGCGAAGATGCAGGACAGGTGAAGCTGTCATGGTTTTTTCCTGTTGTTACCTGGTGGGTTGGGGTGGGGTGTTAGGGTTGGATAATCTAACACCATATTTCCTTACTTTTGTCACTTTAAAGGAAAACTGTCCAAACAGTGAGGGCATTCACCAGGGCTGCAAAAAATGCCCAATTTAAACAACCACGTTCCCATGCCTGGCATGGAAAGTTAACTCTTTCATCTCCGGGGCAGTTTGAAGGTTGGGACTCACTGCTATTGTCAGAATACAGCAAGACTCCATTAGAAGAAACAACATTACTAAGGTGAGTATTTTTTTCTTTCATGTTCTTGTTTAGATGCAGTCTAGCAGGGATTGTCCTCCTAAAGGAGTATTTGAATGTCAACTATGTGGATTTGCAGCACCATACAGCTATTATGGGCAAAAGCCTCCCAACACCTGCTCTGTTGTGTAAGTACAAACTGTAGCATATAAAAGATAGTAAAGCACAGTGGAAGTATTAGTATTGATTTTCATAAATGAAAAAAACAGATTAATGGACACGTGGCGTTTTATTGTGGGGAGACATCAAAATACTGTAAAAACTGCAATAGAAGGGTTCAGTTTGACCTGCAGTGTGCATTTTCAAGGCTGGGGAACACAACCCAGAATGTGTTTGGGGGGGGGGATTAATCTAACACTAGAGTGGTCACTGGTTGGGTCCTGCAGGGCTCGATGCTAGGGCTGGTGTTGTTTAATGTCTTTGTTAATGATGTTGGGGATGGCATTAAGGGTAAAATGTGTTTTTTCGTGGATGACGCCAAGCTCTGTGGGAGGGTGGACTCGACCGAAGGGATACAGGAACTAAGGGAGGATCTGAAAAAGCTTGAGAGGTGGTCAGGGATTCGGCAACTTGCATTCCATGCCAAATAATACAGAGTTATGCACTTGGGAACCAAGAATCCCAGGACAGAGTACTATCTGGGAGGAGTCTGATTTATCTCTAACAAATGAGGAAAAAGATCCGGGTGTGATGATAACTAATGACCTAAAGCACTCCACACAGTGCAGGAGAGTGGCAGCCAGGGGGAAACGATGTTGGAGTGCATTGCCAGGGATCAGTAGTAGGAGAAAGGAGGTTATACTGCCTTTGTACAGGTCACTGGTGTGACCACATCTGGAGTATGGAGTACAGTGCTGGCACTCATATCTTAAAAAAGAGATTAACCTGCTGGAGAAGGTACAGAGGAGGGCAGTGAAGATGATTGCAGGACAGCAAGGGAAAAACATACAAGGAAAGATTGGGAGACCTGATTATGTACTCCCTGGAGGAGAAGAGGGAGAGAGGGGACATGGCTGAGACTATCAAATGCTTGAAAGGGATAGAGGGTGGATAAGGAGGGTCTCTTTAGGCTGAGTGGCAATCATAACATGAGGGGGCACTGTCTTTAATGGGATGGGGGAAGGTTTAGAAGGGAATCTAGAAGGCATTTCTTCACTGAGAGGGTGATGGACCGTTGGAATGCGCTGCCAGAAGAGGAGGTCTCGTTGATGACAGTGGGCAGCTTCAAAAAGGGGTTGGATAGATATAAAGGGAAAGTAGAGGTCATGGGACGGATGGATGGAAAGGATGGGAGGTGGGAGGGGGGGTAGGGTCAGTAGCTCAAGCTGTGGACCCTGCAATATGAGCAGACTAGATGGACCTAATGGCCTTATTCTGCTGGCTTCTTCGTATGTTAGAAAAGAGAAGTATGAGTAATTGGAGAAAAATAATAAAAGTTTTATTTATATTATCTGCAATGTTTTGCTTCAGGAAAAGAATACTTAACTGAATAGTTTGTTTCCTGATGCATCTTAGGGAAAGGGGTACGAAGAAGGTAAACATAGATTTATAGTGAACAAGACAATTTGCCAAACAGTCAAACATACATATAGTGCAACCAGTAGAAAATAACATGGAAACAGTCTAACAGAGAATAAAAAAATGACAATAAGTTTACCATACTGTAGATTACGTAGATAAACCATCACGAGGGAATACAAAAACTGTTTATGGGAAGGGAGACAGTACAGCTAAAGAACTATGGGTAGCGAGCACGATTGGGAGAAGTAGAAAGAAGTAAGAAAATAATTTTTAGGTGCAGGAGCACGTGTGGGTAGTGTTATCACAGAGCAGCACTTTCAAGAGTAAAGAGAGGATGAAGACTGCAGGGAGGGGAGAGGGAATCTTAGACCAGAAAAGGAGGATTAAATGTTTTTGTAATTAATACAGTCTGGATTATATGATCAGATCAGTTGTTCAGCAAACCAGAATGTAATGTGCGATATGGTGCGTGTATATGTAGTTTTTCGACATGTAATAGTACTCTCTTGAGGAATGCTGGTAGCGCCACAGCTGGTGGGGTGGATCAGTGAGAGGGCTAGTACCTGCTGTTTGCTGTTCTAGTGTTTCCTGAAATAAAAAATATATTTGAAAGAGCAATAGTGCTGTCATGCCTAATGGTGAATGTAATAGTTATAAAGGGAAAAGTACACGATTTAGAATACATACTGTAAGTAGACATTTGGGACCTGATATTCAAAAGTTGCGTGGGCGCTAACTGGTGTTTGCTCGCACAGACGAGGTTTTGTGCTGGAGCCCAATATTCAAAAGGCTTGGTTGTGCGGGCAAACAGGGTTAGTGCCTGCGCAAACCAAAAGCGGGGTATACAGATGGTGGGGTGGGGACGGAAATATCTGAGCAAGCCGATATTCCGTAGATTTGCATGACGCAATAGGGTTTAGTGCGGTCCTTTTGCACCACGTGAATACCGCCAAACAAAACCCCTTTTTAGTCCACGCAACCCTAGCAGCTGCCAGATGTAATGTGGCTAACTAGCCAGTTGACTGCTGGGGGAGCACACCCGCCCCTGTAGTCCGTGGCACCTTCTACATCTGCCGCTAGTAAACCAAACAAAAAACTCCTCCCTGGTGTGCTAGTGCCCCACCCCACCCAAATTGCCGCCCCTTTGGTCACAGTACCCATCCCTAGTGCTAGTGGGTTCCCCCTCTCTGAATGCTGGCCTGTATTTAAAAAAAACTCCCTGGTGCCAGTGATGCCTTTCCCCGTGATAGCTGGCCCATATTTAAAGTAAACTCCCTGGTGCTAGTGATCCCTCCCTCCAATCGCGGGTCTGTATTTAAAATAAACTCCTTGGTGCCAGTGGTCCCCCGGCCCGATTGCTGGCCTTTATTTAAAATAAACTCCCTGGTGCTAGTGATCCTCTCCCTCAGATTGTGGGCTAGTGGCCCCCCCCCACCGATTGCCGGCCCAGTTGCAAAGCAGAGCCCAAACCTTTGTACTCTGCTTCGCACTTTACTGAATATTGGGCCCTTGGAGTTTAGCTGGCAGGGTTGGAGTTTACCTTCTTGCTATGCTGATTTTCATTAAGCCTATGAATAGAGTCGCTACATGGTAGAGAATTGAGAGATATGTTGACTTCAAATGTTGAATCTAGAAAAATGCAGCTTTGGGCGGAGGGTAACCCTCTAAGGTTGCTTTTGCACTCTCCAGTCCAACAAATGCAAGCTCGAAAAAATATATCATTGATTTAAAAAGCAATACATGACCTGGAATCAGACCAGCTGGGGCACATAAAAAGTAAATGTGAAACTGAGACAGGTCTTACTCTGACGAAGCAGGGCTGGGCAGCAGTTTGGAAAGGACTACACAGTACAATGGCCACCCCCTCGTGGCGAGAGTTCCGCTGGCAAACAGCTATGCAATCTTTTCCCACACCAGTTATTTCTAAACATTATGGGGCACATTCGTCTGACTTATGTTGGAGGGGGTGTGGGGAATTGGGTACCCATGCCCATATTTTTTGGATGTGTCCCCTGCTTATGTAATTCTGGGAGTGGGTGGCTACTGACACAGGGTGGATACTAGAAATCCGCCCCCCAAACACAGTTTCAAAATTGGATCTTAGGAGTTAGACCTAATAACGTTCGAGGCAGCCAAAAGATACCTCTATGATACATTGGTAGCAGCAGCTACTAAAGTAGTCACTCAACTATGGCTCACTCACTCTCCCTTCTGAGGAATCTTGGCTTAAAATCTGCCTTAGGATGCAGGAAATGGAGAGGATTAAAGCCCAGCTAAGACTACAGAAAGATAAATATAAGAGTCGCTGGCTCCCCTTTTTCCACTATCACGCAGAGAAAGAAGCTAGAAATATTTTAGATATTCTGTCTCATTTGGAATAATGATATATACTATTCGACTGACTTTATGGAAATTGCATCAGTCTGCTTCAATTAAGGGCGAAGAATTTGGATTCCCCCCTCTCCCCATCTCCTAGGCGTATCAATACATACCTCAGTCCCACTAAACCATTTTTGACCTTTAGGGACACCTATTGGTGCCCCGATTTTAATTTAATACGAACATGTAAAATAATACCTCCTATGGATGTTCTAATTAATCTGTTTCTTGTTTGTTTTACTTCATGTTCTTGTTCGTGGTTTTCTTTTTCTGGATGATTGCTTTAGGAGTAGAATGGTTGTTCGTACTTTATAACAACACTGGGCTTGAGTTTGAATTCTTATATAACTGTTTATTTTAGTAAGTTAGAACCTAGTATCTTTTGACTGCCATAGTATATGGGTTTGTGAAAATGTTGACAAAGCTTAATAAATTTTAATTGCCAAAAAAAGGAAACCGTGTATGCTGTGGGTTGCCAGATGACAGTATTTGTTGCTCCGTGCAAGATTTTTTTGTATGCACAAAATAATGAATTTCGAGCCCTGCTATAGATACCATATGAATCTCCAGAAACCCGTACAGGTTCTGCTTGGATGAGTTCTCTTCCTTGGCAGTAAACCCAAGGGGAGTAATGCACCAGTTTGAGAGGAGCCTGAAAAGAGGCATCTTCAGGTGGGGAATGGGGAGTGCATACTCCTCACTACATGACAAGAGGGTGGAGCTCGAGCTAATGCCTTGAGGCAAGGGCAGATCCTCCTCTTCCCCCTCAAAATCCTCCTGCATATGTTGGAGGTCAGGGTTGAACTTGTACTCATCCTCTGGGTTCGGAGGAGGTTGCAGATGCTCACTGCAGGTAGACTGCATCAATGTGAAGTGCATCGATGGAGGAAGCATCAGTTTGATGGGAGCTGAACCTGCAGCATCCCGCGTACAGTATGCATGCTGCAGTGAGATTGTATAGCTGTTTTGCGTTGTGTTTGGTACAGCAGAAAAATCTGGCATTAAAAGGGCGTAGCAGCCTTACTACTGGGGCTACAGCTGCAGTCTAACTGAAACTGAACAAACATCCAAAAGTAGTGTCACTCGGGTCTCTCCTTGTGTTAAAAAAAAAAAAAAAAAAAGCTGACACGCCAGTTGCAAACGTGTAAATATTTAATGACAGAGAGTACCAACAACAAAAGGAACTCCCTCACCCAGTGCTTCGACTTCTGACAAGTCTTCCTCAGGGGTGTGGTTACAACACAGAACGTCATTCTTTAAATACACCTACTAATACATAATACATGAGATAATGCATTCAATTATCAATTTAAAGAAAACAAATAATAAAACAGTGTTCTAAGTACTAAACAGTCTATTATCAAGATAAACTAAGCAAACAGATGTCATTTTCTACCAGAGTTGCACTACACTTACAAAAAGTTTAAATGTTATAAGCAAATTTGAGCAAATACACTGTTTACTGAAGGCTGCCACAGGCACTCTCCAAAATAGTTTTGCTTATGCATGTAAGTGAACAGAAATCCATTTCTATCAATATTTGCAGGAACAGTGCCTTCATTTATTGTGCTTTCCAGGTAGATGAAAATTATTTAAGAAAGGAGAGGTTATATATATATCTCTATGTCTCATTACATGGGTAAACACCAAAACAGTTTGATATAAACCTTTGTTACTTATTCAAAAATGGCTTAAGGTCCCATCTTTCATTTAGACCTTGGGGTCTGACACTGTCGAGTTTGAATATCCAGAAGCTTTCTCTTTCTAATAATCGGTTTGGTCTATCACCCCCTTGTGCGAAGGGCGGGATCCATTCCAAACCCATGAATTTAACGTCTTCAGTTTTAGAAGAATGATGTGTTAAGAAGTGCATGCCAACTGGTGTGTCCTGTCTCTTATTGAGTATAGATCTGATATGTTCTTGAATTCTCTGTTTCAAAGGACGAACAGTTTTCCCAATATATACCAACTTGCAGGTACACCAAAGGGCATAGACCACATAACTAGTGTCACATGTAATCAGTTGTCTAATGTCAGCACTAACGTTAGGCTCCATCGGATGTTGGAATGTTTTCCCTGATATAGTGTATTTGCATATATTACATCTAGAGCACTTAAGGATACCAGAGTACTGGGTCCTACTGCTGTACCTACCGCTTCATCTGAGTGCAGAATATGCCAATTACGGTAAATAATATTACCAATTCTACAGAATTGGTAATATTATTTACCGTAATTGGCATATTCTGCACGAAGCAGTAGGTACAGCAGTAGGACCCAGTCCTCGAGTATCCTTCAGTAGAGCTAAAAATCTCAAAGACTTTGTAGTCCATAGCAGACTACAATCTGTACAAACTGAAATGGCAACCACATGGTTGCCTCAAAGATCATGCAGCTTTTTTAAGTGCTCTAGATGTAATATATGCAAATACACTATATCAGGGAAAACATTCCAACATCCGATGGAGCCTAACGTTAGTGCTGACATTAGACAACTGATTACATGTGACACTAGTTATGTGTCTATGCCCTTGGTGTACCTGCAAGTTGGTATATATTGGGAAAACTGTTCGTCCTTTGAAACAGAGAATTCAAGAACATATCAGATCTATACTCAATAAGAGACAGGACACACCAGTTGGCATGCACTCTTAACACATCATTCTTCTAAACTGAAGACGTAGAATCTATGGGTTTGAATGGATCCCGCCTTCACATTAAGCAGCAATATAGACCAAACCGATTATTAGAAAGAGAAAGCTTGGATATTCAAACTCAACAGTGTCAAACCCCAAGGTCTAAATGAAAGATGGGACCTTAAGCCATTTTTGAATAAGTAACAAAGGTTTATATCAAACTGTTTTGGTGTTTACCCATGTAATGAGACATAGAGATATATATATAACCTCTCCTTTCTTTCCTTTTTTAGATAATTTTCATCTACCTGGACAGCACAAGAAATGAAGGCACTGTTCCTGCAAATATTGATAGAAATGGATTACTTTTCACTTACATGCATAAGCAAAACTATTTTGGAGAGCGCCTGTGGCAGCCTTCAGTAAACTGTGTATTTGCTAAAATTTGCTTATAACATTTAAACTTTTTGTAAGTGTAGTGCAACTCTGGTAGAAAATGACATCTGTTTACTTAGTTTATTTTGATAATACACTATTTAGTACTTGGAACACTGTTTTATTATTTGTTTTCTTTAAATTGATAATTGAATGCATTATCTCATGTATTATGTATTAGTAGGTGTATTTAAAGAATGACGTTCTGTGTTATAAGCACACCCCTGAGGAAGACTTGTTAGAAGTCGGAAGCGCTGGATGAGGGAGTTCCTTTTGTTGTTGGTACTCTCTGTCATTAAATATTTACACGTTTGCAATTGGCGTGTCAGCTACGTTTTTTTTTTACACAAGGAGAGACCCGAGTGACACTACTTTTGGATGTTTATCGTTACGAGCTGGCCACTCGTTTGTGGTGAGCACCGAATTGACCTGGCCGAGTCGCAGCATTTCCTTTGAAGTTGTCGTTTTAACTGAAACTGAACCAGAATGATTCTGTTTTGATGGCATTTTAATGAATAGGGGGCTATCTGGGTCTGACAGCAGGGAAATTCCCCCACTCATTTATAAGATGAATACTCCCTTATAAGTTGGTTTCTACTCTTTGTCTGTAACAGAAAATAAAGGGGAGTCTCATGGTTGTGACTGTGTGACGAAATGGGGTAGTGTTTTTTTCACATTAGGTTCCTCCTTGTGTAAATTATTTTATGTTTTGGTATGACTATTGATGTATGTTTATCGTACAGTATTATGCTTTGGAAATAAAATTCCCCAACTCATTCTCAAGAAGTGCCAGGGTATTTTTACTGTCCACCATAACAACCACTACAAAAGGTAAATGGGGCCTCAGTATAATGTCTCATCCAAAGTATGGCGCACCCCAACTGTACAGTGCCCCCCTAATACTGAACTCTGGTGCCAACATCTGTGGTATGAGCCCAGTCCTGGTGTGGGACTAGAACCCATAACCTAGCCCAGATGCAGATGTGCTACCAACAGAGCCATGCTAACACCTTTACTAAAGTTATTAATTTTGACAGTTTGTTCTCTTATCAGCTGTTAATGACTGAAAGTAAATGTAATTGGCTATCAGCTGGCATTTTGTGTGTCCCCCCCCCCCAAACACACACTTTCCACTGTTATTGTTTCTCTGCTTTTTACAGTTATTGTCTTGCAGGCTCCTAGAAGAATGCTATGTCATGAAGGACCCCTTCACTCCTGAAAGAGACAAATTCCTCATCCTTGGCTCTCATTGCAGATTGTGTAACAAGCTGGTGTGTGTTAGAGCGGTAGGTAGCCTGTAAAATACAACTTTGTTATATATCCAAGATAGAACTAGCAAGATGGTAGAGAGCTAGTAAGTTTGAAGATATGGAAATAGGGGCATTAATACAATAATTCAAATAGTTATCTGTCGAGCAAAAAAAACTGCTTCCTGTATACAATAGGGCACACTTAAAGAAAAATGTGTCAGCCCCCTTAGGCCTCCAACTGTCTCTCGTTTAAACAAACATTTGTCAATGCTGAATGCTTGCCTACAATGTTACATGGCTTTAAAGAGCCCCTGATGTTTTTGGGACAACTCTGAAAAACATATCTAGACACAATTTAGCTTATATTTCACTCCGTCCTGTAATTGTCTGCTTTACAGTGCCTTCAGAAAGTATTTACCCCCCTTGGATTTTGTCACATTTTGTTGTGTTACTACCAGAATTTTTAATGCATTGAAATGATTTGTTTCCCCCCTTGATTCACACAGAATACTCAACAATTTAAAGGGGCAAAATATTTTATTGTGTAACAAAATGTATGAAACATTAAAACTGAAATATCTTGTTTACTTAAGTATTCACCCCGAGTCAATACTTTGTAAAGCGCCTTGGCAGCAATTACAGCTTTGAGTCTTCTTGGGTATGTCTGTATCAGCTTTGCACATCTGGATTTGGGGATTTTCGCCCATTTTTCCTTGCAGATTTGCTCAAGCTGTCAAGTTGGATGGGGAGCGTTGGTGAACCGCAATCTTTAAGTCTTTCCACAGATTCTCAATGGGATTCAAGTCTGGGCTTTGTCTGGGCCACTCAAGGACATTCACCTTCTTGTTCTGAAGCCACTCCAGTGTTGCTTTGGCTGTAAGCTTGTGGTCATTGTCCTGTTGGAACGTAAATCTTCGCCCCAGTCCAAGGTTTATTGCAGACTGATGCAGGTTTTCCTCAAGGACGTGCCTGTATTTGGCTCCATTCATTGTTCCCTCTATCCTGACAAGTGCCCCAGTCCCTGCCGCTGAAAAGCATCCCCATAACATGGTGCTGCCACCACCGTGCTTCATGGTAGGGATGGTGTTACACGGGTGCTGAGCTGTGTTCGGTTTGCGCCAGGCATAGCGCTTTGCATTCAGGCCAAAGAGTTCAATTTTTGTTTCATCAGATCAGAGAATCTTTTGCCACATGGTCTCAGAGTCTGCCACGTGCCTTCTTGCAAACTCCAGGCATGCTATTATGTGGCCTTTTCTCAGGAGTGGCTTCCGTCTAGCCACTCTCCCATAGAGGCTACATCTGTGAAGTGCTGCAGAGATTGTTGTCCTCTGGACAGGTTCTCCCATCTCAGCCATGGAACTCTGTAGTTCTGTCCGGGTGGTCCTTGGGTTCTTGGTCACTTCCCTGACCAAGGTCCTTCTTGCCCGGTTGCTCAGTTTGGGAGGACGGCCTGCTCTAGGCAGAGTCTGGGTGGTTCCGTAATCTTCCATTTCCTCATGATGGACTTGACTGTGCTCCTGGGAACTTTCAACACCCTAGAAATGTTTTTATACCCCTCCCCAGATCTGTGCCTCCTGACAATTCTATCATGGAGTTCTACGGACAGCTCTTTGGTCTTCATGGTAGAGTTTCTGCTCTGACATGCACTGTCAACAGTGGGACCTTATATAGACAGATGTATTTCCTCTGAAATCATGTCAACCATTTAAACTGACCACAGGTGGACTCCATTCAAGTTTGAGTGATGTCACAAGGAAATTGGATGCACCTGAGCTCAATTTGGAGTGTCATAGCAAAGGGGGTGAATACTTATCAAATCAAGACATTTGAGGTTTTTATTTTAAATTACATGTACAAAAAATTCCAGAAGTTTTATTCCACTTTGACATTATAGAGTAATTTGTGTAGATAATGTGACAGAAAAATCCCATATAAATGTATTTTAATTTGAGTTTGCAACATCACAAAATGTGACAAAATCCAAGGGGGGTGAATACTTTCTGAAGGCACTGTATTTGTTTAGTACTGAGGACATTTGGTTGGAAACAGGATCCTGCCCTATTTGCTCTGTTTTCTTGTCTACTTCTGCAGTCACAGGTCTGTTTGACATCCCAGTCTGTTGTGTGGAGATAAGTACGTCATAAGCAGGGCACTATGATTTCATGTGTAGACATACAGCCAAAGCTAATAAAGTCCAAGAGACAGCAATCTTGTTTTATGTAATTTCACTCAGTAATAAAGAAAAAGGAGAAAGAATAGCAAAAATATAGTTCTGGCTGAATGATACTGAGGGTAAAAGCACAGAAGTGAAAAACAGTGGGTTGCAGGTTCAGTCCCCCTCAGGGCCACAAACCATATTTTCTAAGGAGCCTGAGTTAAAGTGAACTTGTAGCTGGTCAATGTTGTGGAGGGCTGAGGCACTGAACGCCTCACCTTTTGCCACAGTGGCCACCTGGGTTAAGGAATGGACCAGGGTTGCTTTGGGGCTGGTGGGAATGAGGATGATTAAGCATACATAGACGGATCTCTTTGGGGTTGGGGGTGGGGTGGGTACTGCTGCTTTGCTGCCACCTAGTGGAGGGTAGGCTAGGCTACACAGCAGTAGTCACCAGAATTGAAAGTTTGAGGCGGGTGTTGAAACGTGCATAGTCTTCACAGTCTGCGTGTGTGCCATTGCACGCCGCCGGCTCTTGACACAAGGGGAGTAACGAGTGGAAAAGAATTCCTGTCTGCAGGATGATGCTGCGACCTTGAAGGCACCGCACCACCACCATCCATGACACCCACTCACGCAGTAAGGTAAGAAGTAAATTGAGTAAGTCCTGGAGGTGGGGTGAAGTGGCTGGGTTCAACAGCAGATGGGAGGCCAATGGAGAGGGACAGGAGGATAAAGTCCATATTTAAAAAAAATAAAAAATAAAAATAAAAATTGCAAAACTGTATGAACTACAAACTGAATTGTGTGTAACTTTCCCATTTTTCAAAGTTATCCAGCTAGTATCAGGGGCTTTTATAGGGAACATAAATAAACAATATGTCATTTAAATCGGCTATTGCTGGTGTTTCTGTTCATTATTGACATGCTGTTAAGTATTAGAAGCTGTTATATTTGCATTCTACATGCTGTTTTTTCCTCCAGCTCTGTTTCGTGCTTTCCAATAGGCGCTCCCTGTCTGTAACTAGGGGGAAACAAACGTGCACACACAAACACACACACACATGTGCACAGTATGAGGCTTGATGCTCATCTTCGATGCCTGATGATGTCCTGAGGATGTCTTCTGGCTGGCTAATGGGCAGAAAACCACAACGAATGATGGGGCTTTATCCTTTGAACTACAAGAAGTTTACATCCATCAACCAGTTGAACACGGTCATCATCAGCCTTCTCAGCACTGGCTTTTGAAAGGCAGGCCTCCTACGCTTCTGTATCCATTGGCTTACGCAGCACACACCTACACAGCCCCCCACACTACTAGTATGTTCACTTTGCACATGCATGCAAGCAGACATAAAAACACATTTTATGATTTCTTGCATTCTGTAGAATTTGCTGATATAGCTGGCTGGCTGACTTTTATTCCTTTATTTTTTTTCCGCTTTGAGGCTTCATACAGTTTACAAGGTCATACTTTTCAGTATTGCAGTACATTGCATAGCTTTTGTTTTCCAGTAAACATTATATTTCACTCATATTTTTGCTTTAAAAAATTAAGGCTAATTTACCATATCTGTGCGTGTAGTAAGTTGAGTGTACCCAGTTTAACTCTTACTTGGATCCACAATTCAGTTGTCTCTTAGCTGTGAGTTCAGCAATAACCGAACAATATAATGACAGCAACAATAAAAGAAAATATAAACCAGTAAAAGGTTAACCATCATAAACGATACCCATTTAAAACCATTAACTTTGGTTACTTGAGTTCATTTCTTTTGTTGTGTGTCTGCAGTTATTACTTGTTTAGTGACAGACTGTTAAACTCTGACTTCGAATTTTGTTTTGCATTTCTTCTCGTTGGGTGCTCATGGACTGCCTATTTGTAATTCATGTTTTCCATTTGTTATGTGTTGTGCACTTCATCCTCTACCTCCGTAGTTTCCTCTCTCCCTATGATGCTTCATTGTTCCCAAGCATGCCCATCTGTCTGCATGCTTGTCCTCCTGTATATTAAGTCTTGCTGGCTGTAATCCCGTATCATAAAAATGTGGCTACAAGTCCGACTCACTCCTCTGTGGTTGGAATTGCCACTTGCAGCCTGTGAGCTGTGATGCATTTCAGAGCTACAGCTAACAAAATCAGCATCAGTTTGCACTTCTCAGCTTTCTGATGGGTAATCACAGAGAATCACAGAGAACCCCAGTACGCATTCTAAGAACGCCAGTGGCACCAGAAGCCCTGTGATTGGCTGCGCTGAGTCCTGCAGCTGTGCCCAAAACAGCTGAATCAGATTACAGCCCTAACATATGTGCAAATGATTTCTTTCCTCTTCACACAACCTTTAACATTGGTCTGTATTAGTCGACTAATAGTGCCTTTTTTTTTGTTTGTTTTTTTATCACGGCTGCTGTTTCTATGCCTTCCCCTGACAACCCCTTCTGCCCGACCCTCCCCCAGCTCCATCCCCGGAATTACTGGGCTTGCCTTATGCTCGGGAGCGGTGCTTGCAGGAAGTCTGGCATCATCCTGCCACCAGGAGTTTTTCTCCTTTTCGCCTTTGCACCACAAGCATCGTAATGGGTGCAGCAGCTGTCTCCATCTCCGTGGAGGCAACCAAGCACCCTGGGCGTGAGTGATACCCCTGGCTGTGCCATTCATGGCACAGACCCCCACCGAGGAAGGAGAGCTGTGACTCAATCCTTGCCTCCCCGCTGGCCCCCGAGTGACCAGATTCAGTTTCCCGAACCCAGGTCACTGGCATGGCGCGAGGTGTGGCGTCCAGTGCCTCAACCCTCAGTGCCACCGGGCCGGACTACTAATGGTGTTTAGTAATCATTAATGTTCTGGAGGACCCTATAAGGACCTTCCAAAACCGTTCCCTCGAGTTTGGTCCTGATTTTACTTTCCAGCCCTTCTGTAATCTCCCTCACCAGTCTGTATCTTGGAATGTACAAAGGGTTCCCCTCCCCCAGGCCCTTTGTGGCCTTATCTGCCATGGTCCCAGATGCCCCGTGGAGTAACTGATAAATGCCTGAGATGGACCTTTGTGACTCAATGATAGTTACCACCCAGTAAACGTATTCCTGTCATGGACTACCTCCAACTAGAATGGCTTAACCTAACTACAAGGATAGGCCTAAGAGCCTTCTCCACAGCTGGACCCTCACTATGGAAAGACCTCCCTGTGTTCCCCTGACCCGCTTCTAAATCTAAATTCCCTATTAAGAATGTACTTTCTGTCCTGCACGACCTGCATCTGCCCACAGGCCGATAGCATGGCTTCACCTCCCTTGCAGCCCACCCTTACCCACCCCCGCATCTCCGCTGTCCTCTCCTGCTCTGAATACTATTGTTATTCCTATTGTTGAATGATGGAGCAACCTTATCCAGTTACCCAAATGTTATATGCCTTGGTATGCTCAATTGTTGATGTATCTGGTACTGTTTACCTTATATTTTCTCTGTTCGTTTGACCTACGCTGGATTTCCTGTTATGTTTCGTGTATGATCCATGCTGTTTTCTCACTGTATTTTACGTTGTTTGTGTCAGGTTTTTGGGCCGGGCCTGAAAAAGGTCTTTGGATAAGTGCACCAACCCGGTTACCAAATGAATGAAAAAATAAATTTAGAGAAGGGTCTGAAGTTTCCCTGTGTTCCCTGGCAAATGAATGAAGTGCCTAACTTGCTTGTACTTGTGGAACTCTCTTTGCCCATCCAGATTTTTCTTTTGCCCTGTTAAATGTTATGCAGGCTCCTTGTTCCACCGGCTGTGAAAATCTAATAACTCTTGCCCTTTACCATCTTGCATAACCTTTGTCTGGACTGGGTGGCAAGAAGTACTGGGTCATGGCTGATGAGTGACATAGGACCTAGTACTGAATCTGAATGTATGAGCTTTCTGACTTTATTTAAAACTCACAGGCTGTCTTTGACCCATCTGTTTGTTATTCCCTTCCTTCCTGTAATCTGCAGATGCGGGGGTGTTGCTGCCCTTCTTCCCCATATTCTAAATGTTATACCAGTCAGACCTTCTCCTCTGTTTTGCCCATGCACACGCTGATGTCATTTTGTCTTCAAGATAATGGTTTTTACATCTGGTACGGCCAACCCTCCTTTCTCCCTAGGTAGGGTCAGAATATGTGTAGCTACCTGTGGTTGTTTGCTCCTCAGGTGAGTTTCTGGATTCCCTTTGTGATTCTGTTGCAGAAGATGAATAGCACCTTGATGAGTATTGTTTGGAACAGGAAAAGGAGGCGGGGAAGAAGTTTCATCTTGACTGTGTCCACACCCCACTCTACCAGGGAGTGGCAGAATGGACCACTTGGCTTTATCTGCTTGTGCAGTATCCCACAGCTTCTGGTTATTAAGTGCAAATTCTAGGGACGTGGATATGTTCAATCCTCACTTATTGGCAGGTTCCTTGCCGCTTTAAATCTTGCCGGAAGGTCTTCAAGCTGGCCCCTCCCACCCAATCGGGTGGTAAAACTCTCAGCTCCGCCCCATGACGCCAGATCTTCCTTACCGCTTGGAAGCTCAGGTTCCCTCCTTAGCGCTCTGCGTTTTAGGCCTGGATCCACACTCTTCGGTTAAACCGAAACTTATTCTAAAATTTAAAAGACTTCGGTCTTCTTTATCCCTTGCGACTAGGTGGACAAATCGACTCCTAGATTTAAGTCCAGTGCCCTGTGGGCAGAAGATGTCCTGACTGACCTCAAGACTCATCGCATGCCACTGCCCAGGACTCGGCCATGACTGCAGGCTTGCAAATATGCAAACCTTTCTCGGCTTCAGCCCTTGAGGACCGCACTGCTCGACTACTTTAGGGGCGCCCTGAAAAGCATTATCCTCCGGTTAAGTCGAAGGAGGCCCATTGGGCAGTGTCCACGGCAGTGGGCTCGGCAGACCAGCTGGAGCAGATGATCGCCCTCGAGGAGGAGGTGGCCCAGGCCGCATCTTCATCTTCCTCGGTCGTGGCATTTATCCCGCTCTCCTTGGGCTCTTCTTATACAGCTTCTTTTAAGGAACTTTGCCAATCCCTCTCCACCAAGGGAGAAGGACCATCGGGACATTCCAGTCGGTCCAAAAAGGACTCCAAAGGTAAGTCCCACTGCTGACGTTCGTGGGAGCGGGAGCGATCCCCTTCCCCGGATAGTCGACAGTCTACTTCGGTCGAGGTTGCGGCTAAGGCCACAGGCTTCACGGTGTCCCTGTCAGGTCAGCCGGCCGAGACATCCGTCGACGCAGTCGAGATTTTTCTCGACCCGTCGGACGGTTTGTCGACTGGAGAAGCCAACAACCCTTCTTCACTGGTTCCCCCGGTGGAAACCAAGGACTTGACTGTGCCTCCTGTGTCGGAGTCCCCAATTAAGGTCCCTGAACTGAGGGAGGAGCGGGTTTCCCCCGCCCCCTCTCTGACCCACCCTTGGAATCCCCGAAGGTCTCTGACCTCTTCCAGGTCCAGCTGGTCCCGCCGTCGGCTGCCTCGGTCTAGGCACCATGGAAACTGGCGGCACCGCTCATCCTAGTCGTCCTCTTTGGAGGATAGGCTCTGGCTCAAGTAGCGTCGGTGCTACAAGGATTTAATGTGGCAGCAGCTTTTATTGTCCGGGAATAAGCAGACTCCGACGCCTTCTCCGGCCATTAAGTGGCGGTCACCGGAGCGGATGAAACAACCCCTCATAGTAGTCGAGGAGCCTAAACCAGCACCGGTTGTTTGTCTGAAACCAGCTGCACCACCCATTGTGGTGGAACCACCGCCTCCACAACTAAAGACTGGGGCCCCGACCAAGGATTCTCGGTTGGGTCAGGGTCTGCCCCATAGGTTGTCGGTCACCCTCACTCCCGATCGACCTCTGCATGTGGAGGGTGGCTCAGGCGCTCAGCAGCTGTTCGCAGACTCCTCGGAGTCTGACGAGGAGTCCTCCTTGTTCTCCAGGCCGCTTGACCTGGAGTCCACTGGGGGTCAGTCGGTGGACGAAAGCCCATCCTTCTTCTTAGGAATGCTTCGACTCATCTCAGAATCCACTGGGATGAAGCTCGAACCCGTTTCAAAACTGGCCAAGTATCCCCTCACGGAGATACTGGACCGAGGGGATTCCCCTACGGAGGCCTTCCCGGTGGCCGAGGCCATTGTTGGCCTGGCCCTGGAGCTGTGGCGGCAGCCAGCTTCTTGTCCAGCACCTTCAGCCAGGATGGCTTGGAAGTATTCGGTCCCTACAGGTTCACTCTCCGGTTTCTCGGAGCACCCCTCTGCGGAGGGGTTAGTGACAGACATCGTTTTCCGGCGTTCCGGGAATGCTTGGGATGTGGACAAACCACCCGATAAGGAGTCCATGAAATTGGACTACTCAGGGCTGAAAGTATATGCTGCTTGTCCCTAGGCCTTCGTCAGGCTAGTTCGGCTGTCCTGATGGCACACTTTTCACACGCCCTTTTGGGCTCCCTGGATGAGGTGATTCCTCATGTCCCGGCTGACCTTCAAACGACAGTCAAGCAGGTGCGAGACCAGGGAAGGGTGGTAGCCAAACAGCATCTCCAAACTTCGTTGGACATCGGTGATTCGTGTGCCCGGTCAGTAGTGGCCGCAGTGGCCATGTGCCGCAGAGCTTGGCTGCGGATCTCCACCTTTACGACTGATACCCAGCACAAGCTGGCAAACGTCCCCTTCCTGGGTACCGACTTGTTCGGTCCCGGGGTGGAGGGTCATCTCCAATGGATCGAGAAGTCCAACGCCACCTCGGACTTGGTCACGTCTGCCCAGAAGGACAAAGGCCGCTAGCAGCAGCATAAGCCCTTTCGTCCTTCGGCCCCTGCGGCACGTCTGGCCCAGCAACACCAGCATCAGGGCCAGCAGGCTCGCACTTGGCACCCCAAAGCCAAGCCTGCTGCTTCCTCCAGCAGGAAGCTGGGAGGGAAAGGCCCAGGCAGCTCCTCGGCCGGCCCTTCCTCCAAGCCTGCCCAGTGACGGGTTGAGGGATGTCTCCCCCATCCTCGTCACTCCTCCCTGGGTTCCCCCTGTGGGGGGACGGCTCCGCCACTTCCTTTCCGCCTGGTCCGATATCATCACGGACTGCTGGATGTTGAAAGTGGTAGGCAGGGGTCTGCCTCTGGAATTCGAGCAGTCCCTGTCCTATCGAGCCGTCACCCCACGGAGGGCTACAGGGTCCGCAGCCTCTCTGTTGGCTCGTTGAGCCGACATTGCCCTGCTCCTCCAGAAGGAGGTGATCAGGGAGGTGGCGGACCCTTCTCCAGACCCAGGGTTTGTGTCCAGGTACTTCCTGGTCCCAAAACGGACGGGGGGCTGGCGCCCCATTCTCTACCTACATGATCTGAACAAGTTCCTAAGGTCTCGCACCTTCAGGATGGTCACTGTGGCTCAGATCATTCTATCCTTGGAACGAGGCATGTGGTTCTGTTCTCTGGACCTTCAGGACGCGTTCTTTCATGTCCCAATCCATCCGTCTCGCCAGCGATTCCTCCGCTTCAGGGCAGGGGGATCACTTTACGAGTTCCGGGCCATGCCCTTCGGCCTCTCTCCAGCTCCCAGGGTCTTCACCAAATGCATGTCAATGGTGACAGCATTCCTGCGGTGCCGAGGGGTCCGGGTGTACCCTTACCTGGATGACTGGCTGATTGCAGCCCCCTCCAGGTTGGAGGTGGAGCGGTCCAGGGATCTGGCCCTCCAGGTCTACTCTCAGATTGGCCTCCTCATCAATGAGGCCAAATTAGAACTCGGTCCATTGCAGGTGATTCAGTTCATCGGGGCAGAGCTTGACTCTCTTCAAGCCAGAGCACGGCTCCCGGCAGACAGGGCCGAGGTCCTTTCCTCCTTTGCCCAATCATTTCTGGTTGGGCAGTTGTGCCCTGCCTGGGACTTCCTGCGTCTTCTGGGCCTCATGGCGGCCTGCACCAGCGTGGTCTGTTGGGCCCGCTGGCATATGCGTCCCCTGCAGTGGGGGCTGGCCCACCAATGGTCACAGTGCTCTGGTCCTCTGGACCAGCCAGTGACGGTGACCCAGGAGATGTGGAACCGCCACCAGTGGTGGCTTGTTCCAGCTCATCTGCAGGTGGGTATCCCGTTTGTCCACCCCGAGCCGACGGTCACTCTCACGACCGATGCCTCTCTGATGGGTTATGGTGCCCATCTGGGGTAGCTCAGAGCCCACGGCCTCTGGTCCCTCAGGAGTCTCGATGCCACATCAACCTGCTGGAGCTTCGAGCGGTCCGACTAGCCCTCCCCGCTTTGCTCCATTTGTACGGGGTCAAGTGGTCCAGGTCCAGACGGACAACACCACGACCATGTACTACCTCAACCGACAGGGCAGGATGCACTCCTTGCCTCTGTGCAAGGAGGCTCTCCGCACTTGGTCTCTCGTGATCAGCCTGGAGGCGGATCTCCTAGCCATCCATGTGGCAAGAGCCTCCAGCAGTCTGGCCGATGCCCTAAGCTGGATAGGTGCTGCATCTCACGAGTGGTCTCTCCTGCCAGAGATAGTACAAGATCTGTTCTCTCACTGGGGCACCCCTCAGGTGAACCTGTTCGCCTCCAGGGAGAATGCGAAGCTGAGGCTGTTTCATGCCCGGCCCCCTCAGCAGGGCTCGCTGCAGGGGGATGCCTTCTCTAAGCCGTGGACCACGGGCCTCTCTATGCCTTCCGTCCATTTCCCTTGATCCACATGGTGCTTCTCAAGGCGAAGAGGGACATGGTGCAGGTGATTCTGGTAGCCCCAGACTGGCCCCACCAGTTCTGGTATCCAGATCTCCTCAGCCTCAGCTCCAGGCTCCCGAGGCGGCTTCCAGCCTGCCCGGACCTGATCTCAGTCAACAAGGGGAAGGTACTCCACTCGGACCTTCAATCCCTGCACTTGATGGCCTGGTACCCGAGCGACTAGAGTTCTAGGCCTTGGGTCTTTCCGACGAGGTCCTCAACGTCGTTGAGGCATCCCGTGAGGAGTCGACCAGAAAATACTATGCCTTCAAATGGAAGAGATTCTCCATTTGGTGTCAGGGTAAGGGGTTGGACCCTTCCTTCTGTTCTTTGGCTAGCATTCTGGACTACCTGTGGTCCCTTTCTCAGCTAGGGCTTCGGTCGACGACCCTCAAGGTGCACCTGGCAGCCATCTCTGCTTACCGGGCGCGGGCCGGAAAGCAGTCGGTAACACAGGAGAAGGTGGTCGAGCACTTTTTCAAAGGCCTTGATCACATATCCCTTCCGGTGCGAGAACCTCTACCTCCGTGGGATCTACTGCTGGTATTGGCTAAGCTCATGGGCAAGCCATTTGAACCGATGCACAGGTGTGACATCTCTCATCTGTCGTGGGAAGACCGCCTTCTTGGTGGCTATCACATCAGCCAGAAGGATGGGAGAGCCCCAGGTGCTTTCCATCGAGTCTCCTTATCTGATCTTCCACAGGGACAAGTTTGTCCTGCGCCCCCACCCGAAATTCCTTCTGAAGGTGGTGTCGGAGTTTCACCTTAATCAGGTATTGACTCTGCCGGTGTTCTACCCCAATCACACCTCGGAGGTCGAATATAGGCTCCATACCCTGGACCCTAGAAGAGCACTGTCTTATTATAAGGAGTGGACGGCTGAAGTTCGGGGAGAGGTTCGCCAGCTGTTTGTCACCTACGCTGAAGCTGCACCTGGCAGACCTGCAGCCAAGCTTATGATAGGCAGGTGGGTCACCGCCTGCATAGATCTCTGTTATAGGTTGGCAGGCATGGAGCCTCCCAAAGGGATAAGAGCTCATTCTACCTGCCATACCACTGCTTTGGTGGCTGCTTCTAGGGACGTCCCTGTCCAGGAAATCTGCAGGGCTGCTACCTGGAAGTCAGCACACACCTTCATTACCCACTACCACATCGACCTTGAGTCACGCCGAGATGCTGGTTTTGAGACCTCGGTTCTCCAGTCCTTATTTCCTAAATAGGGGGTGTGCGCCTTGCCTCCCTCCTCCCGGAGAACTGCTAGGAGTCTGCCAGTAAGTGTGGATTGAACAACATATCCACGTCCCTAGAAATACAGGTTACTCACCTGTAACAGGAGTTCTAGGAGTGGTATATGTTGTTAATCCACACAACCCACCAGACCTCCCCGGCTTCGACACGCAACCTGGCTTCCAGCGGGCTAGATCTGGCGTCATGGGGCGGAGCCGAGAGTTTTACCACCCGGGTGGGTGGGAGGAGCCAGCTTGAAGACCTTCCGGCAAGATTTAAAGCGGCAAGGAACCTGCCAGTAAGTGTGGATGAACAACATATACCACTCCTAGAACTCCTGTTACAGGTGAGTAACCTGTATTTATTTCCTAAGGTCTGTCAGGATCTCAATGTCCAGATATCTGATCCTGTTCTGAGGCACCTATGTGAAGGGGAATGTGACATTTAACTCCTTTGGGCCTTTCCCACAAATTTTAAGTGCTTCTGATTTTGAGAAGTTAATTTTGTACCCTGATATTTGGCTAAAATCAAGTGCTTTTACTAATTAGGATACTGACTCTGCGGGTCTGCTTAGAAAGGAGTCATCCACGTATAGCAACAGTTTTTGCTCTACACACCTCTTTCCCGGCTGTTATACCTATGATGTCTATGTCCTGGTGTACCCTGTCTGCTAGTGGCTCAAGGTGTATTGCGAACAACAGAGGAGATGGGGGACAGCCCTGCTCAGTGCCTCTTGTGAGCAGGAAGTATCCTGAACTGATGCCATTTACCCTCACTAATGCCTGTGGGTCTTTATAGAGGGCTGTTGAGCTTACTTCGAGATACGGCTCTTGCAGCAGGTTACACCATTAGCACTGAAGCCGTCAGGCGTCAGGACCCCACGGAAATTTTCTAGCTAGCAGTCTTATTTATTTATTTATTTAAGAGATTTGCCAGGAAGGCATGCTGAGCAGAGTACCGCTCGATTCCAGATGCGCCCTGGGGTTTTGGGGTTACAGTGGAAACATGATACAATCTGAACAAAACATACAGTGGAACATGATATAGTCAGAAACAACATACATAATGTATAATAGAACAGCAGTGGGTAGCATACATAATGTGGATGGAAACAATTGAGTCTTCAGTGGGGACCGCCTCCGACGTCGGTCCCGCCCCCGACGTCAGGCGTAGTACATAAGGAGGCGGTCCCGCCACAATCCCCAGTTCTTTTCCCGCCGTCGACATCGCAGCATCGGCCTCTCGGTCACTCTCTAGCGCGCGACGACTAGGAAACTTCAATGTTCTTCTTCTCTTTTGTCACTGGATTCGTCTGATGTCCTCTCCAAACACCTCTTTGGAGGGTCATCAATCGAAGTGTGCCTGCGGCAAGCAGATCTGCTTCAAGGATCCTCACTCGGCCTGTGTGCGCTGCCTGGGCCCAGACCACGACACCCAGGTCTGCTTCTTCTGCCAGGGCTTCAATAGCCGCACTAGGATCTGCCGCCAGAAGGCCCTTCAGGCTTTTCTTCTTGAGGAAAAACTCAACGCTATGGATGGAGATCCTTCCTCCAAGGGGGAGTCGTCTGGGAAGTCCCATAAACATCGCGAAAAGCACCGGGAGAAGGCAAGACCCAGATCCCCTTCCATGGCCTCGGATTCCCGCAGCTCCGGCTCCAGGTCTGACCGCTCTCCCTCTAGGGCTCGCTCTCAGCCTCCCCCCGGTTCTGGTTAGATCATCCAGCAGTTCCTCCTCTCTGCAGCCTGTCAAGACCTCCAGGCCTGCGACTTCATCCACTCCGTCCAAGGCCTCTTCCAGGTCTGGGGAGTGCCACAAGTCTTCCTCCTGTCGTCCGGACTCCGACATCAGGTCAGTATCCCAACCGCCGCCAACCCAGCGCAAGACTAAGGAGCTGACCTCCCTGAAGCGGACGTCGGACCCGACGTCGGTCCACCCAACGTCGGCCAAACTCCATAGGCACTCCCGAACCGCTATCAGACGACACCGGCCGCGGTCAGGCGTTCGCCCCCGAGAACGTCGGCCAGGGGACCGGCATCAGCTATTGCCGAGGGAAGGACCACACCACCGCCTACCGACGTCGGTCGGAAGGCGCCGTCGTCGGAGGACACTACCCAGCCCGAAGACCAGGCGGGCGACTCCGGAACCGTCGAGTTCCCACGGGAACCCTCCCCGGAGCGGGAGACCCCCGGCTACAGACCACCCATTCCCGGCCCGTCGTCGGGTTTGAATCTGACAGAGGTGAAGGAGCTTTTCACCTTCTGGTGGGACACCATCAAGAAGGATGTGGTCACTGCACAACCTCCTCCTACGCCGGCTACCCCTTCAACGCCTGCGCCTCCACTCCCACCTAGGGGGTCAGCAGGACGGTCATCGACCCCCATGGAGCCAGCATCTCCTCCTAGGGGCAGATCTTCGGACAGGAGAAGGCCTCCTTCAAGATCCACTTCAGGGTCCCCCAGCCCCAAGAGACCCAGACGGCGTCAGTATACCCCGTCCGTGGAGGACTCCAGATCTGACACCTCTGGGTGCTCCAGCTCTCCTTCTCCAATCAGCGTCCCTTCTCCAGACCCACGTGACCTTCCCAGGTCTCCTCCGGATGACCCCTCGTTCGCTGAGATCATGAGGCATATCCAGGAGAATATGGGGTGGGATGCTGAAGAGCTAGACCCCAAGAGACAACGCCTTGCCCGCTACCTTCGGCAGAAAGACCCAAAGCCTGTGGTAGTGCCACCCTTGGTGGACACCTTCGCGGACGTCACCAAGGCTGTGTGGAAGCGTCCGGATTCGATTCCGGCAGTGCCGAAGAAGGCTGACCTGTACAAGGCCCAAGGAGGACCAGTACCTGGCGAACCATCCTCTGGCGATTCCCTGGTCATTACGGCCTCACATGACCAGTCTCAAAAACCGCAGCACTTGAGCACACAGCCACCGGACCCGGAGTCCAAACAACTGGATGTCCTGGGTAGGCGCACGTACGTGGCTGCGACTTGCGCTATTAGGTCGTTAAACTACCTCACCCACATGGTTCAATTCCAGAACGCATTGTGGGAGCAGGGACAGGACCTGGTTGAAAAAATACCAGACGGTGGCCAAAAGGAGGAGCTGTTAAACCTCCTCTGTACGGGTTCGGATGTGGGAACCCAGGTGCTTAGAGCCATATACGACTCTGTGGACTCTTCGGCCAGAGCTGCAGCCTCACGCGTGTGTCTCCGGAGACACGAGTGTCTCCGGGTTTACCCCAGATGTCCAGAAGAATATCATGGACGTCCCTTACCATGGCGAATTTTTGTTTGGCGAGGCCTCGGAGAAGGTGATCACTAAACTGCAGGATGCCAGGAAGGTGGTTAGATCTGTGCAGGCTATGTACAGGTCTCGACTCAGTTCCTGTCACAGGAACCAGAGCTGTTTTCGCAGCCGGACTCAAAGGCAACAACCACATTCCGGCCAGCAACAAAGGGGCTCCTTCACCCGAAAAGCCCAGGCTAAGATATCCTCAGGCAGAGGCCAACGGGTTACAAAGTCAGCCCAACCTGCAGGATCCAATGCTACCACAGCATGACTCCTTCCCGGCCCCCGCCCCTCCTCAGGATCAGCGGGAAATGAAGGTCGGGGGTCGCATCGCATGCCACCTGCCAGGGTGGCGGTCGATCACCACCGACAGGTGGGTGCTACAGTTGGTCAAAAAAGGCCATTATATAGAATTCGTAGGCAATCCGCCCACAAGGCCTCCTCTGCTTTCCCGTTACTCGGGTCAGCATGCCCTGCTTATACAGCAGGAAGTGCTCGCGCTTCTAGAAAAGGAAGCTTTGGAGTACGTTCCAGAGAACCAGAGAGGGTTAGGATATTATTTGCACTTCTTCCTGGTTCCAAAGAAAACAGAGGACCTCCGTCCAATTTTGGACCTCAGCGAGCTCAATCTGTCGGTCGTCTACTACGCTTCCGCCTGGTGAGCCTTCCGAGTCTAATCCCCATGCTGAAGAAGGACGCCTTCTTGGCATCCCTGGACGTGCAGGACGCTCACCTGCACATCCCTATTGCTCAAGTGCACAGGAGGTTCCTGCGCTTCGAGTTTCAGGGCCGCCATTATCGGTTCTGAGCGCTTCCCTTCGGGCTGTCATCAGCACCCCAGGTATTTACCAAGGGCATGGCAGTTGTGGCGGCGTCTCTGAGGAGACAGGGCCACTACGTGTTCCTGTACCTGGACAATTGGCTTCTCATGGCTCCCTCCAAGGAAGCATTGTTGATGGCCATTCAGCGTACCCAGACCCTTTTTCAGTCTCTGGGCATCCTCATCAACTACGAGAAGTCTCTCCTGGTACCGTCCCAGAAACTGCAGTTTATAGGGGCAGTTCTGGACACCGTCAAGGGAAAAGCCTTTCTTCCCGAGGACAGAGCGGAACACATTTGGTCCCTCATAAGGGACCTGTCAGCAAAGAAGACCGTCCTGGCCAGATTGGTCCTTCGCCTGCTCAGACACATGGCTGCGGCCATTCCAACAGTCCCGATGGCAAGACTCCACATGCGGGTAACCCAGTGGATGTTAAGGGTGCAGTGGGACCAAAGGCAAGACCATCTGCAGTAGCCAGTCCGAATCACGAAGGCTGTGATTCGGGACTGGCAATGGTGGCAAGACCCGGGAACCCTCTCCATGGGGGTTCCCTTCACAGCGCCATCTCCGATGGTAACTTTCTCCACAGACACCTCAGGGCTCGGGTGGGGAGCGCATCTGAACGGGGTGAGATCTCGGGGCACATGGACAATCCAGGAATCTCATCTTCACATCAATATACTGGAGATGAGGGTGGTCCTCTACGCCCTGCAAGCCTTCCAGTCTGAGATCCCACCGAGTACACTCCTGTTGCAAACAGACAATACTGCGGTGATGTATTACCTCAACAAACAAGGAGGCACACACTCCTACCCCATTTGCAGGGAGGCCATGAGAGTGTGGGAGTGGGTAATATGACACGGCGCAAACCTTATTGCAGTTCACGTCCCCGGGGTGGACAATACCGTTGCAGACAGCCTGAGTCGTTCTCAGGCCAGAGTCCATGAGTGGGAGCTTCTACAGGAGGTGGCAGAGGACCTGTTCCACAGATGGGGCACTCCAGAATTGGACCTTTTCGTGTCCCCATCCAACGCAAAACTGCCCAATTTTTGCTCGCTAGATCCAGGGCCTGGTGTTTTCTGGCGAGACGCGTTGTCCCTCTCCTGGGCAGGCAGATTCCTCTATGCCTTCCCTCCTTTCCCGTTGATGCAGAGAGTTCTCCTCAAACTTCGCAGGGAGCATGCGACGCTTATCTTGATAGCGCCTTTCTGGCCCAGGCAAATCTGGTTCCCGCTCCTGCATCAGCTATCCCGGGAACCTCCGCTTCCTTTGCCAATCAGCTTCCATCTGTTGTCTCAGGAGGAAGGTTCACTAGTCCATCCGGACTTGAGTTCATTGAACCTACATGCCTGACTCCTAGAGACATAGCCATGATGCGACGTGGGGTCTCGCAGGAAGTGGCAGAGGTTCTTTCCGCTGCTAGAAAACTGGCAACACACTCAACATACGCCATGAAGTGGCGCAGGTTTTGCTTGTGGGCTCAAATGCGTGGTTTCTCATAGAAACATAGAATTTGACGGCAGATAAGGACCGCTTGGCCCACCCAGTCTGCCCATTTCCCTGCCTACTGGATAAGCTGCAGATCCTAGTTAACCAGCAGCCTACTTTTTCCTACCCCCATCCTCTAGAATTGCCTTATGACTGTCCCATGCATGCTTGAATTCCACCACTGTTTTTGACTCCACGACCTCCTCCGGAAGGCCGTTCCATGCATCCACAACCCTCTCTGTGAAAAAATACTTCCTTAAATTACCTCTGAGCCGCCCCCCCTCTATCTTCAAATTGTGCCCCCTCGTTCTTGCACACCTCTTTTTTTGAAAGATGCTACCCTCTTGGACTTTGTTGATTCCCTTGAGGTACTTGAAAGTTTCTATCATGTCCCCCTCTCCCTCCTTTCCTCGAGGCTATACATATTAAGCTTCTTTAGTCTCTTCATATGTCTTCCGGTGCAGACCCTGCACCATTTTAGTTGCCCTCCTCTGGACAGCTTCCGTCCTGTCTATGTCTTTGCGAAGACTGGGTCTCCAGAACTGCACGCAGTACTCCAGATGGGGTCTGACCAGCTGTCTGTACAGAGGGAATAACTTCCTGTTTTCTACTGGTGATGCCTCTCCTATGCATCCCAATATCCCCAGCCCTCATTGCTGCCCTCTCACATTGCTTGCCCACCTTTAGGTCATCTGATATGACTACCCCAGGTCCCTTTCCATTTTGTTGTTGTTAGTATCTCACCCCATTGTGTACTCTTCCCTGGGTTTTGTTTCCCAGGTACATTGCCTTGCACTTCTTAGCATTGAATCTAAGCTGCCATACATTTGACCATTCTTCTAACCTGCCAAGTCCCTTTTCATCCTTTCCACCCCACTCAGTGCATCAACTCTGTTGCAGATCTTTGTGTCATCTGCAAAGAGACATATTTTCCTTCCAGTCCCTCTGCAATGTCGCTTATAAAGACATTGAAGAGGACTGGTCCTAATTCTGAACCCTGCGGTACCCCACTAGTAACCCCCCTTTCATCAGAGTGGACTCCATTTACTATTACTCTCTGTGTCCTATTTTCCAGCCAATTTTTTACCCAGGCTAGCTAACTTGTATATTAATCTTTTGTGTGGGACTGTGTCAAATGCCTTGCTAAAGTCTAAGTAGGCCATGTCCACAGCCCCTCCCTGATCTACTACTTTGGTCACCCAGTCAAAGAAATCTATCAGATTTGTTTGGCATGACCTTCCTGTTGTGAATCCATGCTGCCTTGGGTCCTGTGCCCCTCTGGCCTCTAGATACCGACAATTCTTTCCTTCAAGTGATTCCATCATTTTCCTACCACTGAGGTTAAACTAACAGGTCTGTAGTTTCCTGCTTCTGCCTTGCTCCCACTTTTGTGAAGGGAATCACATCTGCCCTCCTCCAGTCCTCGGGTACCACCCCATCCTCCCATGATTTGTTAAACAGGGTAGTCAGTGGTGTCACTAATTCTACCCTTAGTTCTTTAGAATTCTGGATGAATCCCATCAGGCCCCATTGCTTTGTCCACCTTCAGTTTTAAGAGTTCTTTCAGAACCCTTTATTCTGTAAATGGGCTGGTATCAACTTCTGTATCCAGTGTGTTTCTACTGTTTGTTCTAGGTAACCCCTCTTCCTTTGTAAATACTGAGCAAAATATTTGTTTTAGTATCTCTGCCTTTTCACAGTCTCCCTCTGCCCACCCTCCCCTTTATTAAGCCTCACTATCCCTCCCTTGGTCTTCCTTCGCTCCCTGATGTACCTATAAAAGGTTTTATCCCCTTCTTAACTGAGTTGGCTATCTTTTCCTTGGTTTGGGCCTTTGCTGTTCTGACTGCCTTCCCAGCTTCCTTTTGCTTTAACTGATACAGTTCTCTGTCCTGCTCCTTCTGCAATTCCTTGTACTTCCTGAAAGCTTTCTTTTTCTCTTGAACCTTCACTGCCACTTCCTTTGAGAACCATAGTGGTTTCTTACATCGTTTAGTTTATTTGCTTCACACAAAGGCTTGTTGCCTCTGTGATGGCAGTTTTATTATTCACCATTGTTCTTCCACCCTCCTTCCTGCCCATGTGCTAGTGCATTCCTTAGGCACTTACCCATTTTGCAAGTCAGCCCTCCTAAAGTCCAGTACCTTTGCCTTTGTATGGCTTGACTCTATTGCTGTGTTTATTGTGAACCATACTGTTCGATGGTCGCTAGTTCCCAGATGGCTACCCACTTCTACATCTGTGATCCTCCTTCATCTCCATTTGAGAGAACCAGGTCTAAGATTGCTCTCTCCCAGTGGCTCCAATACTAGTTGTCTAAGGCATGCCCCTGTAGGGCATCTAGAATAACCCCACTCTTCGAGTGGCTGTGGCAACTGCACTCCAGTTAACATCTGGCATATTCAGATCACCCATCAGCAGTATCTCCTTTTTTGCCATACTAAGTATACTTTCTATCATTTCCTTGTCCATTTCTCTCTCAAGGGGTTTGTATACAACCCCCAAAGCGGATTGTGGTGCCATTGTCGTCTCCAAATATACCCACAGTGCTTTTCCTCCCTGTTTTCTTTTTGTTCTGTTACTTTGATTCCTTCCCTTATGTAAAGAGCTACTCCTCCTCCTCTTTACCTCTCTGTCTCTCCTGTAGATAGTGTATCCTGGTATGTTTACGCCCCAGTCATGGTTTTGTGCGAACCATGTTTCTGTGACTGCCACGATATCCAGATGTTCCTCCTCCATCAAGGCCACTAATTCAGGAAGCTTGTTACTCAGACTACGTGCATTGGTACTCATTGCTTTCCATTTTTTGATGGCTTTACTTTCTGTTGCAGCATCCCCACTGACCTTTCTACCTCGGTCTTTTCCCATTTAGTACCCTGTTTTGTAGGGAGAGGCTGGGATTTTCCTGCTGCTCATCAGTGCCTCCTCCTTGACTAGTTTAAAAGCTTGCCAATGAAGCATTTAAACGATTGCTCAAAAGACTTGTTCCTTTGTGGACAGATGCAGACCATCCTGCCAGTATAGGCTGGTGTCCCTCAGGTGGAACCCCAGTCCCCAATGAAGCCAAACCCTGTGCTCCACACCATTTTTCAACCGCTCATTAAACTGCATGGTGCAAAGTACCCTTGCCTCACTCATGCCATTTACAGGCAGCACCTCTGAGAAGGTTACTGTGTGTGCTACTTGTCTTAGGCCCCTCCCCAGTTCTAAAAAGTCCTTCTGCACTGCTCTAATCTCATGTTGAGCCAAGTCATTTGTCCCTAGGTGGACAATGACATCCAGCTCAGACTCCCGTGCAGCTGTTCTCGTGATCCTGAGGATGCGCAGTCTCGCCCTTAGACTGTCCCGAGAAGCTGGTTCTGGAATACCTGCTTTCACTTTTCCAATCCAGACTAGCATACTCTTCGATTAAGGTGCATTTGTGCGCAATTTCGGCTTATCATTCCCCCATAGGCCATCGTATGGTGGCTCAATTGGACACTACTCGTGCCTTTTTAAGGGGGGTCCTCCACCTTAGGCCACCTATCAAGGATCCGGTTCCTCCTTGGGACTTGCCCTTTGTCCTGGAGCAGCTTACGCTGCCACCTTTTGAACCAGCAGATTGCAAGTAGCCACGCTTGCCTGGAAAACGTTGTTTTTAGTTGCAATTACTTCGCTGAGAAGAATCTCCGACTCATGCACTCATGTGCAAAGAGCCCTATTTAATTTTCCACCAGGATAGGTATCCCTGAGGACAAATCCTAAGTTCCTGCCTAAGGTGGTTTCAGCCCTTACCCTTAATCAGGATATCGACTTACCAGTGTACTTTCCCAAGTACACCAATTGAGGAGAAGCACTGCTTCACACCCTGGATGTTCACAGGTGTCTCGGATATTATCTGACCAGAACCAAACAGTACCGGAAAGTGGATCAGCTGTTTGTCTCCTTTGCTGAGAGGATGAAAGGAGCCCCTGTTTCTAAACAGTCCCTTTCACGTTGGCTCATTCAGTGTATCTCTTTCTGTTATGACAAGCGCAACAAGCCCTTGCCAGGCGTGGTCAAGGGTCATTCTACCAGAGGAGTGGCCACCTCCTTTGCAGCGCTGAAGAATGTTTCCACTTCAGCTATTTGTGCTGCAGCTACCTGGAGCTCGGTGCATACCTTTATTAGGCATTACAGCCTGGATATCGCTTCAAGGCGAAGGGCAGGTTTCGGCCTAGCCGTCCTCCAGGGACTTCTGTCCTAGGCTCGAGCAGGGTTGCAATCTCTGCCTTTCCTCCTACCGATGGAGTAAGATTGACGCTATTGCTTGGGAATCAGTCCTAAAGGTGTAACCTGCTGCAGGAGCTGTATCTTGGAGTAAGATAGTACAGTTACGTAAGAACTTACTGTAACAGTAGATCTTCGAGAACAGCTCTTGCAGCAGGTACCTTCCCGCCCACCATTCCCCCTTTGGAGGAGATAGGTTATAGCCTAAAATCCATCTTTCGGGATGGAAAGATTTGTTTTTAGTCTTGGCCATCTGATAGCGGATCCTCGGTCTCCTCTTCTGATGTCAGCCAGTGGCCGGGAGTCTCCGGCGGGAGAACTGGGGATTGTGGGACCGCCTCCTTATGTACTACGCCTGACGCGTCGGGGGTGGGACCCGACGTCGGAGGTGGTCCCCGCTGAAGACTGCTAGCTAGAAAATTTCTGTGGGGTCCTGACGCCTGCCGGCTTCAGTCCTAATGGTGTAACCTGCTGCAAGAGCTGTTCTCGAAGATCTACTGTTACGGTAAGTTCTTACGTAACTGTACTTTATTGCTGTTAATTTGGGGCCAAATTTCATAATCTCTGTGGTTCTGTTTAGAAATTGCCAGTTAACCCTATCAAATGCTTTTTGTGAGATTGCTAGTTGGAGTGTCCCTGTCCCCTCTTTGTTGATACAGTGTTTAGCAGCCTGCAGATATAATCCAGCAAGTGTCTTCCATTTATGAATCCAGTTTGATTTTGATGTATAACCTCAGTGGTAACTTTTTGTATTCTGTTGGAAAAAATTCATGTAAAAATCTTCAAATCTGTATTTAGTAAGGCTGTGGCTGATAGGACCCGCACTCTGTGAGGTCTTTTCTGGGCATATCTTCAAGAGTGCAAAATCTGCCCCCATAACCGCCACACAAATCTTCTGTAAGACATGGGTGAACTGTTCTTCAAAGGCCTTAAAAAAAAAAATAAATAAATAAATTCTGAAGTCATCCCATCCAGGCCAAGGAATTCACCATTCTTCAGCTTTTTGTATTCTCTCTGTGATTTGATTTCTGCTTCCCCTAGGTCCTTGTCCATGTCTAAGGCTGTCTGCTTTGGAAATCCTAGTAGGGTTACCTTTGCGAAGAAGTTACGTGTTTGCATTTGGAAGTTTTTAATAGCTTGTAAAAATTTGCAGACCTTTGTGCAGTTTCTGCTAGTTTTCATGTCCGCCCCTTGCGGCTTTGGGGTATTTCAGCCTCAATACTGCTCTGTTCCCTTGCTGCTTTCTCTTCTGCAGAGCTAGTAGTCTCCCTGCTCTGTTACCCCCCCCCCCAAAAAAAAAATACTATACAAGAGGAAATGTTAACTGTCTTTTTATTTTCACTCTAGTTGCTGGTTTCACATCAGTATGAAAATAAAAAGACGGTGAGAATTAGGTGAAGCACTACACATTAGCAGCTCTAGTGTCCCGCCAGTGAAAATATAACGGTGTGAACATGTATGGTGTGCTTGGAGCGCTAAATATAATGGACATGAATTTAAGGTGTTGCACAGTATTTCTGCTGAAATCCTCTATGACTCCCCTCCATCTGTGTTGTCAACATTTTTGTGAATTATTGCTTTCTTTTCTCTAAGACATGTTTATTTTGCTCATTTAGGGAGATGTTGTGTTTGAACTTTAGCTCCCTAATTCGGTGCTCCAGATCTTTTTGTTTTGCTAGCCTATTCTTTTTTTTTTTTTTCTGAGGAATATGTAATTATCACAGCCCTGACTATCCCACTGGACTGCATGAGATGTCCCTTCAGGATTGTTTATGAGATAGCCTTGTATTGTGGCCTTTACCTTGTCTTTAAATTTGTCAAATTCAAGTGACCCTACATTCCTCCGCCAGGTCAAATTCATCTCTGATGGGGACGATTCTGGTGTCAGTTTTACTGGGGCATGATCTGATTCTGTTCTCGATGGAATGGAACAGCTTTATACTGCATGTACCCACTCCGTTGAGACCAGAAACACGTCAATACGGGTATAACAATTGTGCCTATCTGAATAATGTGTGTAATCCCTTATGGCACCATTCAAAAGCCTTCATATTTCGGTGAGACCTGCCTCCTCAGGCAGTTCAGTCAGTAATGTCCCTGGCTTGCTTTCCTGCATCTGCCTTTCCTCTTTTTATCCATCTTGGTTGTCATGATGGTATGAAAGCCAAGCCCACTCTCCCCCCCGCCGGTAATTTACAGGTTACCCAGTTTCTGTACTGTTGTTAAAGAGCAGCTTACACTTTAGAGAAAACTTTGGAAAACATAATAGTTGAACACAATACAGCTTCTATTTTATATGTCTTATATAGATTTATCCTCGCTATTATTCATTACTGAAGAAATTTCCACAAAAACAAGATCTTTATCCCTTAAAGTTCATCTGCCTCTATAGCTTGCTCCCTACCTGAAAGCATAATGCTCTGTTGTGACATCAGTCTGTTGCCATGGGAATAACTGGGATGTGACAGAGTATTATGACATCAGGCTGGGAAAAAGCAATAGGGAGCTGATGAACCCGCAAGGAACAGCTATCCTGTTTTCATGCATATGACCTCAGTAATAAATAATGGGGGTAAGCATTACAGAGCTAATTAGAAATATAAGCTGCTTTGTGTCCAAATCTACTGTTTTCCAAAGTTCTTCTCGAGGTGTCAGTGGCTGTTTAAAATAAATTCTTTCAGGAACTCCAGTTTTTCTTTTTCATTATTGAGTGCCTAAATATTCAAAAGAGCTCATCTAGCATCCATTTACCGCGCAGCCAGACCAATCTATCCTCCAGTCTATTTCCATTCTCTCACTTTGGGGTGGACTATCCCTCCTAATGAGAACTGGTGTCCGCTTGCAGTGGATGTTCGTCCAGGATGACGAATATACCTCCCCCATCCACCTTCTGTGCAACTTTTCATGTTTTGATGGGGTGAGGTGGGTCTCTTGCAGGAAGGCTATCGTGGCTCGTGTTTATCTCCTGCAGCACAGGAGCCCTCTTTACTGGACTATGAAGCCCTCTGACATTGTAAGTTGCCATTGTTAGATCATCCGTGCTGTTTTATAGCTGTGCGAATCAACTATCTAATAGATGCACTCCTTTCCCCACGGTGAGTCATTCCGTCATAGTGAAACAATACTGTTGTCTGTGTAACCAACCAAAATGTTAAACAGGTCTTTAAACATTTAATGCAGATAGTGTTAACATCAGTTGTATGAGTCAACCTCAAAGTTGGGTATAATTACACAATTAGCATGCATTTTAGTTGTACTAGGAATGGACGCAGATGAAACAACCATCAAAATCAATGAAATTTTATAGAAGGTTAACAATGATAACGTGAGTTTTCAGGTAGAAATAATATGATGCAAAAAGGGTTGATCGTGTCCCTTTAAATGAAGATGTGAAAAGCCAGCCGGCTAGCACAGCAGTATCACTACTGCTTGCCATCCACATGACCAGGGTTTGCATCCTGAGTCCAGGACTTCTGGTACTGAGTGACAAGATGGGTTTCTAGCATCCTTCTTGAATGCCTCTTGCTTCAGTGAGGGAGGGCACCTCTTTTGCTGCACGATTGCCCTTTTGTGGCCCGGGGAAGGAGTGTCATGCAGGAAGGAACAAGTGCTCCCTCTGGAGTGGATGTAGGTTGGTATACACCTGCTCCCATGGCAAGAGGCGAGAGGCATCACAAGCCCAGGTTGGGTCTGGCAGGAGAGTTCTGAAGGTTGGATGGGGCCCACCACCCCACCCACCCTTTCAGTGGCCCTGATAGGCACTCTGCAGATCACTTCTCAGGACCATGCCCTGCAAAGGGATAAGGGAGAGCTTAATGGAGGGAAAAAATCACCCAGCAGCCCCAAGCAGATGAAGTCACCGCCATACCACAATAGGGCCCTACCAACTCTTCCTGCACCTCGCTGGTTCCTCTCAGACCTTGATCATTAGGTGAAGAAACTTCCTACTGGCTTCAGGAACTGGGGGGGGGGGCACCTGCAGGGGACAAGCTGTGGGTTATGATGTGGGTTTCTGGAGAGGATGTCGAGCAGTGGCCAGTGATGTGTTGGTCCATTGGAGGACTTCTACAGCAGGCAGAAGGGGTTAGGCAGGTGGAAGGATGACCTGGCAGCTGCCGAAGAGACATGGGGGCCAAAAATAGGGGAAAAAAAAAAAAGACTGATAAAAACAATAGACTGTTAAAGTTAATGGTTTTAGTAAAGTTCTACTGATAGAAAAAAAAACATGCATTAAACTGCACAATATAATGGTTTTAGGATCTGTTAAAGGTAACATAAACCCTGTTTTTATTTTTAACGTAATTGTAAATTTGGGCATGATAGACGTCTGTTTAATAACTAGTGTATTGTTTTGTGTGTTTGGAGATAGTTCCATTGTTCCCTTATTTAGGGTCTCTTTATAATGCAGACTTTTTAAATTAGTCAGCAGATCCATAACTGTGTGACATCAGTTGAGTGGAAGCCCTGCATGAAAAGCTTTATTATAGGCTTCGGCTCAACTGATGCCACCAAACTGCTAGACCATTAATTTATGACTATTGGGAATGAAAAAAGCAGCAATACCAAGGGACTTAGAATAAGGAAAAATAACACTATTTCAAAACAAACAAAACAATAGACTGGAGTTATTAGACTGGCTTCACATATGCCCGCATTAATAGTTGTAGTTTTAAAACATGTGAACTAGAGGGTTTATGTTCTCTTTAAAAGAATATAGTTGCTAAATGAATACATTTCCTGTGCACTAGAATTTGCCAGTGCAGCATTTTTGGTGATAACAGAGCTAAAAATCATAATCGTTTGGTGAGGTGTATTGATCAATGGCAAAAGCATAATCTCTCTCTCTAGCAGCAGAACTCTGTTGCACTACTGTATGTTCCAAAAACATTTACATTTCAAGTTATTTTATGCGTCAAAGTGAGCTTTTACTTTGGGAATTTTTTTTTTTAATTTAGATTTTTATGTTTTTTTCCCATATCCCCCCTGGGGCCCTGGCACACAGCAGTACATGCACGTCGAGGCGTGCACCCATGCCAGAAGCCAGCTCAGCCCCTTCCTCCCACCTGTACTGCTGCCCCCACCTGCCTCCATTACCCCACTGGAACTCCAACCAGTGGGGACGGAACTACAGTAGGAATGACAACCCACCCCCACCACCCCCAGGAGAAGAGAGCAGCCAGACTGCTTGCTCAGTCCTGCTTCTCCCGCCCCCCGGCCCATGTCGGCACCCTGACTACCAGAGTCCATTCCCGAACCTGCGTCGCCGGCGCAGCATGAGGTAAGACATCCAGTGCCTCAACCCTCAGTGTCACCAGGTCAGCTGGGGAAAAATTTTGAAAAACAGTACTTTGTGTACAATTTAGCTTGTGTTTTATCGATTTTTATGTATTACTTATTCCTTTGTTTCTTCATAACTAGGTGAATTGGCATGGAAACTGATCATTGCCCCTTACAGTTGATCTGCTCCAGCTGTTTAACCTTTACTGACGTCACAATCATCCATTTTGTGACATCATCATAATTTCCACTGCAACAAACTGTGATGTCACCAAAGGTAGGGATATGCTTTCCACAAAGAGTAAGCTGAAGAAGATTAAATTTATGGCACATGGATCCTGCCTCCATACAAATTACCCTAATAATGAAGAACAAAGGGATGATAACTATAGACAATAGATGAAGTATACATCAGTTGTCTCTGAACAGTTGATTTTTTCAAACTTTTCTCAAAAGTGACACACTCACTTCAACTTAAAGATATCTGCAGGAACACTGGGTCTTTGCCCTTGCAGTTCTCTTCCAGCTGGGGCCTAATCAGGAACTGAAGTCATAATTACATACATACATAGATACATAGACAGTGTCGGCAGATTAGGGCCTATGGCCCACCCAGTCTGCCCATTTGAGCTTGTAAGTTCAGTTTGTTTTCCTAGAAGTCTGTTGCACCTTACCCTGACCTCCAGAATTCCTTTATGTCTATCCCATGCATTCTTAAATCTCGTGATTGTTTCAGCCCCCACCACTTCCTCTGGCAGGGTGTTCCACTTGTCCACCACCCGTTCTGTGAAGAAATTCTTTCTCATGTTTCCTCTGAATCGTCCTCCCTCCAACTTCATCCCATGCCGTCAAGTCCTGGAACATCTTTTTCGCTTAAAAATAGTGTTTTCCTGCATCCTGTTCCTCCCTGTAAGATACTTGTATGTCTCTATCATATCCCCTCTCTCCCTCCTCTCCTCCAGGGAGTACATGTTCAGTTCCTTCAACCTGTCCTCATAGGACTTGTGATGCAATCCATGCACCATCTTTGTTGCCCTCCTCTGAACCTTCTCTACCCTGTCTATGTCCTTATGTAGGTATGGTCTCCAGAACTGTACACTGTACTCCAGGTGATGTAATTCCCCATGCAGTGTCATCGCAGTAGTTCATAAGCTATTATTTTCCATGATTTATTTGATTTGGAGAAGGCTGAGCTGTTGCTTATCAAGAATACCTGGTTGACTGATGATGATGATGATCCTGCTTTGTCAAGTCTAGTTCCACCAGAGTGCTTCATGATGCACCGCCCTCACATGGAACGCAAGGATTGTGGAGTGGCCATCGACTCCTTGGGGCCTTACACGAAATGTCAGATTTCCAATGGAGATGTATGACTCATTCAAGTTGAAGGCCTTCACTTGTACTGGAATTGTTGATGTGTAATTTTTTACTAATTTACTGTCTGCCACAAGCTGGTGAGGGTTTTCTTAGGGAATTTTCAGACTCGGCACCCAATTCGCATAGGGTGTTACAGGGACACACAGGACTTGCGGCCAGGATTAGGACACAGTTCGCAACTTGCTTCAAACAAGGGAGTTGGTGCGATTTTAGAACTGCGGTGCCGCAACCCCCCTGACGCAAGTCCCCAGCGTCCCCACAGCACAGTTATGTCCAATATCAGGTTTGACTGTTGAGTAGTCACCTGGCACACTTACAGACATCTACAGTGTGCCTGGCAGACGTCCACCGTGTGCCTGTGCTCATTCCTGCCTGCAACCATTCAGGACCTAGTTTTGCGTTATGCCAAGTCCACCTTGGCGGATCTTTGCGGTGGAAGTAGGGGTCTTGCGCCACAACTTTGGGTGCAGGCTGCTTTAAAGGGAGGGAAGTGTTGCAATTTATGTCCCAGTCCAAAAATCAGGTGCAAGTTGCAGTGCAGCCATGGGCACAGGTGCGCCAATCACTGTGGGGACGCAGGGCATGGCTGCAAGCCCTGCGTGCTGTTATGAAAACCGGGCCCCCGGTGTCTTAGAGCCCCCGAGGCTTATTTCCATGGGGGACTTCAACTCCTGGATGAACTCTGTCTTGTCTGCTTTTGCAAGGGGTTTCCTGAGCCTCATGAAATAATTGGAGTTTCATCAGAATGTAAGGACTCGCACGCATGTTGATGGCCACTTGCTCGATTTGATTTTTACCTCTGGTATCAGGGTTTCTAAAATATTTACTGAATCCATTGTATGATCTGACCATTTTGTGCTACGGTTTGATAGGGTGGGTGATAGTATCATATTCCCCCACGTACTGAAATAGTCCATAGTCATGGTTATGGAAGAATGTTTTACCTGACATCTCTGGGCCCAGGTGTAAGTTTTGGGGATTTTGGTTATCGCTTCCAAGGGTTGCAGCACAGCAATTGAGGCGTATAGGGTAGCTGTCCTTGCTGTGCCCGACTCCTTGCACCAGTTCATTCCCTGCCCACACCTTAGGTGCTGTAGCTCTCACTGGTTTAGTGATGAGCTGAAGGGAGTTAAAAGGTGTGGGCAGAGGCTTGAGCGACATTGGAGGAGATTGTCTTGCTCTCCAATAAGCTGGAGGTGACAGCTCATTATAAATGATATCAGAAGGTAGTGATTGGAGTGAGGAAAAATTGTTACTCCCCTATCATTGCTGCCAAGAGAACTCTGCCACCTCCCATTTGCTTAAGGTGGACTGGCAGTCACTAGTTTCTGTGTTTGTGGAGACTATGAACTCTGTAAAAGATGGTGTCTTCTCAGACTGTCTAACAGAGGCTGTTGTGAACCCCCTTCTGAAGAGCATGTGTTTAGAGCTAAACGACCTAGAAGATGGCAGTCCTGTCCTAACCCTGACAGAACACCTGGAGAAATTTAAACTCTGCTGTTCCTGGTGAAGGATCGTGGAGAGCTGTAAGTTTAGGTTCTCCTTGATCTGTAATTTGCATTTGGTACTGTGGTTTGTGAGGGAGTTAGTTAAGCATTTGAGGAGTTTCTGAGGGTTTCCCAATTCAGTTTTAAACTGGTTCAGGTCTTTCCTGGAAAATCATTGCCAGACCGTGGTTTGGGAAAGTTACCAGTCTGCTCCCTCCTCAGTCTTGTGTGGCATCCGTCAAGGCTCTGTACTGTCCATTTTGTTATTTGCAGTTTCTGTGCTTCTGCTGGGAGATGTGATCTGAAGGTATCACTTGAGTTTTCACAGCTATGCAGATGACAGCTTTACCTTTCATGTAGACCTGGACAGGGAAAACAGATGCTTGAGGTGGAGAAGGTGATCTCCGAGATTGAGGAAGTGGATGATTGCTAGGAGACTTAACCCCAGCAAAATCAAGATGTTTCTGGTTGGCCCAGATCACCTGGTTGCTGCAGCAAAGGAAAATTTATATCTTCCAATTCTTGATGGGTCAAAACGGTTCCATGTGATATGAGCGACGATTTTTAAGCGACTACAGTGAGAGCGAGTGCACATCACCAACAACAACGGCGATGCTTACGACACTGAAAGCATAAACAGTGATGGGTGGCAACAGTCTATTCAGGGACAACATAACATACCATATTTTTATGCGGGACATGATATCCCATTTGGGGTGGCTTCGCCCGCACCCCCCATTATAATAATATTCAATTCCGGGGGGCCTGACACTGGGGTACAGGGAAATAGTCAGGAGGGGGAACAGACATTTCGGGAGCTCAGGAAACGCAATCCATTCTAAAAAAAAAAAAAAAGTACAGCAACGTAACAAAAACAGTATTCCTCCCCACCTGGCTCCGAGCCCGGCTCCTGCTGCACCACAGGCAGTCATTGCCTCCACTACACCACGCGGCCAGCTCGGAACTGCCTGGCCAAACACCCTCCCATATCCTCACACAAGAGAACACTCTAGCAGAGTCACTGCGTGTGTCTTGTCACTGTTTTCTCCAGTAATCCTAGCTGTTACCGCCTCACATTGTGCTGTTGCGCTCGCTCTTCTTACAGGCGCTCAAATTAAGTCGCACATATTGAGTCACTCAATTTGAGTTGCCCATATCACTGGATACCGTCAAAACTACAGTTAAAGAAGAAGAATATTCACAATCTGGGAAGATCTTTGATGGCCAGTTGGCTTTGACATCTCAGATTTCAGTTGTCATTCGGAGTGGTTTTTACCACTTTAAAAATGTAGCCAGATTGCATCCCTTCCTTTACCGGTGTGATCTGAGCACAGTGGTGCAAGCTTTTGTTACCTCACAAATTGATTACTGAAACATGCTGTATTGTGGCCTGCCAGCTGCTTACCTCCAGCTTCAGTTGCTTCAGAATTTAGCAGCGAGTTTAACAGGTACATCTAGATTTGACCATATCACTCCTGCTTTGGCTCTTGAAAAAGTAGTTTCCAACCAGCTTGCTGGATACCTGGCCTTGCACAATATCCTGTGCCCTGAGCAGCATGGCTTTCGTGCAGGTCTCAGCACAACAACCATGCTACTTGAATTCTCCAACTTCCTGCACTCTGCTCTTGATGCCAGAAGTCCTGCCGGTGCTGTGTTCATTGACCTCTCCAAGGCCTTTGACACGGTTTGCTATCCCCTCCTTCTTGACTCCCTCAGATGCCTTGGTTTCTCCCCCAGCCCACTTGCATTGTTCACCAGCTATCTCTCTGCCAAAACTCAGTGTGTAAAAATCAATAGCACCCTATCTGACACATGACTTGTCCACTCTGGGGTTCCCCAGGGCTCCATTTTAGGCCCTCTCCTCTTCAGTCTCTACCTCAACTCCCTCCCCTCGGCCTGCCCAAGTAAGATCCTCCTCTACGCAGATGACGCTGTGTTCTGCATCTGACCCCAACTAGCTTACACTCAGGCCACCCTACAACAAGCTTTTGATAGAGCTGAGCATTGGTTCACATCACGAAGGCTAGTCCTGAACCTCAAAAAGACCAAAGCTGTGCTCTTCTCGCATAGCCAAAGCAAAGCCAGTGGTGCCCCTCTCGTGATACTACCTAGCACACCAAACCCCATTGAGCAGGTTTCCTCCTACAAGTGTCTGGGCATTACCTTTGATTCGGCACTCTACTTCTATTCCCATATCAATGCCCTTTCTTCTGCCACCAGTGTCAGGACTGGACTGTTATACCACCATAGGGACTGCCTACCACAAGAGGCCCTTAGATTGGCAATCACCTCGTCTGTCCTGTCGCTAATCGACTATGGGCTGCCCATCTATGCTGCAGCCGACAACACTGCACTTACAAGAATCCAGCTCTCTATAAACAAGGTGTTCAGGCTAATGCTGGGAGCCCTTGGGCGCACCCATACTTGCCTGCTGTACTCCACCACCAGCTTGCTCAACCTTGAAGAAAGACTCCGTTTCCAAACCTGCCTTCTTGTAAAAAAGACCCTGCTAGGGCTCTTGCCCCCTGGGGTCGCCACCTCCCTGCAGCATGCCTCGCCCCTCAGTCTTCACCTGCAGCACTGTCAAAACCTTCCTTATTGTCTCCCAGGGTAAGGACCTCTATGGCCCAGAGATCCTTTTGCTGTCGGGCTCCCTTCTGGTTCAGTTCCCTCCCAGCCAACATAGCTGACTCCACTAAGCTTGGTCCTTTCAAGGTCTCCCTCAGAAGCCATCTGACAAGCACTCGCTGCTGCAGCTGCACATAATCCCCCACCTGCCCCTTACTCTCACCCTAGGCTGGGTTTGCCCTGTCTACTTTTGCTGTATATGCCTGGGGTCTCTGGCAACATCTGCCGACTAATGTAGTAAAAAACCTCCTGGTTACTACCTGACGTGGTACTCGTGTACCTATATTATGACTACTGTGATCTACCTATTACCAAGCTTGTACCACCAGTGAATTCCTGTAACACTGGTTGCTTTTTTAATCTAAGCGTTATGTACTGTACTGTTTTGTTTGCTGTGATGTATTGCTGTCTTGACGAAATGCCTTTGTAAATGAGTCTTTGACTCAAAGGTCTGTAAACCGATGATCTAATAAATAAATCACACACTATGCTGATAAAATGGTATTCTAATGTTAAAATCCTTTTGCTGGTCTGTAGTGTCATAAATGGCCTGGGCCCCCTCAACATTCATGAGCTGCAGACAACCCACTAGGAAGATTCTTTGAGCAGTAGAGTCTTCCGCTTGGAAATCCAGGGACTTTTGATAGTCCCACCAGTGAGACTGAGATCTGCTGGGGACCAGGCTTTTTCTGTTGCTGCTCCTAGACTCCGGAACACTGTCCTGAGAGCTGTCTGTTCTGGAAGCACCATGTGTCATCGACAGTAAATCTGCTGACATCCTGTGCAGTGACTGCACAATGCTGACACTTGGTATTGTGCCATCACTAAACAAAGTGTTTTTTTGAGGGCCGCTGTGACCCTGCACCACCACATTTAAATGTAGTCAACTCCAGGTCAGAGTTGTTTCGGGGAGGGGGCAAAACGCTGGGAGAAACCACGTCGATGAATCGCAGACCATTACAGTGACTTTCACTGTAATTATCTTTTTTTGTGTTTCGAGGTTTTGGTTTCGCTCTACTGTGGGCCATGAATCTGTTCTGTCTCTTCAGTTGAATATTTTAAATCCAAATTGAATTCCTGGCTGTTTAGACAGGCTTTTTCAGGGGGCTGACAGATTGCATGATTCTGAATTGTGATTATAGCTTGATTTGTATTTTGCACATTGTATTTATGTTGCTGTTTTGGATGTGATTTATCTATTTATTTTGAAACTGTGAAGTGCTTTGAGCTCTGGAAAGGTATTACACAAATAAAATTCTGTCTAGCATATATACTTGCCTATTTCAATTGATCAGTAAAAACTTTCCCCTAACATGCCTGCTTCCAGGACAGCTGCACGTGAGACACTCTTCAAAGAATAACAGTGTCTTATTCACAGAGAAAAGGAGTGCTCCAGTTGGTTGGGTGCACTCCTTCAATCTGTAATTTTCACCCGAGTGTGGCAATACTATGGAACAAGCCCCAAGAGAAAGCAGTGCGGGGCGCGGGGGGGAGTGTTGAGTCTTTTAAACTCTGGTTGGATCAGTTCCTCCTGGAGAATAACATTAGTGGGTACAGCATTTAATTCATTGAGTAGGGGAGGGTTTCCTAAGGTTTATAGTTTTCTTTATAATGTTGAATGCTGCAGCTGCCTGGCAGGAGATGAACATGGTGGCTCTGTTGTCTTTTTTTTTTTCATCTAGCATTTCCTGTGTTCCCTATTTTCAAATGATTCTCAAATATTCAGAAGGCCACATGTTCCCATTTTATTTTGTAATACAGCATAGATGAATCTCTGGCCCTGTGCTTTAAATGAATGTTCAATGCATGTACTGATCCCCTCCCAGATGTAGAGTCCAGTATGTTCTGTGCACCTATCCTATGCCTCGAGTCTGCGCCTTCTGTCAGATCTATTTTCTCCTCTGTAAAATGTGTCCCTCCCCCAATGCACTTTCTCTGCAAGCTTTTATTTTGTTGTATTAAAAGTGAGCAGCAGTGGATTGTGTGGTGAGAATCCTGCTGTAACCTACCTTAGGCTGTTCCTGGAGGCCATATGGCTTAAAATTTGTTTCCTCATTACTCCATAATATTTTAATATAATCAACTATCTGTACAGCGAACCCAGAACTCAAGCAGGGCACCCCGCAGTGCCCAGTTGAGCACAGTGGCTGCTGGGAAAAGCAGCTAAAATAGTGACACAGATGCTGCTACTGCTGTAAATACACTGGTGGTGCTGTTACACTAATGTTTTAAAATCCAAAACGTAGTCGCGAACACTCAGTGGCTAGGTGGGTGCGAGTTAAAGGCAGCAAGCCTTACATTAACAACAAATCCAAATGTTCGCACACCAAAAACAGACAAACAAATCCTCAGGTACTTAAACAGCTTTATTGCTGAAATTCAGACCAGCACCACACTAAGCCACGGCGCTTCGGGTTCCCAGACCCTTCCTCAGGAGGCATGGTACTAATGTTTTAATTGTGTCAGTGGGGTATCAGTGATAACAGTAATACTTAAATATGTAGGGAACATGTTTCTATAAGCATTCTTGTAACCCACTAATGCGCCTCTTAACAATAAAAACATTAGTGTAATGTAGCAGCAGAGCGGCATCTACAGTTTGTCACTATCATTTTCCAGTAACCTTTGTGGTCACTCAGTGTGGTCGCCCTGCTGAATCTGGGGTCATAGTAAAGATAGTGTCATACTGAAACATGACAGAGTGTCAAAAAATGTTTTTATGCTGTATGGACTCCAGGAACAGCCTACTAAGATTAGGTTACTGTGTGAGCCTTGTTACAGAATCCATTGCCGACCTCCATTAATTCAGTTTCAATGAATATTCTTTTTCATTTGTTATCAGTGGTACCTTGTAGCACTCACTGAAGTTTTTGTGTCCTTTATTTCTACTCTTACAGGAATGTAGTATTTTCTACACAAAGAGGTTTTGCCTTTCCTGTGTGAAAGGAGCTATAGAGGATTTTCCACAGGAGATACGGCGTGATTTGGAGAAACGAAAGTCCTCCCAGAAACCCCAGACCTCCAAGTGAATAGAAGATGTCAGGGACAATATAATAAACTGCTCACTTTTTCAGATCAGTACCATTATTACAGCGTGTTGCATTCAAAAACAGCTCTTAAAAAGTACAGTGCAATGCCAGTCTTCCTTTTTAAAGGTCTTGCTGTTCAAGTCCACACAGTGTGATAAGAAGTTAAGTGGGCACACACAGGAGAGAGCTTCATGAGTCCCAGGTTTTTACCGTTTCCTTTCAGTAAAGTGATGGACATACTGTGTAAATACCAAATGTTGAAAGAAAATTTTTGAACATTTCTTATGTTGTGTACATACTGATTCTTTAGGGGGGAAATTACATTGACGCAAATATAAATATTCAGTGAAAAAGGCAGGATGTGAACCAGTATAGTTTCTGTTTCAGCAGTTCTCTGTAAAAAGCTGTTGTAAAACCTTGTCTTTTACAAAAACAAATATCTTTTAAATAAACAAATTATATACAGTGACTTGCAAAAGTATTCAACCCCCTTGAAAGTTGTCAGATTTGTCTGAATGACAAATGATACATTGAGATTTTGTTCTGTGTAATATTTTATTTAAAAAGACTGACCCTCAAAATAATTATTTTAAAGTGACATTGGTTTTATGTTAGAAAATAGTTTTAAGAAAAATAAATAACTGAAATATGCTGTTTGCTTAAGTATTCAACCCCTATGCTCTGGAAGCTCCAAATTTACACAGATGAAAAATATTGCCCTAACGAGGACACAATTGGCTTACAATTGGCCTCACCTCTGAAACATTAAAGTAGCTCACATTTTCTGGATAACCCCCTTCAGTTTAATGACCATTGGTCAGACTGTGAATCTGAAGGAAGGGTGTGAAAATGAAGACTAAAGAGCATTCTAAGGAAGTTAGAGATAAAGTAATAGACATGCATAAATTAGGAAAAGGGTACAAAATAATATCCAAGTGTTTGGATATCCCAGTGTGCACTGTTGGATCAATAGTGAGGAAGTGGAAGCTGCATCACACCACCCAGGCACTACCTAGACAAGGCCGTCCCTCAAAACTCAGCGTCCAAACAAGAAGGAGACTAGTGAGGGAAGCCACAGAGAGGCCAACAATCACTTTGAAGGAGCTACAGAGTTCAGTGGCTGAGAGTGGGTGAAAGTGCACCAGTCAACCATATCAAGAGCTCTGCATAATACTGGCCTGTATGGGAGGGTCTAGAAAGAAGCCATTACTCAAAAAGAACCATATCAAAGCACGTCTGAGTTTGCCAGAAAGCATGAGAGTGACCCAGCTAAGATGTGGCACAAGGTTTTGTGGTCTGATGAGACCAAGATAGAGATTTTGGCCAAAATTCAAAGCGCTATGTGTGCAAGAAACCGACACTGCCCATGCCTCGAGAAACACCATCCCTACAGTGAAGTATGGTGGTGGCAGCATCATGCTGTGGGGATGCTTTTCATCAGCAGGGACTGGGCATCTTGTTAAAATTGAAGGAAGACTGGATGAAGCAAAATACAGGGAGATACTGCAAGAGAACCTGCTTCAGTCTGCTAAAAAACTGAAGCTTGGGAGAAACTTCACCTTTCAGCAGGGCAATGATCCCAAGCACAAAGCCAAAGCAACACAGGAGTGGTTAAATAACAAAAAGGTGAATGTCCTACAGTGGCCAAGTCAAAGTCCAGATCTCAATCCCATCGAGAATCTGTGGCACTGTTTGAAAATTGCGGTCCACAAGCGTCACCCAACCAACCTGAACAACCTGGAACAAATCTGCCAAGAAGAATGGGCAAGAATCACTCCCGAACAGTGTGCAAGGCTGGTAGATACTTACCCCAAAAGACTTAAAGCTGTTATTGCAGCAAAGGTGGCTCTACCAAATACTAATGTATAGGGATTGAATACCTCTGCAAGCAGCATTTTCCAGTTTTTAATTTTCTTTAAAAGATCTGCTGACAGATAATTTTGGCTTTGAGGATATACTGTTAGAGCATATGAGTTTGCAATAAAAATACTGACTGGAATAATATATGTAAGTCTCATTTGTAATCCAGACAAATCTGACAACTTTCAAGGGGATTGAATACTTTTGCAAGTCACTGTATTTTTATTTTCAGTCCAGTTTCCTTAATCTTGGTCCTTCTGTTTTATGAGGCATGTTGCATTTAGCAGCAGGTAAGTGTAGTGTAAACATTGGTACGCCAAACACTGAGTATGGGGTATACAGCAACAGGAGAGAAGTAACAAAATCTGGGAAATGCTGCGAGGTTCAGGGGTTGGAGCACTGAGCAGTGAAACAAATGATCCCTGGTTTGCACAAGAGGTTTGTGATCTAGAGCAAGCCATTTGACCATCCTGAGTTTCGGCCTGCCTAGCAGTAAAACTCGGTAGAAGGGCCATACTGAAACCATGAGATTGCATTGTAGAAGGGTCATATTGAAAATGAGATTGCAACAAATAGTCCTACTGAAAATGAGAGTGTGTGTTTAAGAACGGCCATACTGACAACTGGATTGCAGCGAAAAAAGGCCCTACTAAAATCAAGAGATTGCATTGTAGAAGGTTGCTATTGAAGATGAGGCTGCATCAGAAGGCCCTACTGAAACCAAGAAATTGCAGTGAAGAAGGGTCTTACTGAAAACATGAGACTCCGGCAAAGAAGGGCCATTCTGAAACCAAAAGGTTGCATCAAAGAAGGGTCCTAATGATAATGAGATTGCCTCAAAGGGTGGTACTGAAACTAAAAAATACTTGTTAAAAAGGGGAAGGGGGGGGAAGAAAAATACAGAATGTAATAATACACAGAGGGGGAGACAGCAGATATGTTAGTACAAGAACTGCAAAACCAGCAGAACCAACATGCTCAAGAGAGTTATACTGATGCTAATGCGCAGCAAAACTCACAACAACACAACAGTGACAGGAGGTGAAATTCAGAAACAACACATAAGTGGAGCAAGACTATACACTCTCTTGGGCCAAGACCATACTTGTGAGATACAGATGCTAAGGGCTGAATTTTCTTTTATTAAAGCCTTATACTCTGAAATGACTACTGTTAGAATGAAAATAAAGGAATTGACTACAGTTGTAAAAGAAATCAAAGACCGAGGCAAAGCAGTGGAGGAACTGATTTCAAACTTAGGAGATTAGTCTTTAATCACAAAAAGATCACTTGACCATTGTGAAAAAGACACTAAAGAAGTACAGACCAAACTGCTGGATTTTGAATCATGTGCCAGACACAAAAACATTCACGTAGTGGGGGTTCCAGAGGCCTGGGATTCTCAGACTGACCTAGATAGCACACTGCTGCTAATTTTCTTTACGTACCTGGGTGAGCAGAAAGAGGCGACAAACCTTGAATTGGATATAGTACACAGAGCACTAAGACAGGCCAGACCCTGATCAGTCACCATGGGCAATCATAGCAAAGTTTATTAGAGCACGAGAGTAGGATTTGCTAATGCAATCTGTTTATAAAAAGAAAACTTAAAGGTGCTTCTTACCCCAGGAGTCCTTTAGCATCAGTAACAATAGCAGTTAGCTAGCTAGGTGCAACTGCCCTGGAGGTATGCCTTTAAGAGAATTATTTAAATCAGCTTGGACATTAGCCAATCACAAAACAGGAGGGGAGTGAGCCGAGTGAGAGCTTCAGAATTTTTCTCTGCTGACTGAGCAACATTGCCCTTGAGGTGCCTCTCAACTTTCCTTGTTGACAGCCTCCTAATCGCTTACCTTGGTAAAGTTTTCCTCACAAATTCAATATTTTAGTGTGATTTTATGTTTTTTATTAGCGGTTGTGTTTTTTTAGTGCATTTTTGTTATTTTTACAGCAACTACATTATTTTAACATTTTTACTGCATCTGCTTAAATTTTATTCTTTTTTCACTGCGGATGCTTAATTTCAACGATTCTTCACTTTTTAGCATAATTCGTGAAGGAACCATCGAGTGTTTGCATTTTGACTTTTTTTTTTTTTACCTCCAATCTCACGGGGCTTTACCGCAAGATCATCACTTGGTTTTCAAAACTTTGACAGTTGTTGGGTTCTCTGTGAAGCAGCGATCCCCAGAATTAAACAGGTAACAAGGCTGGCTTCACAGTATTATCAGTTACCTGTGCATCTATTGTGTTTGATACAAACTATTGAGTACATTAAACAGGTCACAGGGTTAGGAGGCTTGATCAGCCCTGGAATTTTTATTATGATTAGATTTAGATGGACCCTTATCGGTAGCCTTTGATTTTTCCTCAGCCACAACACCTGTGAATTTCTTTTTCTTTTTTTCTGACCAAATTTGGAAACAGAATCAGTTGTCTGTACCAATCTGTTGTGTTTGGTACAGACTATTGGTCCAGTTTCCAAATTTGTTCAGGAAAAAGAAATTCATAGGTGTTATGGCTGAGGAGAAATCAAAGGCTACTGATAAGGGGCCATCTAAATCTAATCATAATAAAAATTCCAGGGTTGATCAAGCCTCCTAGTCCCAACCAAAGAATAAAGCTTCCAAAGGAGCTGATGAAGTGCCTCATAAAGTTAAAATAATAGAGTCACTGATGAAGTGTCTGTACAAAAAAGAAAGCATGATCCAGCTGCTGATGAAGTGGCTAAAAAGATAGTCTGTACTGGAAAAAAAACGCTACTGTTACTCACGGGAAACCTATTAGTGAGCAGTAGGCAGTGTAAAACACATAAAAAAAAGGGGAAAAAAACCCTGCGCAGGATCTCCCCTCTACACAGGACACAAAAGCATGGCACGTCCTCGACCCTACATAAAATGGGGTCTATGTATATTTGGGCTGCTAAGCAGTCTTCTGCAGTTCTCACTCCAGAGACTGAGAGGGTGCTGCAGAAGATGAGTATTTTTTATGATGTCCCTGACATGACTTTAGAGCGTCTAGAACCTTATGTGTCCACTACCCTCTCTTTAAAACTTCCTCTGCTATCCAGGAGGATCCCCTCTCCTACATTTATCAAAAACGTGTTAGACACCCTGGGTTTCCCTACTCAGGAGTCCATCCAAGGTGAAGATGAGGATTAAAGATTATAGAGAGAGAAAAGGTCTCCCACCTCTATAAAGACTGGGCGTGCCTATCTGTAATGAAAAATATAAATAAATATACCATGAAACTGCTTCAAAACCCCACTTCTATGGCAGGGTTGGTAAACGGGCTGAAAATGAAAATAAATATATCAGTTATTTAACAATAATGCTGACTGCCTGTCTGTACACCCAGCCGTGAGAGTTTAGTGCAGCAGGCAGCTTGTGAGGCAGCTGGGATCCCTTTGTCCTCCTTGCCCCCGGACAATGGCTCCACTTAAATAGATTTTATAGCCAACCACAGATGCTTGTCAAAGGTTTTCATGGCCAAATGTCAGAAAGCACTGTGGAATTCTGTCCTGGCCACTACCCGTCGGAGGGTGCAGGATCTGGTGGACATGACAAAACCTGCCCTGGAAGCTGTGTAATACTAATTCCTCAGGGTAGATGACAACAACAAGGTCACCTCCAGGGATATGGCACACGCCATCTCTCTAAGGCACTTTGCCTGGCCTAGAACTATGGTCTAGCTGCGAGACTCCCAGTTTAAGGCCATGGGCTTTCCCTGTGATCAAATTGTGCACCTCCTACCCTGCAGAAATTCCTTCCGAGGACAGTAGGGGCAGAGGTTATTTTTCCTAGGCCTTACATTCCCTACCCCCAGTCTGGCTTCTCTCAGTACAGGGGTGCTTTCAGAGGGGGAAGGGTAGAAGGGGCCGAAGGTGGCAACCTCTACCTAGCCAGCATCTTCGCAGTCTAGGTCACAGGTTTGATTCCCAGGGAGGACATATATCAGTTATCCCCCCCCCAAAAAAAAGGTACCCAGGTGTCTAAGCCACTGTCCACAACGCAGGTGTTGTTGGACTTGGAGGTAAAAAACCTGCTAGCTCTGTGGGTGGTGGAGAGAGTCCTGGCCCATGAAAAGGGGCAAGGGCCTCTACTCCAGGTATTTTCTGACACAAATAACAACTGGGGATTGGTGACCTATATTGCTGTAAAATCCCAAATTCAAGATGGTCACCCTGTTACTAGTCATGCAGTCCTTTGCAGTAGGGAGACTTGCTAGCCTCCCTGGTCCTAAAAGGCCCTTTTTTCCATATACCCATAAGGACGTCTTACAGGCAGACCCTCAGGTTTAAATTCCATGTGGGCCCACTGCAGCCCTTCAGCCTATCCTCAACACCAAGAGTCTTTACAAGTGCCTGGCAGTGGTAGCAGCACACCTCAGGAATCTGGGCATCTCTGCCTAACACTTTTTGCCGATCAGCTCATAGGGCCAAAATCTTCTTGTCAGGTCAAGTACCCTCCCCTTTACAGAGCTCACATTGGAGTCTCTGGGTTCCCTGGTAAGTCTAAATAAAGTCTCACCTGGAACCCTCCCAGCTACTCACCTTCATATGAGCTCAGCTGGACACCCAGAAAGGATATGCTTTCCTTCCACATGCGAGAATTCTCTTTTTCCCTTACTGGCAGATTCTTTTGTCCAGGTAAAGACCAGCCAGACACTTCCTGAGGCTGTTGAGACACATGGCTTCAATGCCGGCAGTGGTCTTAAGATTAGGTACAGAACACAACCCTGCAAGCCTATCTTAGAGCTCGCTGGTCGTAAAGAAACAGTTTTTCAAAGCTGGTGCCTGGGACGGAGCAGCTCCTTAAGACTTTGCTTTTGTGGAAGACTCCTGCAAATCAGGCAGCAGGGATACCCTTCCAAAGTTCCGCTCCCACAAACGTGATCACCACAGGCGCCTCCCTCCTTGGGGGGAGCACATCTGGACAGAGCCTCAGTAAGTGGCACCTTGACTCTCCAAGAGTCGCAGTTACACATAAACCTTTTGGAACTCAGAGCAATCTTTCTAGTCTCAAAATATTGGCTCCTGACATAAAAAGAACAGTGTACAAGTTTGAACAGACACCACTGCTGCAATGTTTTACATACACAGGCAGAGTGGTACTGGATCAGGATTGTTCTGTTCGGAAACTTCAAAAATCTTGTCTTTCTCCTTCCTGGGAGTCAGCCTTTCAGTTATTCTCCCCCCAGGCAACCACAATACTGTGGCAGATGCTCTAGGTCTCATCAGTCAAGGCCAGAGCAAATGGACTCTGAACAAGCAAGTACTAGCCACAGTGTTCAGGTGGCAGGACACACTAGAAGTAGATCTGTTTGCCTCTCCCCTCAGCTTCCAGCTTCCTCAGTACTGTTGCAGGCCCCCAGTCCCGGGAATGCTCCTCGGATGCCTTGATCCTGGATTGGTCAGGGAGCTTCCTTACGCAATCCCTCCTTTTCCCCTGATATTCAGGGTATTGCTGAAACTCCGACAACAACATGCTTCGATGATACTGGTGGCTCCGGTTTGGCCCAGGCAAGCCTGGTACCCTCTCATGCTTTCTCTGTCCCGCAGCAGGCTAATTCACCTGCTGCCAACCCACTACCTGCTGCCCCCTCCTCAGACAGGAGTGCTTTATCCAGACATATACACTCTCTTCTCCTCAAGGCCTGGTTCTTGAGTTAGTTTCTATCCTCTCAGTAGTTTGATCAGGTCCTTAAGATCCTGAGACTGTTTTAAAAAAAAAAAATGCACTTGCAGGTGTCAGGCTTGAAAACATCTTCCCTCAAGCTACACATGACTGCAATCTTGGCTTTCCTTTCAGTGGGAAAGAAAAATTTAATTTTTTCCCCACACTATTTTTAAACAGTTTTTTCAAAGGCCTCTTGCACCTCCAGCCTCCAATCAGGGAGCCAGTTCTTCCTTGGAGCCTGAACCTCTGCGTAGATAGGCTCATGAAACCACCCTTTGAGCCTATGTCCACTGCACATATCAAGTTTGTGACTTGGAAGACAGTCTTCCTGGGGGCCATTTCCTCTGCCAGGGGGTCTTCAGAGCTACAGGCCCTGTACACTGAGCCAAATTACATCATTCCTCACAATGCTAACGTTGAGCTCAGGACAAATAGGGAATTTTCTGCCAAAAGGTGGTTTCGGAGTTCCTCCTAAACCAGTCCATTAGTCTGCCTGTCTTCTTTACTGAGAAATCCCCCCCCTGGTGAGCTAAAGCTCTTCAGCTTGGATATCAAGAGAGCTCTCTTTTACTACATAGAGCATACTAGGCAGTCCAGATGCTGTTCCACTCAGTTGTTCTTCTCCTATGGGTATGTAGGCAGAAGATTATCAACTACCAAGAGAACTCTTCCTGCTGGTTGGTCTCTTGTATTAGATTCTTCCATGAGAAGGCTTGTCTTCAACCTTCCGTGGGGTTCAGAGCCCACTCTACTAGGGGCACTGCAGCCTAGGTAGCAGCAGCAAGGGTCATAACCCCTTCTGGATGTCCACAAAGCAGCTACCTGGAAATCTGTGCACACCCTTGTGAAACACTACAGTGTGGATGTGCAGACCAGATCTGACGCAGGGCGGTTTCTGCAGAGCCTCTTTCCTAAGTAAGTTTTCTACCCACCTCCCACTTGGTACTGCTCAGTAGTCTGCTATTGTTACTGATGCTAAATGACTTCTGGGGTAAGAAGAAAAAATTACTGCAGTAATCTTCTTTCTTCGAAGGGGTCCTTCAGCATCAGTAAGCTCCCACTCTTCCTCCCCAGTTCACCTGTCAAGAGAAGGGCTGTGTTATCAGTTCTCTTACCAAATTTGTTTTTTTTTTATTAGTGAGTTTCGTACTCTGGTTGTGTTTTTCCGTTTCCAGCTTTTGGACATTTGCATGTATTTGGAATCCTGTGGATTCATTTTTGGGGCATGTGCCTATTTTCTTCAAAAAAATTCTGAAGCCTTTCAGGCTGCTCTCACTCAGCTCACTCCCCTCCTGTTTTTTGATTGGCTAATGCCCAAGCTCATTTAACTAATTCTCTTACAGGCACACCTCTGAGGCAGTTGCACCTAGCCAGCTAACTGCTATTGTTACTGATGCTAAAGGACCCCTTGGAAGAAAGATTACTGCGGTGAGTAATTTTTTGTTCTATCCATGTATCATGATTTATCTTTTAAAATGGTCAGTGCACACAGCAGGCCCAGTGGCGCTGAGGGTTGAGGTGCTGGACGCCACACCTCGCTCCATGCTGGCGACTCTAGTTCGGGAACAGACTCAGGCTGCCTGTGGGTCGGCCGGGGGAGAAGGATTGAGCAGCCAACGGCTTGCTCACCTTCTCCAGGGTGAGATGGGAAGCTTTCCCTGCTGCGATACCGCCACCTCCTGGTGAACTTGGGGAATGTTGGGGAGGCAGCAACACAGGGTTGACGTTGGCAGGGGACTGGGGCGGATGCACGTCTCAGTGTACGCCTGACCCCTTGCTCCCCATTGCATGCTGGCATTGGGAACAAAACACGGAAACAAGCTTCACCTCTCCTAGGTGACGACTCCTCAAGCAGCATACGCACCACCCACCGACTAACAGGGCAGACACCGCTGAGTAAGCCCTCTCCCTGGAAACACTCGGAGGGAAGGTAAAGGGGACTTTTCCTCACCCTGCCCGGGGGGAGGCAATCCGGGCCATCAGCGTCTTCAGGGAGTTGAGCTGTGCACCCAAGGACAGACCTTGGGTCGGGAGGGTAAATGTATGTGTGTTGCATTGTAGGGATCCGATTGAGTGGAGAGCTGGGTGCAGTAGAGGTGAGGATAAAAAAGTATTTAAAAAAATAAATAAATAAATAAAGGTCAATGCACAAAGAAAATTTAACACCATAAGATCTCTGCTGTGGCAAAGTAACTTTTGAACTTATATGATTTTTGCAGCAAGACTGAAAGTAAAAATCAACGGTCAACTCTTAACGTTTGAATATCCTGACGAGGCAGAGAAGGAAATGTAAATAAAAGTGCCTCATTGTTTTCTGACCCTATTATATGTTTACTGGTTTTCTAAGTTTCCAGGCTAGCTGTGGGGGTGGAAGGGTGAAAGCAACAATGTACATTACTTAAGTTACTACATTGGGTTATTAAAATTGGATACTAGTTAAACATTATTTTTCTTTCTATAAAAGGTGGGAATAAAATGGACTTATGGGGAATGCAGGTAAAGGTATGATTAGCAGCCTAAAGGTAAACCTGACAGTTCACTTTTTGCCCTAGGGATGAGTGTATTTGCAACTTTTTTGTTTTTTTTTTGGTTAGGGTACATTATTCACTTTGTAAGTTCATAATTTCTTAGGGTAGATTCCCTCATTGTAATTTTGGAACGATGACTAGATATGGAACAGTCACTATAAAGAGTACAGAATGTGTATACACGTTTATTTTTATTGAGGTAGTATGTAAAAAATAAGTTACTTATGTATAATATGAATTATCCAAAGTTAACAATTGCCACTTGTAATATTAATGGCATTCATTCACCCATTGAAAGAAAATTAATTTTAGCCTATACCTGTAAGAAAGTTATAAGTGTCCTACTTTTACAACAGATCCATTTAACAGATAAAAACATCTTTGGTCAACCAGTTATATTATTCACTCGGTAATAGTAAAAGCAGAGGTTTTGCTGTTCTTATTAGAAAAAAAAAATGTCATTAAATTTTGAGAATTAATTTACAGATGATAAAGGGCACATCATTTTGATAAAGGGGAACCTATATGGGATTGACAATATTATCAGATCATTGTATGTACCTTTTATAGCATACTCCGATTTCATTGCACATATTGTTGCTGGAGTGGTTACATTGGGAAATGCCAAAATCATACATGGTGGTGTCTTTAATGTTTATTCTAACACTGTTTTAGATAAAACTAATACAGTATCCATGGAAGACAACACTTCACAGATTTTTTTAAAGATTTTTTACATGGTCAAAATTTGACACCTGGCGGCATCAAAACCCGTCACTTAATCAATACTCGTTCTTTTCAAAACCAGCAAATTCCCATTCCAGGTTGGACTACATGTACTCCAGACAATGTTAAATGATGTGTACTCAGGCTCAAGGCCCCTTTGTTATGATGATAAAAGAAATGAAATTCTGTTTTCAAGACTTGAAATTTTGTGAATTGCACCAGTAATTATTAATCTAATTTCTGAATTTTCCAGTATTCTGCTGTCATTTTCTTTAGTATGTGTAAAATAATCAGAATAAAAGAAGGCTTGATGTACAAAGCATTAAATGAAGTAAGATGAGAATAGAACAGGAAGCAATTCTAAGAAAAGTACAAGTTCTGTAGATTTACTGAACTGGTATAAAATGCCCAGTTCCGTGAAATTCTTTGCTTTTACCAGTGTGCTGGCAGTCCAAATTTATTTTACCAGGTTTTCCGGTAAAAACCGAAAACCAGTTGCCTTGCTCATTCTATAAGTTAGTAGGGCATCCTAGGGATGTCTCTTATAGTATGAGACTCTGTGAGGTTTGGGTGAGAGGACCACAGAGCAAAGCTGAGCGGTTCTGTCTGCCCAGACCTCACAAGAGGTCTCTCTCTTATACCATGAGAGACATCCCACGGAGATCCTGTTATTTTATTATAAATCACTTTAGCTGGAGTGATTTTATAATAAATTGAGAGTATTTTTTCATTTTATTGTGCTGTCCTTCCCTCTGGTGCCAAAATGGAGCGCTCCCTCCTTACCACCCCTGCACAAGAGCACACACTACATAGGATTAGAGGTACAGTGGCTCTGCATGCTGATTGGCTGAAATCAAATTAGTGATGAATAATATTGTTAAACAGGGCTTCAGACTACCCCCTGAAAGAAACTGTACAAGGCCAGTGCACCTTTTGTGCAATAAAACTATAAATCTGTTCCTTTGGCATTACTGAAAAGAAGTTTACAATTGAACTTCATACTACTACTGAAACTACATTTGAAGGCAACTGATAGATGGCAGTGTTGCAACACAAGTTCATTAAAAATGTATATATTCTGCATCACTCTGTGTACCGTACTTATACTGTCCTCCTCTTACAGTACATGTACCTTGATTTTCATGTGTGTATGTTTGCCCTCCCTTCATCATTCTTGTAAATACAGTGTCGGTCCAAGAATCAACCTGGTTGCCAAATAACTACATGTGTACATACATAAATGAAACCTCTATAGTAAGGCATGCTTTCTTCTTGAACAACCGTGGCTCTCAAAATATGTTGTATAAGTAAATGAATTTAGGTCTACCATTCATTGTCCCCGTCAGCAAGCACCAACTCTCACGTCAGAGCCACATGTAGACTGACTTGTCCTATTCCGCTGTTATGAAAATCTGCTTCTGATAGCTAAGTGGGAGCAGAACTGTGGTATCCATGTACAACAAAGAACTTCCTTTAAATAGCAAATTTGTTTTCAACATGACACGAAGAATCATTGTGACCTCCACTTTTATGGATGGTCTGGAAGATGGGCCACCTTGTATGCTTCTGCTTGTAACAGACTGCAGCTCCAAAAACCACTGAAAATGTCCATGCCTTTCAAGTCAGCCACAAATGCATTTTTGCTGCATTGTCCGTCATGATACTGCTTGGGGGGTATTCAAAAGATTTACATATGCAATCTGAGCATTTCTTCTAAAGGTCATAATGGGCAATGACAAAAAAGAGGGGGATGGAAAACCATTGTGCCAGCACCTATTTGCACCTTCTACAAAGGTCTCATTAGTTACAGGGCTGACTATACAGGATAGGGCTGGGACCCCATGGGGAGCAAAGTCACAGCTGGCAATAAGTGTTCAAAAGGCTATATTTTTGCAGAAAAATACCTACATGGAATTTTGAGAGACATCACCAGAATTTACACTGGTAGCCGATTCTTGTCATCTGCCTACAAATTTTAGGTGCCCATTTTTCTGCCGCAAAACCAAAAGTGTAATGCTTTTTGCAGCTGGAAAGGTTTTGAGTATTTGGGCATGATTTCAGAGGTACACAGCTGCTGGTATGATTCTAATGCCCTATGAGCTAAACTATCTTTATCCCCACTCACACAACGGGATGGGGAGGAGTCCCTTAACCAATGAGTTAAAAAGCAAATAAAGCCATGCAGGGCTGTGTGCTATAGGCAGCATAAGGAGCCCCATTTCACTATACAGGGCTTGTACTAACTATGATCTACATTGACCCTGACTACAGGCTTCATAAGTGCCACTAAAAGAGTTGGCACTGCTGGGCTCCAACATTCTCCAGCTCACTCCACTTTGATGCCCTGGTGGTCCAGTAGTTGTAGGTACGTGCATAAACAAACCCTGTGCCAACACAATGCTTCCATATCTGTAACGAACATGACCTGCACAAGCAGATACATGTTTTTTTTTTTCTAACCTCCTACTTCTGCTTTGACTACTGGGTGGTACCTGTCAGACCAGTACCATCACCCGCAGGAACTTTCTCCGACCTTTGTACTGTCTTCATGGCTTACCCCCCATGGTGGGGTTCTTGAATGAGCCCCACTTCCCCCCAAAGGGTACAGGATCCTGGCTGGCTGGTGAGTGCCAGGTTGATGGTGTAGGGCCGGTGAGGTGCCAGTTGCCATCATGTCCCTTTTGTGTGTTTTTCCAGCATTTTTCTCTGTGAGGGGCTGCCGATGTGCAGTGATGTGGATGAGCATGCATCATCATCCACAGCAGCTCCTGATCCTGAGACGGCCTCCGCTGAATGGCAGGTGGGTAGCAAAGGATAGGGTCCCCCACGGCGAAGGAGGAGAGTTGGCGAGTACAACAGTCATCATTCTTTCCCCCAGGCAGCTCCCTTCAACAGATTGGTTTCTGAACCTTGGTCACCAGGTTAGCAAGTGGACGCCCTGCCACTGCGCTTACCTGGCTGGCAAACAGATACATTTTGAGCATGCTCACCTTCCCTGGGTTGCTTATTTTATTTTTGCCTCTAGTCGTAACCTGTGGAGCCTCTCTCATGCATCCTGCTTGTTCCTGCCCTGCCTGAAGTCCTCCCGACCTGAGCCTCCTCTCTCATCCCCTACAGCCAGCACCCCCAGCTTAACCCCTCTGGGGTGGGGCTGCCCCTCCTCTTTGGGCGCACTTGCATACATAGACTCCAGCTGTAGGTGAGGGCCCGGGTGGAGGAACTGGAATGCCGGGCAGGATGGACCCGGCAGTGGGCATGGGGGGGTCAGGTGCCGTCGCCTACCCCACAGAGCTGGACTTTTCTGTTTTCTGGTGTCCGCCCCCCTGCATGAAGAACCCCTGATGCAGTGGCGCATGGCAACCCTGCCTTGAGTTAGCCACACTGTTTGACATGCTGCCCTACATGCTACAGCGCCCCCGATCTCCACCGGGAGCTGCCGGCACACTGGGCAATCCACAGCCCTCCCCCAAGGGGGGGAGAACAGCCCTGTGGACACTTGATCCTCTCCCCACCCCCCTGCTGAGCCCCGGTGCCCGAGCTCACTCCTGAACCTGGGTCGCCGGCATAGCATGAGGTGTGGCGACTAGCACCTCAACCCTCAGTCCCACCAGGCCGGCTTACCTGGATTGCTTATTGATTACTTACATAGGGGTGGTTACTGCATTCAAAGCACCGATTTTGATTTTGATTTTGATAACTTATCCTGCAATTGTAAAATATCGGTCTTACCGTATGGTCTTCAGGGATGTTAAATTTTCTACATTGCAGATTCCGTAAAAAATTGTCTCTGGGATGCCAGGTGAGTTGCAGTCTGCAGACATAGAATGTAGTCTACTGAATGATGTTGCGGTCAGATGAGTTGTTAAAAAAAAAAAAAAAGCTAGAGGAAGTCAAATAGCTCTTCATGAGCATGTATTTTATGTTATGACCAGAGTAATGAACAACATTGTAGTTACGTTGACTATATTACTGAGTTTATTTATTTTTATTTATTGAATTTTGTTGACCTGGTAAGCCCACTGGGCCTAGAAGTCCCTTTTTCAGGGGTGACCCGGGGGGGGGGGGGGGCATACAGATGGTAACCAACTGAAATTGAACCAGACCAAGCTGTTGAAGTTAACATTGCAGTTGTCAATTCCTTCAGTACTTGGATTTACTGAATATTTTACTTTGGCATTTGGTCTTCCTAGTACTATCAGTTCTGTAATCAGCGGTGTAAGATTACCTTTATTAAAACTAGAAAAAAATGTGTGGGTCTTAGTACAAAAACAGCCACATCTCCTGAAGTTTCACAGTCCCACACTTCGTCCTTAAAGAGTAGCTTTTCTGGTACTCGCCTCTCTCCACCCTCCGAAGGATCGTTCGGGACCCCTAACCTGCAGGCTGGATTAAAAAAGGTTTCTAATAGCAGGCTTTAGGAAGGGAAGCCAGGAAGGGATCATATTTTGGCTCCGTGGAGCCAAGAGCTCGATCCCTTCTACTTCTCTATTCAGAGCACCTCCCCCAAGCTAGCACGTTTTGTAATATAATAGGAGAGCACTAGGGTGTGCTTCATACATCTGTGCCTGAAAATAGGCAGGATTTGTCTAGTGCATTTACCCAGTCAACAAAAACTAAATAAATAAAAACGTACAGTATATATTTTCACTTTTCTGTTGTGCTTGAAAATCTAGTCAATGGGGTGGAGGATGTGGTTCTGCCTGATGGAATACCACAAGTATCTTCATATTTGACACTAGCTATTTAGGGAATTTTCACTTTCCATTGTATTATTTATAATGTCTTGATACATGAAACTGTACCACTGGGGCAGGATTTTCAGAAGGATCCACCCAAGATGTGCCTGTTGCTATTTTCAAAGCTGAATTGTATCCGAATCTGCTAGAGCATCTATTATATGATCTAAGAGTGTCCAGTGTTCCCATGCAAAGAGTACCTGCATCTAAACTGGACGCAGCTTTCAACTGCAGCCATTTTCTGCTGAAAATTTTGAGGTTTTTGTTGTCCACATCTAAAAATAGCAGAGCCCCTGAATGCAAATGGGTTGACTCAGATGTTAGCACAACACACATTTGGGTATGTGTTCAGTCCTTTTGAAAATACACCCTCATGTCTGTATTGGCCTGATTTCAAACTTTCATAAAAAAAAAAAAAAAAAAAATGTTTCTAGCCTTATGGTTTCAAAGTTATTGATATGCCTTTAAACTGTACCAAAATTGCTGAAAACTGTATTGCGGTACTGTGAACTGTATTGCTGTTGTTGTACTATATAGATACATGATGGCTATGTCAATAGAGCTTATGTTCTATCTTGAGACTCAGGGTTTCCTCCCCATCAGTATTTTTTCCACTATGGGTCTGCCGGACTTATCCCAGCCCTGTTGCCAGCAGTCTCACAGACATACTGGTTATTCACCACTTGCTCAAACCTTGGGGAGGGGCTGGCGCATGTCAGTTGTGCAACAGCCTGCAGGGAATGCCAGCTAGGAGCAGCCCAGCATATTTTTCCTCCATTTTTCTTCTCCTGCACTGGAGTGTCTGAACGTTCACGCTCAAGCCCTGCCTGTTGCTTGCATGCACTTCCACTACACTACCACTCAGCCTGCACCAGGTGACAGTCCCTGCACTGGGAACTGGTGTCCCCCTTCCCCAGGAAGGAGAGCTACTTTCAGGTGCTCGATCCTCCCTCAGACTGACAGCCCACTGACTGACCTTCGTCCATTCTTGAACCTGTTTTGCCAGTGGGGGTGGGGTGCAAGCGCAACCACTCTTCCACTGGACTGGCAATCTGTTATGTTTAAAAAACAATTTCTACCCCTACTGAATCAAAATTTAGCCTTTTCTAAAGATAATTTCTTTGATTAGGGCTATGTTTTGAACCATCAGGGCTAGAAATGTAAAACTAAGAGGTTGACTTAGTGATACTGTTTGTGTATGTATGTATATGTATACACACACACAACTAAATTGTAAGTACATTGATATAGTAATTTCATGATTTTAAAAAAATACATTTTTAAATGTTTTGGGAGTTCTTCTCATTTTTGGAGTAGATTGCAACCCACAAAATAATACTAAGCCAGTTTGTATTACCCTAACCCATTTGCAAAGTACTGTACTACAATCTTGCCTCAAAGCGTTATTTTATTTTTCATTTACAAACCTCAAAAAATAACGTTTTTAGTGTTTGCATTAAAAACTTTGGTTTAGAACTGCCATTTGGTAAACAACTGCTGGGCTGCCACAACTCTGTCTCCTTTTTTTTTTGATTCCCAGTGCCTACATTTGCTCTGCCAGCAGTGCTGCCCCCTTCCCCACCCCACCTTTTCTCTTTGGACCATTCTCGACAAGGCTGAAGGAAATATTTCTGAGCAAAATTCATCATGGAACCTGGAACAAGTTGGGTGATATGAGTAAAATCTTTGCTTGTTCCATGTTAAGATCCCACCACATAGCGTGTTTTGGAATATAGGGCTAAAAAACATCCATAGAGGAAATTTCTTATAAAGAAAAATGCTATAGAAAAACCTTGATTGATAGTTTGCTTATCTGTAGAAAATCTAGGAGCTTGCTACACAGTCGCAGCTGGAGGAAATTCATGGTGCAAAGAGGAAAATATGTGGTTGAGAAAGGTTTTTTTTTTTTTTCCTCCAGCTGAAAGGGTGGATGTTTTCTTATACTTAGGAATTTTAACAGAACCTGTATTTGGCTCAGAAAAGACAATGGCATCGCTTTAAGGTGCAGCCTGCTGATTTAAAATCTAGTATGCCTGCATTCTTTTGAACACCTGTAGGTGATTATCAAGTTTCTAAATGTGCTGATAAAAGGGTTGTTATATGAGACAATTAGCTGGAAGCATGTTGAGGTTTAATACTCAGATTTGGCATACTGCCAATCAGTTTTGAATGACTTCTTTAATTATGATACGACACCTTGCTTATAGTGTTGTCCAGCACCTGTGCAGCTTTACCATGGGGAGAAAGCCCAGGGAGATCCAAATGACACTGAAAGTGACCAGAAGAGCCACTAGCTGTAGTGGAATTCAGACTTGTTCTCCCAGTTTACTCTTCTTTGCACTACAAAATTATTTATTTTTTATTTACCACAAAGATGCACAAGACAAACCTTTGCCCATACTCAGGCATGCCTTGGGAGATTACAACAGGGAGAAAAAGTACAGAAAATAACAGTGGCAGTAACATATACTGTACAGTGTAGACATTTACAGAGTCTGAAGTACAAAATACAGTACAATGTAAATATTGGTATGGATAGTACAAATATAAAACAAAGGTACATGCTATATTACAAATACACATATTAATAAGCAATGGCAGACAGTGACAAACTAATATTCAACACAATTCACTACAACTAAATCATCCCATTCCAAGGCAAAAATATGGGACTTCAGAGGAGCTGACTGATAAGATGGCCAACAGAGCTAAGCCTAGCCCTGGCAAAAAGAAATGCAGGTGAGGGGGTACAGGCAAAGTGGGCAAGCATCAAGGATGCAATACTTGAAGTAACATCCCATTGTGTTATAGAGAAAAGGAAGTGCAAAAGAAGAAGGAAACCACTTTGGTTCTCAAAAACAGTAGCAGAAAAGGTTAGAACCAAAAGGCTGGCCTTCAAGAAATATAAGGGAACACGGCAGGATAAAGATAGGCATACCAAACTTCCCTAAGGGAAGGCAGTAAGTCAGGCAAAGGCCCAATCTGAGGAAACGCTAGCACAAACAGTAAAAGAAGGTGACAAGACTTTCTATAGATACATTAGTGAAAGGAGAAAGTCCAGAGGGGGTATTGCTAAGATCAAAGGAGATAAGGGGGCATGTGAGGAGGAGGATCATGTAAAAGCATCTATACTAAATAGATACTTCTCAGTATTTACTGAAGAGAAGGTAGGGTAGGGTCCACAGCTCAGCACCATGAACACGGGGTAAGGAGGTGAGCACTAGTCCCTTCACAAAAGAAAGGGTCCTACAAGAGCTCGATAAGCTCAGGGTGGACAAGGCAGTGGGACCTGATGGCATACGTCCCAGGATACTAACTAAAGAAGCTAAGGGTGGAATTAGCAGAGCCATTATCAGAACTCTTTAGTGAGTCTCTGAGCACAGGAGAGGTCCCAGAAGACTGTAGAAGGGCTCATGTGATCCCGCTCCACAAGAGTCGTAGCAGGGAACTACAGACCAGTCAAGTCTTACCTCAGTAGTGGGCAAGATTATGGAGGCACTCATTAGGGAAAGGATAGTGCAACACCTGAAATCCATAGGAGAACAGGATCTGAGACAGCATGAGTTTACAAAAGGAAGGTCCTGTCAAACTAATCTCATAGATTTCTTTGACTGGGTAACCAGAGTGATGGGCCGAGGGGGAGCAGTTGATGTCACCTACCTTGACTTCAGCAAAGTTTTCGATACTGTTCCACATAGAAGATTGATTAATAAGCTGGACAGGCTCAGGATGGGTCAGAAGTTGGTCAACTGGGTGGCAAACTGGTTGATGGGCAGAAAACAGAGTGTTGGTAAACGGTATACAGTCAGAAGAGATGTAAGTCACAAGTGGGGTACCTCAGAGTTCTGTCCTGGGGCCAGTCCTCTTCAGTATCTTCATCAGTGACATTGCAGATGGACTGGAAGGTAAGGTTTGTCTGCAGATGACACCAAGATCTGCAACAGAGTAGATGGTCCAGATGGGGTGGGCAGAATGAGAAGAGATCTGGATAAACTAGCAAAATGGTTGGAAGAGTGGCAACTGGGGTTTAATGCAAAGAAGTGCAAGATCATGCACAGAGGGAAGAGAAACCCTAGAGCCACCTATAGGCTGGGAAGGGAGTTGCTGGCAGTCACAAGGGAAGAAAGAGACTTGGGCATCATCATCACCGATGACCTGAAATCATCCAAGCAGACCACTAAAGCAGTAGGTAAGGCTAGGGGGATGTTAGGGTGTATTAGTACGGGTATCACAAGTCAGAAGAGGGAGGTAATAATTCTCCTTACAAGACACTGGTTAGGCCCCATCTTGAGTACTGTGTTCAGTACTGGAGGCCACACCTTCACAAGGACATTAACCAAAATGGTACAGGGACTGCATCGGAAAACATATGAGGACAGATTATTGGAACTCAATATGTATACCCTAGAGCAAAGGAGAGAGAGAGAGAGAGAGAGAGAGGTGATATGATCAAAACATTCAAACACCTTAAGGGCATTAACAAGGTGAAAGTGTTTAACATGTTTCAATATAAGACAAATAGCAGGACAAGAGGACACAGCATGAGATTAGAGGGAGGATGATTAAGGGGTAATGTGAGGAAGTTTTTTTTTACAGAAAGGGTGGCGGATGCATGGAACTGCCTACCTCAGGAAGTGGTGGATATGAATACAGTGCAGGGCTTCAAACAGGCATGGGATAGGCATAAGGGAGCAGTATAGCTGAGTATGAATAGATAGGCCATTGACAGAGCAAAGGCAGATGGCACATTTATAAGGTAGAAAAAGAAATAGGCAGACTAGATGGGCCTTGTGGTCCTTTTCTGCCATTAACTTCTGTGTAATTTAGAGAGACCCATGTACTGTAGCATTTACCAGCTAGGAATAGGAGCACACTGCAGACTTGTACAGGTAGGAACAGTAGCAACTACGGAAGTCCTGGATTGAAAGACATTATCCAAGCTTAGTCGGAATGGAATTCTCAAGTCTGGGGGAGGTATAGGAGAGGCCAAACTCACCTAGTTTAGTTCTTGTCTTCAGTATGGCCAAAAGGTCAAGATCTTATGATTTTTAAGGGATAGGAATTTCTACAGAGCAGAAGTGAGGCAAGAGGCAAGGTTGACTTGTTTCTGGGCAATAATTACAGATTTTTTTTTATTTAGCTTTTGTTTACCAGGTAAGCACACTAGACAGTCAGGTGTGACCCGGGAGAATTACAGGGTACAAGCAATAACAATACAGAGTCAAGGCACAGGTACAGGCAAATAACAGTACAGAGTCAAGGTACATCAGGCAACAATGGACAATTGGGTACAGGTTAAGCAATAAAAATCTCACCTCCCAGGGTGAGGTCACTTAGGGCAGGTGGAGGGAGCCACCCAAGTTTCGAGTACAGAGTACAGTGGTGGATATATCAGTTAGAGGCCAGGACAAATTGACGTATATTATATGCTATGTCCAGCTTCTGCAACATGGTTTTAGTGGCTGTAGAGAAAACAGGCATCACATAGAGACATTTGGGAGTAAAATACCATGGGCTGTGGTAATATGAGCTCTAGGGGTGAGGTTATGAACATGCAAACATATGAATTTGCCAGCAGAAATAGGTCACCTGGTCTATCCAGTCTGTTCAAGTGTGCAGCTAGCACCCTCATCTTGCAGCTGCCCTGCCCCCCTTCCCAATTACCCCCCCACCTTGTCAGATCCCCTATATATCATAACTAACCTTATAAGATAGCGTAGTCTGGAGTTAGCTGCCTTACAGATGGAGGCCATATGTAGTGAAAAATCCATTGATAGGTCTAATGTGACACACTGCACGAACAGTATTAGAAACATAGTCAATAATGGCAGAAAAAGACCAAGGATCCCTCTAGCCTGCCTGGAGTTCCCTATCTGCCCCAGGATCTGTTGCCCACCAGTGACCTATAATCTCCAAAAATACCACCATCAGTTAAATCTGGTTCAATGTCGGTTGGTTTTCATTTGTATCTCCCCCTCCCTCAGGATGAGGCTGATAATAAACAGGACTGCCTAGTCTTCCTTTCCCAGTCAAAAACTAAATAATACAGGGGTTTGTCCCTTTCAGTCTACTCCCCTGCTCCCCTTCTTACTGCTACTGACCTGAGCAACCACCAAACCCTTTACTCTGTCTCAGCCATGGTGGCATTACCACAGTGGAATAAATCCATTTATTCCACTGTGGTGACATCAAACCAAAGAAATAGCACAAGACACAATCCTATTGAATAAATCAGATACGTTATGGCTGGTGGTGGAATGCACAATTTACATGAATGAATGGAGAATAACCTCGGCTACCATCACTTGTGACTCCGCTATGCCACTCGTGATGATATCCGAGGTCACTCTCCACTCATTCACAGAAATAGTGTATTCCACCACCGGCCATAATGTATCCCCTATCTATTTAAAAGTTTATTCTCAACCCTTAGTGGTAGCAACAAGAAGTGGGGCCATGGTGGTGAGAGCCAAGGAAGAGAGTGTGAGAAGAGAGCAGCACTAGACCAAGGCAGCCTGCCAAACCTCCCACAGTGCCACCACTGCAGCAGCGAGAACTACCACCCCAACCCTTCTCACCAGCCAATGATACCAGCAGCCAGCCTACCTCATCTTCTCAACTTCACCCAGGGTCAGGGTGGTGAGTCGGTGGCAGCACCAATAGGCAGGTGCTGACCGCTAGAACCATTATTTTATAAAAAAAAAAAGAATTGGAAATACAGAATGGAGGGCAAATTCCAGAATCATGGAAATATGCACAATATAGAGGATTGTGTATGATCGCTTCATACACAACAACGGTATTATTCATTCGAGAGGTTTACATGGTACTGGAGACCTCAAGAGCGTGGCTCGAGAGGTCTCATTACCATGGAGACCTCGAGAATGAAAAATACCCTTGTGTATGAGCGATGATACACAGTCTTTTATTGTGTATGGTCGCTCATACTAAAACTGCACTTACTTTTTTTACACTTTTGTGTGCAGTTTTCTCTTCATCTGTGCTGTTTCACCACCTTCCTGGCACATTGCCAGTTGCCCGATCCCGCATGCGCACCCACCTTCTAGGTGTTATGCTGCACTAGCTACGTAGCTAGTGCAGCACAACCGCTACGATGACATAGCTAGTGCTGCATAACAATGCTGTTGGGAGCAAGGACTTCCATGCTCAACAGCGTTCTACCATACACTGTATTTAGTATTACTAAAGCCTGGAAAAAAGAGGCTACAGAACTGGGTTCTTATAGGCCAATATCACATCTAAACACAGATTTACAGATTTTTACTGGCATACTGGTCAATAGAATACAGAGTCATTAGTAACGTGATCCATCCAGATCAAATGGGATTTGTAACTGGCAGATACTTTCAGGATAACGTACAACCATTTTTGAATATTTTGGGGGCCCAGAGGGGACGGTAATCCCCAACTAGCTATATCCATGGATGCCAAAAAAGCATTTGATAGGGTGAGTTGGATTTTCTTACAAAAAAACACGGAGCTTATGAAATTTGGCCCCAAATTGTTAGATACTGTTAAAGTCTTGTATACAAATAAAAGCGAGCACATTAAGAATGATGTGTTCACTGAAACAAGCCAGAACAGAGTCAAAAATCAAATTTTTCTACCAAGATCAAGACAAGACACTAAGACAGTCCCTAGCTGGCGTCTGCTGTGTGATGGACTTGAAGAATATGACTGAGGTCCTGGTTCTCTTGGCTGGGCAGGCAGAATAGTGTGATCCAGCAGTTAGCAGTTTATTTTTTCCCCGCTGCTGATGTTCGTGAATGCAGGCATGTGACTGGTCCTCTCATTAGGCCAGTCACAAGCCTGGTCTTCCACTGCACCACGATTGGTCACTATTTTTCCCCTGCACATTGATAGGCTGGTTTTCCAAGCCTTACTAAGCTTTTTATGAATAAGCTGGTGCTGCCTGCTGCTGCTTGTTTGGTGTTCAGTGAGTGCAGCAGTGCAGCAGGCAGAGCAGCATGCATGGTGGATGCCGATGGGGGGAGGAGGAACTCCTTAACGCTTTTCACAGCCTGCACTGGAGGATGACCCTGCCTCGAACAAGGTTTGTGAGAAGCAGTCTGCTCTTAAGTTAGCAGCTACATTGAAGTCGGAGTGGAGCCTCCGTGAATAAAATAATTGTTTCACCAGAGAGCTGTTTTCACTTTTAAAGTTCTGTCCTAGCCTTGTCTTTTTCTTTTATGTACGTTGTTGGGTTGGGGAAGGAACTGAACTTAGTTGCATGAGAGGGATTTGTTCTCGTCTCCAGTAGCAGTCGATCATTTGGGGGCACTTTATTGAAACGGGAGAGCCGAGAGGGCATGGGGGCGCCCGATGGCGATTAGGACAATCCTTATCCACTAGGTTGCTCAAGCTTGCAGCAGTCATTAAATGTTATTTATTTTAATTTCCAACATGTTCTTAAAAGAGCTGCCTCATCACTACCTGTGTGTGCTTTTGGTGCTCGCTACTGGGGGGGAACGAGTCAGAGTAATGGGCAGCAGGGCGGGCGTCGGGCAGCAAGGTTTGATGTTTGTTTTAGGCAGATTAGTAGAGGCAAATGATTCACCTACAAGTTCTGCTTTTTTTATCATTGGGATCGCGTTCGGTTCGGGTTCACTACATTACTTAATTCCAGGGCTCTAGTTTGGTTTAGTTCTGCTAAAATGAACACAGTTCAGGTTCCGCTCGCATTCGGTTCACAGCAGAATCTAAGCTTTAGCAACGGTATACCTTCCTAACAGCTAGGTAGTGCAGGGAACCACACTGGTTCACAGATAGATATTTGACACCCAGTGGATTAGGGTTTTTGTTTCAGGTCTTTAGCTCTCCAGATATTCTCCCAAGGTTGATGGCCTGGAGGTGTTCTAGATCTTCAGCTCTTCATATCTCTTCCTGGGGTCAGGAGTGATGGTCCATAAGTATTCCAGATCTTCAATTCTGCAGCTCTTCAAATCTCTTCCCAGGGTCAGAGGTGATGGCCCGGAGGTGTCCCAGATCTTCAGTTCTTTAGTTCTTCAGATCTCTTCCTAAGGTCAGTGGTGATGGCCCAAAGGAGTTCAGATCTTCAGTTCTTCAGATATCTTCCAGGGGTCAACAGTGATGACCCAGAAGCTCTTCAGTTCATGACAAGTCCTTGGAAATACATTGTCCTGCTCTTTCCTGAAGCCCATTGTGATGGCCTGGTGGTCCTCTGTGGAATACAAGTTCTTATCCTTGGGTTCTGGCAATACCCAGTGGCCAAATTCCTTGCTCTTCATCTGCTCTACAAGCTGGCCAATGGGAAGCACTTGCTTAAAGGTTTTTTAATGTGCATTCCTTTGTGACATATCATCGATGGCACCCAACTGACCCATTTGAACTCTGGGGTGAACTTGCACAAATTTACAGTTAGAAATCTCATAATAGTGCACAGTGCAGTTTATAGTAATAGCAATTTTAGTAGTTACAGTTAGCAATAACCTTAAGTAGTTTAATAGTGATACCACAGTAGTTAGAAGTAAAAGATGTTGTTGTTCACCCCTTTCCTTGTTCTGAATTCTGTGGTTCAGTTGCTCAATAAACTGATACTTTTCATAAGTTATGCCTCCTGCCTCTCCATTTTGGTGAAACGTCCATTGTGTAGCCAAATAGTAAAAGAACTGCCTTACCCTCAAGTTCAGGTTCCAAGACTTCCCATCGATCTCCAGCGCACACTTCAAAGGTAGTCAGTGAGTTCAGTGGCAACAATTTTTTTCCAGAATCTTATTGAGCATGGGAAGGACAGCAATGAGTCTGGAACTGCAAATCATAGAATCATAGAAATGTGTCATCAGAAAAGGACCCCTTGGCCCATCAAGTCTGTCCCTTACCCCCCTCCCTACTTGCCCCCCTAGTCCAGAGATCCCCCTTCATCCCCTGGTCAACCCCTTGTGACTGTCCCATACCCTCTTTATTCCCTCCACCATTTTGACCCTCACCACCTCCTCCAGTAGACCGTTCCAGGGCTCCACCACCCTCTTAGTGAAGTAACATCCCTGGACATTGCCCGTAAACCTTCCTCCTTCTAATCAGAGACTATATCCCCCAGTTCTAGCACCTACTTTCCTTGTGAATAAGCTCCCTCTACCTTGTTAGTCCCCTTCATGTGCTTAAATGTTTCTATCATGTCCCTCCTCTCCCCTTCTGGTCTCCAGTGGATTCAGATCCAGCTCCCTCATCCTTTCCTCATAGAGCCTCCCATTCAACCCATGCACCATCTTGGTGGCCCTTCTCTGAACTCTTTCAATCTCATATGTGTCCTTGTGTAGGTGAAGTCTCCAGAATTGGACCCCGTACTCCAGGTCAGGCCTCACCATGGATTTTTAAAGTAGAATCAGCACCTCCTTCCTTCTGCTTGTTATACCTCTCCCTATGCATGCTAGCTTACTATTATCTTTGCCCACTGCCTTGCTACATTGGATACCCACCTTAAGGTTATCTGAAATTATAATCCCCAGATCTCTCTCCTGCTTAGTTACCTTAATTATAACCCCCCCGGTGTGTACTTCACTTGTGGGTTATTTCACCCCATGTGCATTACTGTGCACTTTTTGGTATTGAATTTCAGCTTCTATGTTTCCGACCACCCCTCCAGAAGTTTTTGATCTTCCCTCATAGCCTCCACTCCCCCTTGGGTGTCCACCCTATTGCAGATCTTCGTATCATCCACAAATAGACCTTCCTCTGTAGCCCCTCCGCTATGTCACTGATATAGATGTTAAACAGGATAGGCCCCAGCACCGACCCCTTGGGGTCCCCACTCATCACCCCCTTCCTGCCTGGAATATACCTCATTTACCACCACCCTTTGGCTTCTGTCTTTCAACTGGTTCTCCACCCACCTAGTTATTTTCTGTCCCACCCCTGAACTTTCCAGCTGATTTACTAGCCTTCTGTGGGGAACAGTGTTGAAGGCATTCCCGAAGTCCAGATAGGCCATGTCCCACTGCCCCTCCCTGATCTACCACCCTCATCACCCAATCGAAAAACTTTATCAGGTTCCTCTGGCATGACCTGTCTTGTGTGAAGCCATGCTGATGGATATCCTGTAGCCCACTTTCCACCAAGTAGCTGACCACCCATTCTTTTAATATCACCTCCATCACCTTACCCACCACTGAGGTGAGGCTGACCAGATGACAATTATCCCCGTCCTCCCTGCTGCCAGTCCAGTCTTTTGGCACCCACCCTATATCCAGGGAAAAGTTAAACAATCTTGCTAGTGGTGCTGCCAGTGCCTTCCTTAGCTCTTGGAGTACCCTAGGATGCAGGGCATCCTGACCCATTGCCTTATCCACCCTCATCCTACCTAATTCCTCTCTTACCCAGTCCTCACTGATCAGGCTAGGATCCACCCTTATGCCCTCCCTTCCCCTTGCCCTTAACACCGGTCCCCTTCCTTCCTTCCTTCCTTCCTTCCTCTTCCATCGTGAAAACTGAGCAGAAGTACCTATTTAGCAAAATGACTTTTCTGCTTCTTTTCTTGAAAACAGGCAGAACATGTGACATCTTCCGTAGGTCAGATAGAGTTTTTGAAGTAAGGGACAAGTTAAAAATGTGTGTGATTGGAGAAGCTAGTTTATTGGCAGCTGCCTTGAGAAGTCTGGGCTCAGTCCCATCAGAGCCAGCACATATGGCAACGGGATTCTGCTTCAGTGGTTTACACACATCGGAGACCCAGACAATTTTGAAATGGAAAGAGGGATATTGCCTTAGTCCAGCACTAGGGTCAGTCGCCGGCTGGGTATGGGTGGGGGATGCTGGGTGGAATGGCACAGCTGGGTGGGGGGCCACTAGACTACCAGGTACAGGTATTCAGAAGCATTGCACATACATCAGACTACATGTACTGTACATACTGTACAGTACACCAGTCACATGGGGATCGGGATAGGTGTTGGGGGACCCTTGGTGGCATGATGGTGGGGGGCCTCATGCTCTGTTGGGCTCCACTGGGGATTGGGTATGGGGGCACTTGCACCATGCAGTATTGCAGTTGAGGCTTGTGACATCCTCGCCAGGTACGCCCTGTGTTCAGCATACCTGGCTGTATGTCGCAAGTCACAGGACTTAGACACGGGGACCTTGCTCCTTCTAGAATAGGGTTCAGGGTCCATGTCACAATGGCGATTGGCACAAGTTGCATTTGGTGGTGACTTGCACCAACCTTCTAGAATCAGGGCCAATGTGTGCAGGGTAACAACACTCATAGGACAGTGGAAGTTTATAACCCCCATAAAGATGAAAAGATTCAGATTAGGTAACAAATCAGTTGCAGTTCAACCTGTGTAATATATCTGATCAAATGCAACTGTGATAACATGTACAAAGGGCAAATAAAACTAGAGCTAAGATTGCATGCATCAGAAAACAAATCTATGATATGTAGGAAAGATAATGCTAGGCAGTTGTTTCTGTTAACCGTCAGGAGTTATCACAAAAATTCTGTGGCTTGGAAAGTGTAGAACCACTTAAGAGAGGACTAGGTCAAAATCACATTGGAAGAATGGCTCGGTCAAAAATCTTACAACGTAGACACCAGAAAATGGGCACAGTCAAAAACCATGCTAATATAAATAAACCATCTCCAAAACCATGGACGCTGTCATGTCAGCACAGTTTTTGACTGTGCTGTTCTTCTGACACGGTTTTCACCGGATACCCTTAATAGAGTGGGTGACAAGGATCATAAGCTTCTCAAGTGAGAGACTTACTCAATAACCAGATTTGGCACTTTGAACAGAATACATGGATTGAATTAAGAAAAAAACTTAGGTACCACTACTATAAAAAGCAGGTGATTCTGACAGGCAAAACACTTTTTCCCTAAGACTGGATAACTTAATGTTTATAAATAAAGTAAAAATGTCTGATTGCCTATGTGAGAGGAAAATGGAAACAGCTAATAAGAAAGTGTGAAGCTACTGTAAATATTTTTTTTGGTTTTTATATTTTCAGATCATATTTGATTTTTGACTTTAGATTCATATTTTTAGTGATAAAGAGAACCAACTTCAAGATAAACTAAATTTATTATGCTTTTGTTTATGTAATGTATTATTGTTCATATTGAATAATGGATATAAATGTGTGCTATACTTGTCATTGTGGGGAAGAGGCCACAGCAGCAATCCTCACAACTGGAGCTTTGAGGAGTTACGTTCCATCTGATGACCCTGAACTACTTTGAAACTGAACTCCCATCAACCCATAATATGGCACAGTTAAAAAGTTAATTTTATTCACGTGGATCAGATTGGCATATTTTACTTCATTGAAATGTGCTTGTAAATCAAAAAGTATTGGTAACTGTAGCTGATTCTGAAACATCATCACTGCATTAATGGGAACTGGGAGATTGTGACTCATGTTAATTCAATGGTCTTTAGGAAGGCTGACTTTGGCAAAATGGGAGAGTGCTTCAGAAAAGCACTAGCAAATGGGCAAGAATGTGAAGTGGAGGAACAATGGGTATAAATCAAAGCTGCACCACAGAGGCAACAAGCCTTTGTGTGAAGCAAATAAAACAAAATGAAGGGAAAAACCACTATGGTTCTCAAAAGTGGTGGCTGGGAAGGTTAGGGAGAAAAAGATAGCATTCAGGAAGTATAAGGAAACACAGAAGGAGCAGAACAGAGAACTGTACCAGTTAAAGCAGAAGGAAGCGGGGAAGGTGGTCAGAATAACAAAGGTCCAAACCAAATAAAAGATAGTCAACTCAGTTAGGAAGGGGGATAAAATATTTTATATGTACATTAGGGAATGAAGACAGACCAAGGGAGGGATAGTGAGGCTTAATAAAGGGGGGGGGGTGGGCAGAGGGTGACAGTGACAAAGCAAAGATACAGAACCAATACTTCTCAGTATTCACAAAAGAAGAGGAGGGGAAGGTACCTAAACCAAATAATAGAAGCACACTGGATAGGGCAGTCGATACCAGTCCATTCACAGAAGAAAGGGTCTTGAAAGAACTCCTAAAACTGAAGATGGACAAAGCAATGGGGCCCTCAGAATTCTAAAAGAACTAAGGAGAGGACTAGTGGTACCACTGACTACCCTTTTTAACAAATCATGGGAGGATGGTGTGGTACCTGAGAACTGGAGGAGGGTGGATGTGATTCCCCTTCACAAATGTGGGAGCAAGGCAGAGGCAGGAAACTACAGACTTGTTAGTGTGACCTCAGTGGTAGGGAAAATGATGGAATCACTTCTGAAGGAAAGAATGGTTGAGTACCAAGAGGCCAGTGGGGCACAGGACCTAAGGCAGCATGGATTCACAGTGGGAAGGTCATGTCAGATGAATCTAATAGATTTCTTTGACTGGGTGACCAAAGTAGTAGACCAGGATGGGGCTGTGGATGTGGCCTACCTAGACTTTAGCAAGGCATTTGACACAGTCCTGCACAAAAGATTAATAAACAAGATAGCCAGCATGGGAGTTGGTACCAGGGTGGTAACCTGGGTAAACTGGCTGGACAACAAAAAGTAGAGGGTAATAGTAAATGGAGTCCACTCCAAAGAAAGGGGGTTACTAGCGGGGTACTGCAGGGTTCAGAACTGGGACCAGTCCTCTTTAATGTCTTTATAGGTGACATTGCAGAGGGACTGGAAGGAAAAGTATGCCTCTTTGCAGACAACACAAAGATCTGCAACAGGGTTGGTACACAAGGGGAGTGGAAAAGATGAGAAGGGACTTGGCAAGGTTGGAGGAATGGTCAAAAGTATAGCACCTTAGATTCAATGCAAAGAAGTGCAAAGTAATGCACCTGGGAAACAAAAACCCAAGAGAAGCATACACAGTGGGGGGGAGGTATTAATGACAACAAAAATGGAACGGGACCTAGGGGTAGTCACATCAGATGACCGGAAGGTATGCAAGCAATGTGAAAAGGCAGTAAGGAGGCCTGGGGGATACTGGGATGCATAGGGAGAGGCCTCACCAGTAGAAAACAGGAAGTTGCTATCCCTCTGTACAGACAGTTGGTGAGACCTCATCTGGAATACTGTGTGCAGTTCTGGAGACCCCATCTCTGCAAGGACATAGGATGGAGGCAGTCCAGAGAAAGGCAATTAAAATGGTGCAGGATTTGCACCAGAAGCCATACAAAGACAGGCTAAAAAAGCTTAATATGTATACCCTCGAGGAGGGGAGGAGAGGAGGGACATGATAGAAACTTTCAAGTACTTCAAGGGAATCAACAAAGTCCAAGCGGGTAGCATCTTTCAGAAAAAGAGATGTGCAAGAACAAGGGGATGTGGTGAGCTACCCAACTGCTAGCCCTTATATGTATATATAATTCTGTTGTATGTATGTTTTTATGTACTTCTATGTAAATGTACATGCCAGTGTCAGCAAAGGCACATAGAGAAAAAATTTGATTTTTTTTAAACAGGTTTGACCTTCCTCTGACCTACAAGGCCAGGAATCTGACAAGTTCTTGTCAAAAAGCTTGTGGATAACTGATCAAAGAGCATTCCTTTAAGTTAACTGGCCAAGGGAAACAGAAGTAATAAAATCAGTTTGTATAATAATAAAACTTACAGGATCTTCCTTATAACTAATTCAATTAAGCCAGTTCAAAAGCCCAGGGTGTTTTAGCCAGGAAAGATCCTTCTAACAGGCCTTTGTGAGGTAACAGAAGAAAAAAAAACATCCTTATAGCATACCTGTGTGAAATCCCACTTACAGGGGTTATGGTTATAAACCCTGTGTTACCTATGGGAATCTGACATCAATATTAATAATCTATGAAAATTGTTATTGCCATAGGGGTCACACCTTAAGCAACCAAATTGAGAAAAGGGTCTGTAAGGGATATGGAAGGATATGGAGAATACCAGAGTCTACAAAGATTTTGAACCAGGCTGTTGCATGTCCTGTAGAGAGAAGGCCAAATCAGGTTTTTACACTGCTGTTCTGGAGAGAGTGTGATGCCTGGGTCTTCCTCCTTTGTGTAATAGCCAAGGAACGATTCATATTTGGCCGTAAGACTCAAGACTGGTATTGTGCCCCCCCCATCATGGATTGCACTTAAGGGTGGGCACTGTGAGCTCAGTGGGCCTGACCCCCAGGAGTGGGATTGTGACAGATCTGGTGTGCAGCATTGGGATCTGAGAGATTTGGTTGCATAGTGTTGTGATTCAAGAGGTATTGGTGGCACAGGCGTAACAGGTGGATTTGAGCCCAGTGTATCGGATTGATAAACTGTAAACAGTCCACATACAATTACGGCAGAGATTTAAAAAAATATATATAATGTGGTTACAGTATAAAGTTCCCTACCTGTTTTTTTTCTCCCTCCGGTGCATGCTAGTGTAGCAGTAGTTAGGGAAGAACGTGGCTTCCATCTACAGTGAATACACTGTAGATTACCAGCAGCAGTTGTGTCAGGAAAGAGGAGTCCAGTGTGAGGGGTGAACTAAAAAGCACATCATGGAGGCTGTTGTGGCAGCTGATGAGCAAGTGACTGCCCAGGACCTCGAGTCACAGCCGGTGACCAAAAGGGACCAGACCTTGGGTGTGAGGGTGCCAAGGGACATCACAGAGTCCAGTCCCAGGGAGGAGGACAGTGAGACCAGAGGAAACCCAGAGCCACAGCACCAGGGGAAGGTCACCGCAATACTGGAGCTGAAAAGGATCAGGCTGCAGCTAGAGTTGAGGAGATTGGAGCTGGAATTCGAGCAGAGGTAGTTCCAGATAGAGCTGGAGATGCAGGAAAAAGAAAACCAGCATCAGAGAGAGGCCAGAGAAAAAGAAAACCAGCATCAGCGAGAGGCTGAGAGAGAGAGAGGAAAAAGAGCACCAGAGGGAATTCGAACTGGTGAAGTTAAGACTCCAATGACCAGTGCCACAGGAGGTAAGTGGCAGGGGTGAACCTAGAACTCCAGGACTGGGGACAAGTTAAATTCTAAATTAATAGCTGAATTTAAAGAGGGGGAGGATATGGATGCATTTTTGAATTAGTTTGAAAAGATCTGTATCCAGGCTAAAATACCCAGGGAGTCCTGGATCTTTCAGCTATCCCCTCTGCTTACCAGGAAAGGGCGTGAGGCACTAGACCAAATTGGCACTCAGAACAGTAGTAATTATGAGAAATTTAAAGCTGCATTACTTAAAAACTATAAATTAATGCCTCAGGCATACAGGATTAAGTTCTGTAAGCTCTGGAGAAGCCCTGACATGAGCTATGAGGAACTCGCCACAAAGCAACGTCAGTTTTTGAAACGGTGGGAGGGAGTGGAAGCAAACTCTTTAGAGAAAGTTGAGGAGGTTGTACTTCTGAAGCAATTCTTTTGGGCTTGCCCAGTGGAGCTAAAAACCTGTTTAGAGGACCAAGACCCCAAAACAGTGCAGCAGGCTGCAGAGCTCTTGGGCCGCTATGCCAGGAACAGGCCTGCTCTGAAGGGGAGTGGTAGAGGTGTGGCAGCACAGAAGGGGAAAAGCACACCTTCAGGGCAGCTAAAACTCTCACTGCCTCCACAAAAAGGGGGAAGCCCCTGGTTACAAAAAAATTATTTATCAGATAAAAGAAAGACAGTGGCCACTAAATACATCAGCAAATCCTTCTTGGCTATAATAGACCAACTAGGGCTCACACAAAATGTGGGGAAGCCACTAGGGGAGAACATACTCTAGATATTGTACTAACAACAAAATAATTACAAATCAGTAAATGCACAGTAGAACCTCTCTCTTGGGTAATAGTGACCATAACAATGTATTTTGTACTATTAAAGAATATACCCTCATATTAAAAGGGTGCAGAGAAGTATATAACTTTAAAACAGCTAATATCCCAAATATGCGGAGAGAACTCGAAAGGGTAGATTGGGAAGAAGATAAGTCAATAAACAAAATGTGGGATAGCATTAAAAATCACATAAAAGAAATATGTGACCAAAGCATAAAAAAAGTAAAAAATTACAGCACTGGAGGCATCAAACCAAAATGGTTCACCACAGCAATAAAGAGATTATTAAAAACAACAAAAAAACAAACAAAGGCTATATGAAAAACATAGGGCACTAGGAACACAGGAACTCTGGGAGGAATTCAAGCAGATGCACAGACAATGTAAGAAATTAAGAAAAGTAAACAAAAAATGGAAAAGAAACTAGTAGGGTCAGCACATACAGATAATATGCAATAACTCTATGGATATATGAACTCTTTGCTTGAAGCCAACAATAGTCTCTGTTCAATCACAATCGGGGACAAAATAATAAATGATCCAGAGGAGGTAGAAAATATCTTCAATGAATATTTCAGATCTGTTTTCTCACAAAGACCAAAAATGGGGCAAATAAAGAACAAAACTTTATATAACATCACAGAAGAAATAATTGCTGATAAAGTAAATGGACTAAAAAATACATATTCTGCAGGGCCAGATAACGTATCAAATGCCTTACTAAAAATACTGTCCCCAAAAGTAGCTAAACCACTGAAAATAATTTTTTCCAAAACTCTAATGGAAAGCTCCATACCAATGGACTAGCTAATGGCAAGTGTGGGGCCAACACACAAAAAGGGAGATAGAGTGGATCACACTAACTAGAGACCCATAAGCCTGACATCAGTCCTGGGGAAGTTAATGGAATCAATTATTAAAGATTACATAAATATTCACCTGGAAGCCACTGGCCAGGTGGATGGAGATCAGCATGAGTTTTGCGCGGGTAGATCCTGTGTAACAAATCTGTTGTGTTTTTATGAGAAGATAGCAGCTTTGGATAGGGGGCAACCTGTGGACTGTATCTATTTGGACTTCTCAAAGGCCTTTGACAAAGTGCCCCATCAAGAAATCATTAAATGTTTACAAGACAGAAATATCGGGGAACAAGTTATAGGATGGGTGGATGCGTGGTTGAGGCATAGGACCCAGAGAGTCAGCATAAATGGGTATATGTATGGGGCAGTATTGGTAACTAGTGGAGTACCGCAGGGGTTGATGCTGGGCCCAGTGCTGTTCAGAATATTCATGGATACCATGGGGAAGGATTCCTTAAATTGGATCATAAATATGCAGATGATACAAAACTGACCAGTACAGCCACAACTGCAGAAAATGTTCTCTCAATCCAAAGGGAGCTTAATGGCATCCAAGATTGGGTAAATAAAAGGGGTCTGAGCTTTAACTATGATAAATGTTGCGTCATACACCTTGGTATGAGAAATAATAAACATAACTATATCTTAAATGGTCAAAACCAAAGGAAATCAGAAGAAGAAAGGGATCTTGGTATCATCATAAATAGTAAACAAACATTTGAGGCACACTATAACAATCAAATAACAAAAGTTAACAAAGTGCTGTGGACAATAAAAAAACTTCAGGAGCAGAAGTGAGACAGTGGTGATGCCACTGTATAGAGCATACACTAGACCCATATTGGACTATGGTAGTCAGATGTGGGGGCCCATATCAAGGGGGGTGTATGCTTTGGAGAGAGTGCAGAGATGAGCCACAAAAATGATGTATAATATAAAAGATACTCCATATGAGCAGAGATTGGGGAATTTGGGTTTAATGTCATTGGAGACTAGAAGAGTGAGAGGGGATTTACTAATGTGTTATGATATAATACATAATAAGAATATGTTACAGGAGTTAAACCTAACTAAAAAAAACAGAAATCTCTGCCAGAGACCCCTTACAGCTCAGAGGGGAAAAAATTTCAGACAAATAAAAGAAAGACTTTCTTCATGCAAAGGGCGGTGAGGCCATGGAATGGGCTACCCAAGGACGTGGTTACTAGTAATACAAAGGGTCAGTTTAAGAAAAGATTAGATGAGCACATACTGGAAGGAAATAATATAGCATATTATGGGTAAATGGAAAGAAGCAAAGAATGGGCTGATCAGGCCTTCTTGGCTCCTCAAACCTTGGTAACCTTAGTATGAATGTTGGTTAAGCAAGCAGCCAGGGCATCTTGCTAGACAGTGTCCTAAAAAGACAGGGTGGACAAAGTGGTACTCAAACAGAGTTGGGTGCACTGTGTATCCCTGAAAGCTTGCCAATAAATGTGAGGGAGCACATACACCTGGTTACTGTAAGCACCCATGGGTTAAGGGACATAGGGGCATCTCTTCCCTTAGTAAAAGGGGATTTGGTGGGGCCTGAACAGCTTCTACCTAATCAGTTTGTAACAGTAAGGGGATTCACTGGGGAGGAAAAAACTCTGCCAATAGCTAGTGTTCTCCTGGTCTGGGGTGAGACAGGAGAGAGAGAGAGTACAAAAAGTAGCTGTGGCAGGCAACCTCACCCTGGATGTGATTATAAGGAACAATCTCCAGAAGGAGGTGGTGTGTGTGGTTACCCACAGCCAGATGGCAAAGGCCAATTGTAGTTCCCTGCACCCCATAGAAGTCCATGTGAAAAACAATGGGAGGCTGGTTCCTCAGCCTGTGTCTCCTGAAATAGAGAGCAGTGAATGGGAGGTAGGACTTCTCCAAGTAGCAGTTCACAAAACAGCTACAGAAGGTTACTCTGTGGATGGAGGGCTAACCAATGGTCAGAAGGTTAGGTATGGCAGTGATCCTGAATGCCCTGATGCTAGATCTATGGACCCCAGTTTAGGAACTGAAGGGGACATGGCCTATGCTTTGGGAAAATGTGAAGAATTTGCAGCTGCTCAGAGGACTGATATTAGTTTGGAGAGGCTGAAGGCTTGTGCAGAATCTGGTGGGATACAGGGAGGTGATGTGAGACATAGAGTATATTGTGACAATGGACTGTTGTATAACCAGGAAGTAAAGACAGAGAGAGGGGGGTGACTGTCAGGCAGTTTTTTGTTCCCCAGGGGTACTGTGAGTGGTTGCTCAAGATTGCTTATGATATCCCCCTACCCATGTCTGGACTTCTCGGAATTGTACACACCATGCAGCAATTGGCCTAGAATTTTATTGGCCCAACTTCACCCAGCAGGTGAAGGAGTACTGCAAGTCTTGTCACCGGTGCCAACAAATAGGGAAGGCAGGTAGTAAAACCAAAGCTGCCCTAATTCCCTTGCCCATTGTGGAGGAGCCATTCCAGAGGGTAGGAATGGATATTGTGGGACCCTTTAGTACCCCAAGTTCCTCCAGGAAGAGGTTTATCCTGATGGTGGTAGATTATGCCATTCGATATCCAGAGGCACTCACCCTTTCCTAACTTAGGACGGACAAAGTGGCAGTCACCTTGCTAGCAATTTTCTCCCGAGTCGGGTTCCTGCAGGAGATTATCAGTCATCGAGGAGGTACCTTCATGTTGGACCTGATGAAGTGTTTGTGGGAGAAGTGTGAAGTGGTGCAGAGACACACAGCACCTTATCACCTGTAAGCCAATGGGCTGGTGGGAAGGTTTAATGGTGCCCTAAAATCGATGTTCCAAGCGGCTGCAGAACAGCATGGGAAGGACTGGGAGAAATACTTTCCCCACCTGTTGTTGTTTGCATACAGGGAGGTGCCCCAACAGTCTACAGGTTTCTCCCCCTTTGAGCTCTTATATGGACGTAAGGTGTGTGGGCCCCTAAACTTGTTCTGGAAAGACTGGGAAGGCAAGCACACCACTCAGGGAACTCCCATAATGGAGTATGTCCTAAAAGTTTAGAGAAAAGCTGAAGGAGTTTATGGAAGCAGCCCAGAGTAACCTGTCAGCCATCCAGCAGAAGCAAAAGGTCTGGTATGACTGTAGAGCAAGAGTTCACTTGTACAGTGTAGGTCAGGAAGTCATGGTCCTAATCCCAGTCTGGAAGGATAAGCTGCAGACCAAGTGGGTGGGATCATACAAGGTAGTCTGACAGGTTAGTGATGTGAACTACTGTATATGGTAGAACTGCCTAACATGAGACATACCCATAGAATGTACCATGTCAACATGATGAAGCCATATGCAAATAGGACTGAAATGGTAGTTACAGTTGGTAGTCCTATGGAGGGGACTGATGAAGAAGACCCTCTACTGGACTTGCTGGAGGAAAGCAAGTGGGAGTCCTCTGTGGAGGCAAACTGTCACCCCAGCTGATCCCAGAACAGACCCAGGAAGTGAGGGAGGTTTTAGCAGACTTTACCCCATTGTTTATGGCCAAGCCTGGACTAACCCCCTTAGGGCCACATATATCATGACATGACATCAGACACGGGGATGCAAGCGTCCATATGGTGGACAGCCTACCAGGTGTCTGAGGTCATCCTAAAGGACATTAGGAGGGAAATGGAGGAAATACTGGATTTAGGGGTAATCCAGAAATCCAACAGCCCCTGGGCCTCACCCGTAGTCCTCATTCCCAAGCCACATGGCTCTACTTGCTTTTGTGTGGACTATCATGGACTCAATGCAGTCATGAAGTCTGGTGCCTACTCCGTGCCACGGATGGACAAACTACTGAACAAGTTGGGTGAGGTGACACACCTTACCACCATTGACTAGACAAAAGGGTATTGGCTGTTGGAGTTGTGACAGGGAGATCCTGCCACTCTTGAGGACTGACCCTTTCTTACATCTGTTGCAAAAGTTCTTCTATTCTTAGCCTAATTTGTCCTTTACAATTTCTAGCCCATAAGGTTGACCACTTTAATTTTCCTTTTCTCTCTCAGGTCCTCGTACAGGGAGGTTATTGTGGTGACCTCCGAGCTGATGTAAAACAACAGGCTGTGCTCCTCGTTGTTGGATTTAGTATGCAATAGAACTATGTCATAAAATACCTTGATGTATATGCCTTATGTGTATGAAACCTGTAAATGTTTAAAATACCATGGCACAAGGTGTTTTTGATAAAGGTAAAAAGTTAGTAAGGGACTGTATTATAAAAATTAAGTTACCGGGGTAGGGATATCAGAAAACCCCCATTGTGTTATTTAAAATGCATGTAAATTACAAATTGTTTGAGAGACCCTTTGGCACCATGCATTCCTGCTTTAAGCTGAACCAGTCTAAAATGTCATGTTGATTTGCATATACATACCATGATGCTTTGCATTATGGGATATGTGTGATGTGTTTCTTTGAAACTTGGCTTTATTGCCAATGCTCTTTGGGGTAACCCTTGCTTCAGTGCTTATGCACTGAGGTTCTTTGTCTTTTGTTTGTTTTTGAGTTTTTCTTTATTGAGCTCCCCATCACCCAAACATCACCAAATAATTTTCACTAAAGAGATAGTTCAGTAGATCAGTGGGTTAGCAGGTGCTAAGTGCATAGGAAGGACATGCATAGTCTGTTGTTGCAAACTGATGTATTGAAGAAGGGATATGCCATTGCTTAATGTTTTAAATACACATCACACAGTGATTGTATATTGAACCTGAAGTTCTGTGTCTGGTTTATCTTTTATCCCACAACCCCTCCACAGGAGTTAACTGCCAGAGCTATGGAGAGGTCAGCCTTCATCACTCCAATAGGATTATTTGAGTTTAGGGCAATGCCTTTTGGAATGAAGAATGCCCCTGCCACCTTCCAAAGGTTGATCAGCCAGGTGTTACATGGTACTGAAGAGTACGCAGTGGCATATCTGGATGATATTGCCATCTTCAGTACCAGCTGGAAGGGACACCTCTCCCACCTTAAGATAGTGTTGGGCAGGATACAGAGGGCCGGGCTCACTGTCAAGGCTGAAGAGTGCCAGGTGGCCATGGCAGAGGGGGCATACCTAGGCCATGTAGTAGGGCAAGGGTCATCTCTGTCCCAGTCAAGCCAAGATTGAGGCAACAGAGGTGTGGCACAGGCCTGAAACTCAGAAGCAGGTTCAGAGTTTTCTAGGGACCACCGGGTACTATAAAAAGTTTGTTCCAAATTACAGTACCCTGGCAGCTCTGGCCTGCTAAAGAAAAGAATGCCCAAAAAGGTAAAATGGGAGACAGCCTGTGAACGAGCCTTTGAACGGCTAAAGGAGGCACTGTGCAGTGCTCCTGTGTTGGCCAGTCTAGACTACAGTAAGCCATTTATAGTCCAGACAGATGCCTCAGATGTGGAGATTGGAGCAGTCCTCAGTCAGACCACTAACCAAGGGAAAGATCACCTAATAGTGTACCTTAGCAAAAAGTTGCTTCCCCTGGAGCAGGCCTATTCCACAGTTGAAAAGGAATGCCTTGCACTGGTATGAGCCCTGAAGAAATTAGAGCCATACCTCTACAGGAGGCAGTTTGAGGTACAGACTGATCATAACCCCCTGGTGTGGCTAACATGTATGAGGAAAATGAATGGTCGTATCTTAAAGTGGAGTATTGTCTTACAGGGCTATGATATGACCATTACCCACAGGGCCAGATCAGCCAATGCCAATGCAGATGGGCTATCTCGCCAGTTAGAGCAGTGAACAGAATTTGTGAAAATCATACATTGCATAGGGATGGATTCCCACAAATTCAGTGTAGGAGGGAAGGATGTTGTGAGGTACCCCACTGCTAGCCCTTCTATGTAGATATAATTATGTTGTATACATGTCTTTTTATGTAAGTCTTTTTAAATGTATATGCCAGTGTCAGCAAAGGCACATAGAGAAATGACTGGCTATTTTTGTAAAGGGGTTTAACTTTCCTCTGACCTAAAAGGCCAGCCTTGCTAGCCAGGAATCTGACAAGTTCTTGTCAAAAAGCTTGTAGATAACTGATCAAAGAGTATTCCTTTAATTTGACAGGCCAAGGGAAACAGAAGTAATAAACTCAGCTTGTATAATCATAAAACTTACATGATCTTCCTTATAACTAAATTAAGCAAGTTCAAAAGCCAAGGGTGTTTTAGCCAGGAAAGATCCTTCTAACAGGCCTGTGTGAGGTAACAGAAAAAAACCAGACACATCTTTATAGCATACCAATGTGAAATTCCAGTTACAGGGGTTATGGTTATAAACCCTGTGTTACCTATGGGAATCTGACATCAAAGATTATCAGGAAAATAAGACTTTTGGGGAAAGCACAATAGTGACACCTGGTGGCCTAAAGTGGAAGGGCCAACCTCTATTCATAGACCTGGGAGTGGTCTTCTATTTAAGCTCTTCAGCACAGACACTCAGGGCCATTCTATTTGGACTCTTTCTCCTGACCACAAACAAACAGCTGCCAGCACAGAGACTGCCTAAGAATCAAAAGCTGCTACAGAAAGACTGAAATATTTTGCAAACCAGTGATTCTCTGGACTTTGAAAACTTCAGACCTAAGGTAGAGACTTAGCTAAACAGCGTCAGTGTGTTTTTCTGTGTATTTTGTTCCCATTTTGTTTCTTATACTGTAACCTAAATTAGTACTGTATATGTTCGCTTTTAGTTGTAACTGCTTTTAATTATTTTAGTAAAACTTTTGTTTTCCTTGAGAATATCTGCCTATGTGAGGTTTATATATATTTGTGTGTGAACTGTGAAAACAGTATTAATAATCTCTGAAAACTGTTATTGCCATAGGGGTCACAACATAAGCAACCAAATTGAGAAAAGGGTCTGTAAGGGATATGGAAGGATAGGGATAATACCAAAGTCTACAAATATTTTGAACCAGGCTGTTGTATGTCCTGTAGGGAGAAGGCCAAATCAGGTTTTTATACTGCTATCCCGAAGAGAGTGTGATGCCTGGGTCTTCCTCCTTTGTGTAATAGCCAAGGAAGGGTTCATGTTTGGCCACAAGACTCGAGACTGACACTGTGCCCTTATCCAGAGGGATGCCTTGGATCTTCATGGCAGAGGTGCAATCATGACCTCAGTGAGCATCCTAAAGCATGAGGAGGGCATCCCTGTTCCCCTGTCATGGATTGCACTCAAGGATGGGCACTGTGAGCTCAGTGGGCCTGACCCCCAAGAGTGGGATTGTGTCCGGGGGCACAATTTGAAGATAGAGGGGGAATGACTCAGGGGCAACGTGAGGAAGTATTTTTTCATGGAGAAGGTGGTGGATGCATGGAATAGCCTTCCTGAGGAGGTTGTGGGGTCAAAGACAGTGGGTGAATTTAAGAATGCATGGGATAGACATAAGGCAATTCTAGTGGGAGGTAGGAGGAAGTAGGCTGTTGGTAAAATTAGGATCTGGAGCTTATCCAATAGATAGAAAAATGGGCAGACTGGGTGGGCCAAGTGGTCCTTATCTGCCATCAAAGTCTATGTTTCTGTTTCTATGTTTCATGAGCTGCCCATCGCTAATAAGCACTCTACTGAGTGTGAGGGACGTACATTATGTCAAGCGCATACCCACAGTGTGTGGAGTGGAGATGTCCTCAGCAATGCCAGCTTCAAACAACCAGTTTCAGTGAGTACACAGCCAGATAAGCCTTTTGATGGCAGCATCTAACTTCACAACACACAAGCTGTGTATGCTGTCAAGGAATTTAAACATATAGGAAACTGAAGGCTCAAAACCTGATAGTTAAAAACTATTAAATTCATCACAGAGAATATCGTATTGTGTTAACAAAATGAGTTAAGGATTTATAATGAAATTTATGACATTATGTTTAAAGTGCAACATGATGTTCACATACTAAATATTGTTTAAAATCATATATTCCTAGGACTCCCCCTTGATAAAGCTGGCAGGATTGGCCAGCGAAACTTGGGGCATATGAATTTGGTGGCCAAGCAAGAAAAGATTATATAATAAATATCAGAATACTAGAACATTTCTGGCTCACTGGTTGATTTATGACCTCATTTTTGTTGCTGAAGTATTGTCCTTGAAATAAATCATGGTGGATCCAGTTATCAGCTTTAATCTGAGGGTGAGACCACCACAGGATCTCAAAGTTTGGAGTTGAAATTCAACACCAAAAGATGCAAGGTTTTGCACCTGGGGGGGAACAACCAGCCAGGGGTGTCGGCAGGCATATGCACTGTACTCAGTAGAGTACAGAAAAAAAAATCAGGCAGGGGCAACAAATCAGGCTGGGGCAACAAAAAGTGGACAGCAAGGACATTGGGACCTTTTGCCTTTATTGTTCACTATAGGGCACTGATGCCACCAGCCAAATACACCAACAAGAGCAACTTACCAGGTGGGCAGAACAACAAAGGCAGGAGGATTACAGAAAGAAACTGATAGAACTCACACATGTCAAATGGGTGGGGTATTGTTGGTGTGGTGTGGCAATGCATATTTTGGTTTAAGTTTATGTAAGGGGGGGGCAACAGTGCATCAGTTTTGAGTACAAGTTTAAAATTCCTGGCTACACCCCTGCAACCAGGACCAAGTACTGGATGGGAAGGGTTAAACTGAGCACTATGGCAGGAGAAGGTGACCTGGGAATCATCATTAGTGACTCCCTCAAACAATCAAGCCAGTGTAACAAGGCAGAGAAGGCCAATTTGGGCAATTGTGATGTAAGTAAAACTAAGTTGTTTTTTTTTGAAAGCCACCCCCTCCCCCCGTTTGGCCAGTCTTTCACTGTCAGCTTGCTTGTCTGCATCCCTATCTGACACCTCATCTTCTCCACACACAGGCTCACTCACCTTGCTTGGGATGCACTGCATCACAAGCAAGGCATGGGGTGGCAGGTGGGGGGGCACATTCCCCAGCCGATGCCACTATGAAACTCATTCACTGCTCTGGCAGGACAGGACTGCCAGGAGCAGGCACCCATGCTAGTGGCCAGGGAGGATATGGGGGTCCTCTCTAGAGGAGACCTTAAGGTGGATGGGTGGGAGAGGACCCCAGTAGATGAGGGAGCAGCTTCTGGTGGGGGACTTGATAGTAAGGGGGTAGATTTGGTAACAGGAAGGGAGGAAAAGAGGGAGGTGAGATGCCTACCTGGTGCCTTGGCTCAGAGGGATGGAAAGTGGATCCTAAGGATCACTAGGGCAGTGGGGCAGGAGGGGGAGCTGAATGTCATTGTCCACCTATGGACAAACCAGGCCAGGGACAGGGCTGGGATTGTGCAGGGAATTTTAAGGAGTTGGAGAGGGGTGGCTTTCACTGAGGTGTTGCCTGTCAAAGGCAGGGGTGAGATAGTGATCTCCACACCAGGAGCTTCAACTCATGGTTGAAGGAATGGTGTATGGAGGAGGTGTTTAGCTACATTGGGAACTGGGGACCACCTTGGAGAGGTAAGGGCCTATACAGGAGAGATAAGGGCCTATACAGGAGTGATGGCCTGCATCCATCTGGGAAGAGAATTGCAGTCCTCAATGGATGGTTCAAATGTTTATTTGATGAGCATTTAAACTAGCTGAGGGGATTGGCTGCCCCCCCCCGATTGAAGCACAGAGAAGGGAGGACTCCAGGAGGGGCAAATCCTCCAGGGTGCAAAATAAAGAAAGAAGTGGTGTAATTGAAATTAAAGGGGATGGGAACATGAGCTGAAAAAAGAGAGGGGAAAAACAGGCAGGGCAAAAAGGAGATGCAGGCAGAGTGGTAACAAAATGTGGAAGACCATGTGTGCAAATGCAAGAAGTCTAAGAAATAAACTTCTGGACCTAGAGGCCACCATGGTGGAGGCAGACCAGGATATCATGGCCATTACTGAGTCATGGTGCACAGGAAACCATGATTAGGACATTGCCATACCAGCCTATACTCAACACAGGAAAGATAGAGTAGGAAGGAAGGGAAGGTATCAAAGCAATGGAGATGTGGGGAATCCAGGGAAGAATTAAGGCATTGGAGGTACTGTGGGTCACCCTGGAGACAGGAAACTGAGACACTGTTCACAGTGGCGTGATCTACAGACCTCCAACACGGGGAGAATTTAGATAAGGCACTACTGGAAGCCATTTGCAAGATGGCAGAAGAGGGGGAGGTGCTGCTGGTGGGGGACTTCAATCTGATGGATGTACAGTAGCTTGGAGACTCCCAGCCACAGCTTCAGCTAGAAGCAGGAACATCTTGGACTCCCTGCAGGGGTCATTTCTCGGGCAAGTAGTCAGGAAGCTCGCTCATGATGGGGCAATACTAGACCTGATGCTCAGTAACAGGGATAGTATTACAGACATCAAGGCGGAGGCCACCTGGGGACCAATGATCACCATATGGTGTGGTTCAACATAAGGGCAGCAAAGGAACTGAACCACTCAAGGAGGAGAATCTTTGGCGCCAGAAGGGCAGATAAAAAAATGGGCGAATGCCTCAGAGACGACCTAGCGGGGGGGGGGTGGTGGTGGTGGTGGTGGAGGAGGAACAGTGGGCTAAGCTAAGGGAATGCATAGTGAAGGTAACAAACCTCTGTGCAAAGGAAGTGAGCAAAAAAGAGGAAAAAGAGGCTGCTATGGTTCTCAAAGGAAGTGGCTGAAAAAGTAAAAGCTAAAAGGGTAACTTTCAAGAGTTATAAAAAGGCAGGAAGGGAAGAGGACAATGAGGTGTATCAGGAGAAGCAGAGAGAGGTGGGGAAGGTGGTGAGGAGTGCAAAGGCACAGAATGAAGAAAGAACAGCCCAAGGAGTAACAATAGGGGACAAGACATTTTTTAAGTATATAAGTGAAAAGAGGAAGACTAAGGGAGGGATTGTGAAGTTAAGAAAGGCACATGGGGACTGTGCAGAGGAGGACCAGGAAAAGGCAGCGATATCCTGAACAAATACTTTTGTTCAGACTTCACAGAGGAAGGGGATGGGGATGTGCCACATAAAAGCAACATGGGCACTGAAGAGGGGGAGGTAAAGACACAATTCCATTTACTGAGGAGAATACTGTAAAGGGACTCACAAATCTGAAAGTGTACAATGCTATGGGGCCAGACAGGGTACACCCAAGGGTACTGAGGGAGCTCAGGTAGGTACTGGCTGCACTTCTGATAACTCACTAAAATCAAGACTGGAAAAGGGTAGATGTAGTCTCCCTTCACAAAAGTGGTAGCAGGGAGAAGGCTGGCAACTATAGGCCAGTCAACCTATTATTGATGGTGAAGAAGCTAATCAAGTCACTTCTAAAGAAAAGGATTGTGGAGCATCTTGAATCCTGCAGGTTACAAGACCCAAGGCAACACAGATTTACAAGGGGAGGTCATGTCAGTAAATCTGATAGACTTCTTTGGCTGGGTGACCAGGGAAATAGATCAGGGTAAGGCAGTGGACATGCCCTACTTCGAATTCAGTAAGGCCTTTGATACTGTTCCACATATGATGCTCATAAGGAAACTGGGAAGCTTAGGGGTGGGTCTAAAGGTGGTACTTTGGGTAACAAGTTGGTTAAAGGATAAGTGACAGAGGGTGGTGGTAAATGGAGTTCACTCCAGGAATGTCTTTATGTCTTTATAAGTGATATTACAGAGCAGCTGGAAGGGAAGGTCTGCTTCTTTTCAGATAACACCAAAATCTGAAATAGGGTGGACACTCCAGTAGGGATGGAAAGGATGAGGACAGACCTGAGAAAACTCATGGAGTGGTCAAAGCTATGGCAGCTGGGTTTCAATGCGAAAAAGTGCATAATAATGCACGTAGGGCAAAGAAATCCAGGGGTGGAGTACAAAATAGGTGGAGTCGTATTCCCACCAAGCAGGAAAGAAACCTGGTGGTAATTGTATCTGATGACATAAAGATCATGAGGCAGCATGAAAATGTAGTTGGGAGGGCTAGTGGGATGCTGAGATGCATAGAGAGGCGTATCTCCAGCAAAAAGAGGAAGGTGGTGTTGCCTCTGTATAGATTGCCGGTAAGATCCCACTAAAGAATGGTGTCCAGTTCTGGAGACCACATCTCCAGAAGGACATAGAGTGGAGGTGATCCAGAAGAAGGCAACTAAACTGGTGCAGGGTCTGCATCAAAAGCCCTATAAGGAGAGCCTAAAGGACCTCAACATGTATACCCTGGCAGAGAGAAGGAATATGATAGAGACCTTTAAATATGTCACAGATGTAAATAAGATACAGGAGGTAAGTATTTTTCAGAAAAAAAGGTGCCCAAGAAGAAAAAAATTACTCACTTTAGTAATCTTGTTTCTTCCAAGGTATTCTTCAATATGATTAACTGAAGCAGTCAGCCTCCAGTGTTGAACTGCCCCGGAGACATTTTGTAACAGTATGCAAATGATGGAACATCTATTGGCTTGTGCCACCATTCAAATCTGCTGTCCTTACCAACTGCTGCATTCTATAAGAAAAAAGAAGAGGAGGGAGAGGTACCTAATCCAATCAATAGAAGCACTCTGGATAGGGGGGTTGATACCAGTCCATTCACAGAAGTAAGGGCTCTGAAAGAACTCCTAAAACTTAAGGTGGACAAAGCAACAGGCACTGATGGGATTCACCCTAGAATTCTAAAAGAACTAAAGGGAGAACTAGTGACACCACTGACTGCCCTTTTTAACAAATCATAGGAGTAGGGTGTGGTACCTAAGGACTGGAGGAGGGTGAATGTGATTTCCTTCACAAAAGTGGGAGCAAAGCAGAGGCAGGAAACTACAGACCTGTTAGTTTGACCTCAGTGGTAGAGAAAAAGATGGAATCACTTCTGAAAGAATTGTTGAGTACCTAGAGGCCAGTGGGGTACAGGACCCAAGTCATCTGGATTCACAGCGGGAAGGTCATGTCAGATGAATCTAATAGATTTCTTTGACTGGGTGACCAAAGTAGTAGACCAGGTAGGGGCTGTGGACATGGCCTACCTAGACTTTAGCAAGGCAAAGCAAAGCTTTGGAACTCACTGCCACATCCCATCAGACTTTCCTCTCCCCCATCTTCAATTTCCTTAGCCCTTCAAAATTTCTATTCCCCTAACTGCACTTATTCATAGCCCCCCCTTTCAACAATCCCCACCCTGGCACATTATCCTTTAGCCCTACTTTACTTCTATTCTCCTAACTGTACTTGTTCTTAACCCCCCTTCACAACCCTCCCAATCCCTTGCACACTATCCACTAATCCTCTATCCCTGACTTACCTCCTGTTTCCTAACTGAACCCTTCCTTTGAGTACTTCCTCACATGCTACCCCCATTATAGCCCCTACTCCCACCACCTACTACTACCTATTGCACCATTTCAACACTCTACTATCATCCACAAGCTACTGTACTATTTTGACACTCTATGGCTGTCCTTCTTCCCCACAACACTCTCTTCCCCCACTGATGCTCTCCCCTTTTTCCATTCCTAGTTTACCCCTTCATTTCTCCAGCCTTCTTATTCCTTATCCCTATTCTCCCCTCCAGTCACTTGCCACACTCCACCTCTCCTCCCTGCTCCCCCTTCTCTACCCACCTTTTCTGCCTGGTCCTGTCCCCCTTGCAGGGTTCTCTGTCATCCTGAAGGGGTATAGATCTTGGTTCCCTCTCTTCTACCTGTCTTCCTTTCTCCCCACTTTCCAATCCTGACCTCCTGGTAGGGTTCTCTGCATCCTGAAGTGGTATAGATTGTCTCTCTCTCTCTCTATCTCTCTTTTCCCCCTCTCCCTTCCCCCCACTTTCAAATCCATCACCTGCCCACCTCCCTTCTTCCTTATCCCCTTCCTCTCCTCCTGTTTCCCCTGCCTCTCTCTTCTCTTCCACCCTGGTCCATTTCTCTCCCCTTCCTTTCCCCTTCTGCCTGGTCCTAACCCCCTTGCAGGGTTCTCAGAAACCTGGATGGGTATAGATCTTGGCTGTACCTCTCCCTTCCTCTTCCATCCTCACCCTCTACCCCTCGCCTGTCCACTTCTCCACTTATCTTATAACTGCCCTCCCTTGGGTATACAATAGCACTTCAAATCTTGTGCTCAGCCTACTACTTCTAGCACTTCAAATGTGTTATCCTTCCTCTAACCTTTACCCCACTGGATCACCTGCTCTTGGGTTGTTACAATGTATGCTATATCCGAATAGGTTTTGTTTACCCTGGCCGGTTGGTCTGGGTTATTGTGTAATTGTATTACACTGTTTTGTTTTAGAAATAGTATAGAAATTGTATTTGTAGTGATATGTGTTGTTTGCCTTGCCCCCCCTCCCTCGATGCTTCTGGAAACGAGCTGTTCACAGGTCATGTTGTCTTTCCTGGTGAAACATTTTCCAATAACATAAATAAATTTAACACAGTCCTACACAAAAGATTAATAAACAAATTAGCCAGCTTGGGAGTGGATTCCAGGGTAGTAGCCTGGGTCAAAAATTGGCTGGGCAACAGGACACTGAGGATAATATTAAACGGAGTCCACTCTGAAGAAAGGGGGGTTACTAGCAGGGTACCACAGGGTTCAGTACTGGGTCCGGTCCTTTTTAATATCTTTATAAGTGACATTGTGGAAGGACTGGAAAGAAAAGTATGCCTCTTAGCAGATGACACAAAGATCTGCAACAGGATTGATACACAAGGGGGTGGTAAGGATGAGAAGGGACATGGAAAGGTTGGAGGAATGGTCAAAAGTATGGCAGCTTAGATTCAATGCAAAAAAGTGCAAAGTAATGCACCTGGGAAACAAAAATCCAGGGGAACAGTACAAAATGGTAGGGGGGAGGTACTGACAACAACAAAAATGGAAAGGGAATTGGGGTAGTCATATCAGATGACCTAAAGATAAGCAAGCAATGTGAGAAGGCAGTAAGGAAGGCTGGGGGTATACTGGGATGTGTAGGTAGAGGCATCACCAGTAGAAAACAGGAAATTGTTATCTCTGTGTACAGACAGTTGGTGAGACCCCATCTGGAGTACTGCTTGCAGTTCTGGAGACCCCATCAATGCAAGGACATAGACAGGATGAAGGCAATCCAGAGGAGGGCAACTAAAATGGTGTAGGGTCTGCACCAGAAGCCATATGACGAGAGACTAAAGGAGCTTAATAAGTAATGTATACCCTCGAGGAAAGGAGGGAAAACGGGACATGATAGAAATTTTCAAGTACCTCAAGGGAATCAACAAAGTCCAGGAGGGTAGCATCTTTCAGAAAAAAAGATGTGCAAGGACAAGGGGGCACAATTTGAAGATGGGGGGGGATGGCTCATGGGCAACATGAACTATTTTTTCTTGGAGAGGGTGGTGGACGCATGGAATGGCCTTCCTGAGGAGGTCATGGGGTCAAAAATAGTGGGGAAATTCAAGAATGCATGGGACAGACATAAGGCAATTCTGGTGGGGGGTAGGAAGAAGTAGGCTGTTGGTTAACTAGGATCTGCAGCTTATCCAATAGGTAGGGAAATGGGCAGACTGGGTGGGCCAAGCGGTCCTTGTCTGCCATCAAAGTTTATGTTTCTATGTAAGGTAGGGTGGGAGAGTTAATCATATTGAAGAATTCCTTTTAAGAAACAAGATTACTAAGGTGAGTAATTTTTTCTTCTAACCCCAGGAATTCTTCAATATGATTAACTGTAACAGACTACAAAGCAAGACCTTATGAGGTGGGCACAGAACCCTTTTTAGAGAACAAACTCTGCAGCACTGCTGTGCCAAACCTGGCATCACTTCTGGATTGTGTATCCAAGCTATAATGCTTTGTAAAAGTATGCACTGTCCTCCAGGTAGCTGCTTTGTTTTCCAACAGTGGAATGTCTCTGGCTGCTGCAATTGAAGCAGCTGTGCCCCTAATAGAATGTGCCTTTAGGCTCACTGGGGGCTCTTTGCCAGCTTTACTATAGCAGAACTGTGTACACTGCACTATCCAGCATGCAATTTTCCACTTTGAAGCTGGCTTTCCTTTTCCCACGTCCCCATAGATCAGGTACAATTGTTGGGCCTTTGTATGGTCAAGATAGTAGTTGAGGGCTCTCTTTACATCCAGGCTATGTAGCCTGCACTCCCCTTGAGTGTTCAGTAAAGAAGACTGGCAAGGTGATAGACTGAGTTAGATGGAAGTCAGAGAATACCTTTGGAAAGAATTTCTTGATAGTCCTGAGTACCACTTTGTCCCTGTGGAAAGAGAGATAGTTTTGCTCAATACACAGGGCTTGTAACTCACCTATTCTTCTGGCTGAAGTGATAGCTACCAGAAATATGACTTTCCAGGTGACAAACTTTAAATGTTCTGTAGCCATGGGTTCGAATGGAGGTTCCATGAGCTTGGCAATGCAAATACTGAGATCCCAAGCAGGCACCAGCTCCCTATGGAAAGGATGCAGGTAGGCTAAACCCTTAAAACATTTCTTGAAAATAGGATTAGCAGCCAGAGAAGCACCCTTTCCAGCTGACAGATAGAAACTGAGGCCAGGTGAACCTTGAGGGTAGTGGGCTGCAAGCCCAGTGAATGTAGATGAGTGAAATAGTCTAACAGGACTGGTAGCCCTGCCTGGGCAGGTAATATCCCAGTAGAATCACACCAGATAGTAAATCTCTTCCATTTGGAGGCATAAGCATTCCTAGTAGAGGGTTTCCTACAACCCTTAAGCACCCTGAGTACACTTTCAGATAGGTGTAACCCTGTGTACTCTATGTCTTCAAGAGCCATGCTTTGAGTTTGAGGGATCTGAGGTTCGGATACAGGATCCTATCCTGAGAGGAGGTGTATGGGCTAGGCCACTAACAGGGAGAGCTCAGTCTGGAGCTATCAGGATCATGGTAACTGGCTGGGACCTGAGCTTGACCAGCATCCTGAGTAAGAGAGGAAATGGAGTGAATGCATATAAACTCCTCCCTGACCAGTCCAACACTAGGGCATCCATGGGCACTGTGCCCCTCACTGGAGGCCTGCAATAGAATTTTTATTTTTATTTATTTATTTAGGGATTTGAATCATACCTTTGAGCTCAGAGCTCTTTTACAAAGGTTCCACATCAAACAGTGACAATGACAACAATAACAAACAGTTTACATACAATATTCAAATAGTAGGTAGCTAGTATACAATAAGGTTACAATATCATTCATAGTACCAATGGTGATAGTACAGCATCAAGAACGTTCAACTAGGGTAAAGGACAGTGTTTATATGTAGTGAAGGAGATAAAGATGTGACACCTCAGTGTGAGAGTCCGAGGAGGAGTCAAGGTGAGGGGAGGGAGATTGGGGGGGGGGAGAGTGGGCGGCCAAAAGAAGTGGCTTTGTTTAGGAGGCTGGGAGGTAGTGGTAGTAGGTTGGTTTTAAGGTTGATCCAGTGGGAGAACAGGCACAGGGCGAGAGGAAGACAGAGGGATAGGGCAAGAGGGAAGAGTGGGGGTAAAAGGAAGGGGAAGGAGAATGTGGATAAGTGGGCATTATGGGTGTTAGAGTCCTAGTGGCAGTCACAAACTGTCCTAGTAAGAAGGTGTTGCCTTAGGCCATTTTTGAACTGTGAGATGCATTGGGAGTTTAGAATGTGCACTGGGATTTCATTGAGCCATTGGAGGGCTCTATAGCTGAAAGCACACTGTTCCTGCACAGTTCGACGGAAAGATGTTGAAAGGGGTCCCCTCATCCTGCCTCTGGTGGTATAGCTGGTAGCACTTGGTCTTAGGATGCTAGAAATGCATGGGGCAATTTTACCCATTAGTGCCTTTTTTTCCAAGGAGACATGTTTGGAATATAATCCTGTTCTTTAGTGGCAGCCAATTGGTCTCTTCGTATAAGGAGCAGGTGTGGGTATTTCAATCTGCAGCCATTGTGAGCCTACATGCCTTGTTGAGGGCAATGTGAATCCCTTTTAGTGCAGTGTCTGTTGCTGTGCCATAGACCACCAATCCATAGTCGATGGTAGAAAGGATGGAGCTGAAGATTGAGAGATGGAGGGCCACTGGAGTGAGATACTTTTTATGCTTATATAGTACACCCAGCTTGGTGTTCACTGCCTTTACCACTGTGTATATGTGTTGGGTGAAGGTGAGGCAGTCATCAATGGTGACCCCCAAGTACTTGAAGGAGTGAACTTGTTCCAGCGGCTTACTGACTTTAGTGGAGATGGTGAGGGGAGGGAGCTTATTTTTGTGCTATGGGCTGGCTATGAGCATCACCTTAGTTTTTCTGCAGTTTAATAGAAGTTTATGGCTACTGAACCAGTCTTTCAGCTTGTAGAAGGATGCCTGCAGCTCGGAGTGGAGGGCAACTATTGATGAACTGCTGGTGAGAAGCACAGCGTCATCTGCGTAAAGTATCAGTTTAGTGTCACAGGCTTCAGGAAGATTATTTAGGAAGAGGAAGATTACTTATGGAGGAAGCTGGTGGTTCTCTTGTCAAGTAGAGAGATCTATCTCTGGAGTACCCCACCTGTGAGACACCGCCTCCAGCACTTGTCTGTTTAGAGATCATTCATGATGGTTTTGGTCAATTCTGCTGAGTGTATCTGCCAGGGCGTTGTCCTTCCCTGGAAGGTGGATGACTGATAGTGACATCTGCAAGGAGTAAGCCACTCTCCAAATTTTCATTGCTTCTGTGCACAGCAGGTCGGATCTTGTCCCTCCCTGCTTGTTGATGTAGTACGTTGTGGTCATATTGTCTGTCCTGACCTGTATCACCTTACCCCTGACCAGAGATGTGAAAGATTGCAGTGACAGGAGCACTGCCTTGAGTTGTAAGAGATTTATATGTGGAAGTGACTCTACAGGGGACCATGTAGCGTGAACTGTATGTTCCTCTAGATATGCCCCCCCCCGCCCTAGGAGGGAGGCATCTGTCGTGAGTGCCAACATTGGGGATTCCTTCTTGAATGGGACCCCTGCCATGAGGGTTGGCTCTGTCCTGCCACCAATGCAGGACCTGTAACAATGTTCTTGAGACTGGTATCACCTTTGATAGAGTCCTTCCTTTGACACCAATGTGCCCTGAGATGAAACTGAATGTCACTTATTTGAGATCTGCAGCCTTGCACTGTTCCTGTTGCTGTAGCCATATGCCCCAGCAACTGTAGGATGTGCCTTGCTGACCTTGGTCTGTTGAGATAGAAAGATCCTGCCAGCTACAGTATACTGTCTACCCTGTCTTGAGGGAAGAAAGCCCTCCATTGCTGGGTGTCCAGTTCTGCCCCTATGAAATTGAGCACCTGGACAGGTTGGAATACTGATTTCTTGACATTGATCAATGTGTACTGCATGAGCCCAAGAGCCTCTCTGACCTGTTGGGGTGACTTGCCCCCAACTAACCAATTGTCTAAGCAGGGGTACACCGTGATGCCCTGCCTTTTCAGATATGCCGCCACTATTGCCAGACACTTTGAGAACACCACAGATCTGAGGTTATTCCAAATGGTAGGGCTGAGAACTGGTACTGTCCTGAGGGTAGTCTGAACCTGAGGTACTTCTGTGTGATTCCCTGATGGGAATGTGGAAGTAGGCATCCTTTAAATCTAGTGATGCCAGCCGGTCTCCTTGCTAAAGTGTGGGTAGAATCATGGTCAAAGTTACCATCCGGAAATTTGACTTTGCTAAGTGCTTGTTCATAGCTCTTAGATCTAAACTGGGTCACCACTCCCCATTTTTCTTTAATGTTAGGAAGTATCTGGAGTAAAATCCTTTCCCCCTTTGGGCGAGGGGAACTGGCTCTACTGCTTTTGCCAGCAACAGATTTGACACCTCCTTCTCCAGCAGTACTTTTTCTGTTGGGGATGATGGTCTGAAAAACCTTGCTTTTAGCTCGAGAAGGATTTAAAACTGAAGGCCAGGCCATGATTCACTACCTCCAGCACCCACTTGTATGAGGTGATAGTTTCCCCAAGTCCAGAAGTAATGAGTCAACCTTCCCCCTACTGGCATTTGGAAGATGACCCTGACTGACATATCAGGGGTTCTGCTTGGCCTGGGCTGCAGCCTATGGGATCTGGTCCCCACTTCTTGAACCCCTACAACCACTGCCCCTAAAAATAGCTCCTTGGCTGCTGGTAGACGGTGGAAGCTTGGGCCTGGAAAAAAGGTCTGCTATATCTCCTACCTCCCCTCTGTGATCAATAGGAAGTTGAGGCTTTTTCTTTTGCAAAATAGCTTTTGTAGGTGGTCTTATATTCATTCAGCTTTTTCATGTATGCCTCTGTCTTGTCTGCAGACAAGGAGTTGTTCTCCACAGGCAAATCCATAGCTTTTGCCTGTGTGTCCTGTGTTAGGTTTGTGATTCTAAGCCAATCAAACCTCCTCTGAGCAACAGATACTGCCATCAACCTGACTGCATTATCATTGGCATCTACTGCCATGTGGAACTGGTACATTGAGGTTTCTAGGCCACATCTGGCTGTTTCCACTAAGTCGGCTGTTAAACCAGGTGGGGCTTTGTCTGCCATAGCAATAACAGAGCTCCACAAAGACTTTTGATATTGGGCAGCATAAGCCATGTAATTGGCCTGCCTGATGCCCAGTGAAGCTGCCAGGTGTTCCTTCTTGGCCATGCTATCAATCATCCTGAAATCCTTGTCAGGAGGGTGTGTTGCTATTGGCATCTAAGGCCTATCACAAGCTGCAGCTTGTACCACCCCTTCTGGTTCAGGGTGGGAGAACAGGGATTCCACCCCGATCACCCCAGTTGATATTTCTTGTCAGCTTTCTTGTCTACTGGGGGCACTGAATTAGGGGTCTCCAGGATTTTCAAGGTATGCTTCTTCAAGAATGTATTTATAGGGAGTAAACACCTCTTAGTAGGTGTTAACCCCATCATTTCCATAATCTCTGCCTTTTCCTCATCCTCCACAGATTCATGTGTGGTGAGGTCGAGGGCATCCACTATTTGTTTCACAAATGTGAAATGTGAGGAACAATCCTCGGGGAGTTGAGGTGGAGATTCAAACTCCTGTTTGGGAGAAACCTCCAGGTCCACCGGTTCATCCTCATCCTCATCATGCTCTTTGTATGATGGGTCTTGGACAAACTGAATCGGTTTCTGGGCAGTGGGAACCGATACTGGAACCGACGGTTCCACTAGCACTGGTTGCGGTTGAACTGGTACCAATCCTTGGTCTGTGGCCACTTGGAGGGCTTACAGGACTTTTAAAGCGTGAGCCACTGCCTCTGCTGTTGGAACCAATGATTTTGTAACCGAGAGCTCCGTTGCTTTTTCAGTCAGAGGTTCGTTATGTTTCTTTTTATCTTTTTTTTTTGCTGGAACTGGGTCTTTCATCGGTTCCTCAGGCCTTTTTGGCTTTGATGTTTCACCTTTTTCAGGGGTGGTAGAATAAACATCCTTAGCTTTTCTTTGGTTTTGTCAGAACCCGGATCATTAGGATCTGAAGGAGAGGCCATCCTTTCCTGAAAACGCTTAAGGCGCTTTTCTAATGTTTTTTTTCCGGAAATGTTTTACACGCTTCACACTCAGACTGGAAGTGTGAAGAACAAAGGCAGTTAAAACACAAATCGTGTTTATCGTCCTTGGCAAAGACTTCGCCACACTTGGTACAATTTTTGAATCCAGTAGGCCCTGTCTTTTTCTTTGGCTTATCAGACATAACCACTAAATATTTAAATAACAACTACAATAATAAGTACAACTTAAGCACTGTTCCTAACCGAGGTTAAGGAGTTAAATCCCGAAGAAATGGTTGACAGAAGAAAGCAGTTGGTTCCCAACTGACGAATAAACTGCAAACTGTCAAATTAAATAACCAAGGGGAAACCAATTTTAAGTATATGTAAGATATTTAAAAAAAAACAAAAAGGTAACAAAATAAGTCAGAAGGGCTGGTTCCTCAGTGGTTACAGAGAACCGAGAAGGAACCACAAACTAAAGTAAAAAACTACTAAAATTCACAAAAAAAAACTAGTGCTATGTAATAAATTTAAGTACAGGCAGCAGCACTACAAAGAAATAAACAAATACTTTTTTTTTGTTTAATGAAGAATGAATGTTTTCTCGGTCACACTGAGGAGCAGTCTCCAAGGCATCTAATTAGGTAGGCGGAGAAAGAAATCTGAGCATTATAGAATGCAGCAGTTGGTAAGGGCAGCAGATTGTAATGCTGGCACGAGCCAATAGATGTTCCGTCCTTTGCATACCATTCCAGAATTTCTCCATGGCAGTTCAACACTGGAGGTTGACTGCTACAGTTAATCTTATTGAAGAATTCTTAAGGTTAGAAAAAGGGGGCATGCCACGAAGCTGGAGGGGTAGATTCAGGAGAGATGTTAGGAAGTACTTCTTCACAGAAAAAGTCGTGGATGCCTGGAACAGCCTTTCAGCAGAGGTGGTGGTGTGAAAAAAGTGGTGAGGTTCAAGAATGCATGGCATAGGCATAAGGGAATCTTAATGGAAAGGAAAGGGGGAGGGAGAAAAAGCCGGAGATTAAGTAGGGTCTGTGGTAATAATGTAGGTAGGGAAAAATGGGCAGACTGGCTGAACCAAGTGGTCTTTCTGTGCCATCAAATTCTATGTTTCTGTGGAAGGGAGGGTGACCAGCAGGGTGCCACAGAGCTCAGTACTGGGACAGTTTATCTTTAATTTCTTTACAAGTAACACTGCAGATGAGTTGAAAGGGAAGGTCTGCCTCATTGCGGATGATATCAAAATCTGCAATAGGATGGGCACTCCAGATGGGATGGAAAGAATGTGCAAAGACCTGAGAAAATTTGAGAAATTATCCAGCCCAGTGGCATAGAGGGCTAGGGCACTGGCACCTTACCTCTTGAAATGCCAGTGACCTGAGTTCAGAAATTAACTTGGGTTGCTGGGGGTCGATCAGTGCAGGAGAGGATCAAGTGTCTAAAGGACTGCTCTCCTCTTCTGAAGAGGGCACGCAGGAATGTCAGCCCAGCCTTCGACTGCCAGGTGGAGGCTTGGTGGCAGTGCAGTGCAGGCAGCATGAATGGAGGGAGCTGAGGAACATCCTGCATGTATGCCTCCACATACATGCTGGTCGTCCTAGGGCAGGGCTGGTAGTAAAAGCAGAAAAGAGTCAGAGACTTCATTAAACCCTGCTCGTTCAGTCTGGGTCCGTGATATCACCCAGGACCATGCCTCAGTCTGCTCTGGATGTATGAATTTGGGGGGGATGGCTCTCTGGCTCCATGAGGGGGCAATCATAGAGGAACTTCAGACAGAAGGTAGATCCCAGGGGAGGCTGTGGCCAGCTTAGGTGAATGGGGACAGGGTTGAACAGCTGCCACTGGACTACCGGACTAGGAGGATGAATAGCCATTATGGGGGGGGACTCAAGGAGTGGTCATGGGCATGGCGGCTGTGTTTCAATGTGAAAAAGTGTAAAATCATGCACTTAGGGCACAGAAACATAGAGGTGGAGTACAATATGGGAGAAGAGGTACAGACACTCACTAAACAGGAAAGGGACCTGGGAGTAATCATATATGATGATGTCCACATGGCGAGGAAGTTCAACAAGGCAGTGGGTATGGCCACTGGGATGCTGGGGTGCATGAGGGATATCACCAACAGAAGGAGGGAGGGAGGTGGTGTTGCCACTATATAAATCATTGGTGAGACCCCATCTGGAGTACTGTGTCCACTTCTGGAGACATTTCAGGAAGGACATAGACAGAATGGATGCAGTCCTGAAGAGGGCAACTAAAATGGTGGAGGGTCTGCATCAGAAGCCCTATGAGGAGAGAGACTGAAGGACCTCAATATGTACACCCTGGAAGACAGAAGACTGATGGGGCACATGATAAGAGGTCTCTAAATACCTCATGGGAGTAAGTAAGGTACAGGAGGGGAGTATTTTTCAGAGGAAAAGATGCACAACAACAAGGAAACATGCAATGAAGCTGGGAGGTGGTAAATTCAACAAAGAAGTGAGGAAGTACTTCTTGACTTTGAGTGATGGATGCCTAGAACAGTCTTTCAGTGGAAGTGGTGGGGGCCAAAACAGAGGTGGGCTTCAAGCATGCATGGCACAGGCACAAGGGAATCTTAGTGGGGAGAAAAGGGTGGGGTGAATGAGCCAGAGATCAAGTAAGGTCTGTGCCGACAGTAGAGGCAGGAAAAAAATGGCAGACTGTGTAGGCCAAGTGGTATTTATCTGCTGTCAAATTCTGTTTCTGTGTTTGCAATTAACAGTTGGATTGTGGGCCCTTCTCCGTGATGATTCTCCTGTTGTCAGTGATGACATAAACCTGTTTCTTCAAGTTAAGCTCACCTGTGTTAGCCTCCTCCACACTCCCACCTCCCAAATATCCCAGACTGAAGTATATTAAAATCCAGCCAGGAAGTCTGAATCATCTGTAACTGTTCTCTGTAATACAGCTTTGCACTGTTCACTGCTTCTGCGGATCCCTCTGCTAAAACACTGGTGCTAATAATACTGCAGACAGTAAACAACAAAGCAAACTCATATTAGAGATAACAGTTATGACCCTGTTGAGTAGGGTGAAGATTTAAACTTCCAGGCTGAATTTTAAGTATACTGTACTTTGGTATTTGGGATACTGGGAATATGGATGTAACCCCCCCCCCCGGTAGGAAGAGAATCTAAAGAGGGTCTTCAAGAAACACTGTTTTCCATTTTTGATTAGGTCTCTGTACCTAAAGAACGCACTAAGGGGATAGATAGATAGATAGATAGATACTTTATTTCTATAGCACCCCTTTCCAGAGACTCGGAGCGCTTCACAATTAAAACACAATATGACAATTTTAAAACATTCATAAAAATACAAAGTTGGAGCAAGCGGCAATATCCAAACAACAATATATATAAAACTACCTATCCAATTAGTTAAAATCTAATTCCTTGGAGCCTCAAGGAATGAGCAGTAAGGCTGTGCTGGCTTCCTGGAGGGAGGAGCAGCTGCTTGCAGCGGAAGAGGTTGCAAGGCATTGCATTCAGTTTTTGCAGAGTTGAAGAGGTGTTCAACAGGCCTGCATGGCCTGACTCATGTAAGCTAGACTATTCTTTTCTCTGGAAGATGGTCCGGAGCATTGACCAGTGAAGTGGCGGAGGCCAAAGGTTCTCTACCCCTATGGGGGTGAAGGACAGTTAGAAGGAGGTAGGAGTGCAAGAGTATGCCACTAGCACAAATGGGACTTTAATTCAGCAGCCTATCAGAACTGTGCAAAAGACTGTAAGGACCACTGGGTGCTAAACCACCTGAGCTCCAGGAGGGAAAACCTTAATGACTCTGCTGACTTAGTAAATTGACATTGGGAACCTCACCCAAAGGGGCCAGTTCTTGAGTGAGGGTTGCCAGACCCTCCTTTGCCCACTAAATTTATGTAATTGGGCATGTGGACCCATTGGTCATGGGGGTCAGTTCCTTGGTCAGTGAGTGGCAGGTACTGTCTTACAGCAACACGGACCCTCTGGGGACAGCTGCCTGCCCTAACCATGTTAAAGTAGAAGATTCAGTGGATCTGAGGGGAGCTGAACCTTACTGTGTAAAGCCTGCATTTATGGGCTGTAATGGTTAAGAGTGGCCCAGGCTTGGAAGCTGCAGTTTTGGAGCAGTAAAATATGACTGATTGAAGAGTTGCTGTCTGTACCTCCAGAGCTCAGAGAGAGAAAGAGTCAGAGAATGTGGCAGAGATTCCTGGACCTAGTGAAAGTTCTTCTTCATGAGGCCGAATAGGGAATTATGTGAAAACTGTCTGGAAGGAACTCAGTGAAAGTGCTTCTTCATGACGCCAAATAGGGAACTACAGTATGTGAAATCTAGTGGGAATGGATAAATGAGGATCAACTTTGCAGCAGTCCAGAATTGTATTTCTTGAGGCCTGGGAATGTGGACCAGTGGATACTGCTTCTGGAGTTCAACTAGAGAGATAGTGAGTAAAGCAGTTACTGAAAAATAGGTGAAATGCCTGTGACCAGAAGTGTTTACCCTTGAGCTGTGAAAGGTTTAACAAACTGCTGCTGTGTACATAACGAGTGGTTGCTGTAAATATAGACTTTGGAACTTTTGAACTGTGCCTGCCAGAGACTTACTTTTCCCCAGTGGGGCATTGCGGCGATGTCTACTTTAAGCTGTCCATGGGCAAATCAAGTCAAGTAAAAGGTCTGTTATTGTTGTTAAGCCTGCGTTGGACTGTTTAATGCCTCCAGTGTTTAACTGTTGTCTGTAACCCAGTTTGCCCCTTAGACCAGCACCCTGAGGGAGAAGATCTGTGCCCCAGACCCGTGGAACAAAATGTAAGTCAGCAAATGGGTGTTTCTGTGTGGTTCGCCCCTCCCCGTGGATGTTCCATCAGCATAACCCTAGACATCAGGAAGGGGGGGGCTACATAGACATAGGGTGGTAGGAGTCAAATGCGTGACAGAAAGGATTACATTTGATGGGTTCCAGCAGCCTGGGATTTTAATGTGGTGAGGAGGAGGGAAATTCTGTTTTGGAGTGGGGGAGGGCTAGGTCCCAAGTTAACCATGGGCCCTACACAAACGTGTAATTAGCCTATATGTAGATCTGGCCCTGCGGGTGGCATTAAAAAAAGTAACAAAAAAATAATATTTCCAATCTAAAAACCAAAGCATGTTTAAACAGTGGAAATCATCATATGGAAGATAAAAGACATCTTTAAGATATCAAAATCATTTGGTATACCCAATAAGACAGCCTGATATTTGGAAATGCAATTATTATCATCCACATTTATTTTAAACGCACCTTTTAGTACCTGGCAACAGATGAATTTATTAAAAGGTATAAGTTTTAACAGTGGCTCAGTTCCAGCATACATGGTTTGTTGCAACAAAAATAGAATTAGCATATATACTGCAATGTGTAAGAGAAAAAGAATTTGTGAAAATCACATTTATTTAGATTATTAGATGCAAAAACCGTACCTAGAAAAATTAATAATACATTCATCAAAATACTACAATTTGATTTTTTTTTAACACAGACATAGTTCCATAATTAGCAATGGACTCTGTAATCCAGTCCCTTATAACTGATTTTATTAAGCAGAGAGAATTACTTAATGCATAACTATAGTACAGAACATGGGAAATCTGACTTTGATCTACATTTTGTTTTACTGAAATTAAACATGTTTATCCATTATTTTGCTTCACTAGATTCTTTAACCATAATTATGCAAAAAAGTGCAAAAAATAAAAAGCTTTTCTGTTCTTTTTAGATTCTCTTGCTTCATGGCTTTTTTTAACCAATGCAACATCCAGCTTTATAGCTTAATAATATAAAAGGATTAAACCTGAGTTAGTAGTAATTTAAGGAAGACGACTATTCCCATTATATACTGTAGTAGATTTTGAATTATCCCTGACTAGCTTTGTCTTGCCAGTGATGCAACAGTTAATAACTCACTCATGCCAGTTTCCTGCTTTTCTTTGGGGGGGGGGTGAAACCCTTCAGGGAATATATATTATACAATGGCAAGAAAAAAATCCAAATATTTTTCCACACTAATAAAAACATTCTTTAAAATATTTTTATTTTATACAGTATATAACAACGAGCCATTGTATAATAACAATAATGCCCTCCAGAGTGTGTGTCATTTGGGATAACGTCATGCCTCAGTTGTTGGATGCACTTGGCCTGCGGCCTCGTGCCCAACCACCTGAGGTGTGATGTTATCCCAGCAGGACACACACCCTGTCGGGCATTATTGCTTAATTATTTCATCAGTGCCAAATTAGTCAACACTAAGCTTTTAGGGTGCTAAAACAGTGAAATGTTTCAGGGGCATCAGATACAGCAACGAAAAATAATAGAAATGCAATGTAGCGCAGAGACTGGAAAGTGCTCATGTTATTAAGAAACATTCCAATACTATTTCACATCATCTATTTTGCTTTTACATAGAGATCTGCCCTAAAAAAATTGGTGGGTGTAAAAAAAATTTTAAATTAAGCTGTAAGTATGGAAATATGTAGAAGAATTTTAGACTACGTTGAGCAGAATTTTTAAAAATATTCCGCAGTAAGTAGGCACACAACAGTAAGGAGGGCATCCACCAGACACCAACAGCACACCTGTGTGCATTACTGCATGCTGGACACCTTAGGAGCAAAAACCAGGTGTAAAATCTCCCACCTGGTAGGAATACCACCGGCACAGTTGGAGGTCCTGCATCACCAACTGTGGCAACCCACCCACCAGACACTAGTCCAAAGCAAGTGGCAAAAGTAAGTACTGGGAAGGTGAGGGATGAGGCTGGGGGGGCAGGCAGCACAAGAAGCTAAACATAGGGTTGAAACAATATGTTGTAGAAAACTGGCATGTGTGGTAAGTAAATGGTTAAATGCATATATCGCTTCACCAGTTTGTAAATAGTTTTTAATAAACACACCTACTTTAAAGTACATAAATGCTGAATTAGTTGCAATTTAAATACCCTGGTTTACAAATATAACAGTGCAATAGAATATTCGTGAACAAGTAGCCACTAATGCCCTCCATTCATCACGGGTGATTTATTTCTAGTTAACTCGGGTTTATAGTCAAATACAAGGTAGGGATTTGTAGTAACGCTGAGCTAAAGCACCTAGTTACTGTATAGTCTGTACCTCTACAACACTGATGCCATTATCAGAAAATTACAGAAAAGCACATAGGATGTGAATAACTGCCTGAAGTTTTGCCATTAGAGGTTACAGCCAAGAACCAGCTGCTCAAATTGACATGATACCCTTGTATTATAAACTACTGTACAGTCATACCACACAATCTCCTTTTTAACACAACACACTTCCAGATGACCAGCGCAAAAACTGGAAGGGCTTTTGTAGTGTTTTAGAATGAGTTGTTTGGATGAGGAGAAATGGAACGAACTATGAAGTCTTTTTCCATGGCAGTGTTGAACCGTCTATTCAAATGTCACTGTCGGTCTGTTTTTAAACCAAAGGTCAATCTGCTGTTAGTTCCGCTATATCCTCCTTTCCTGCAGCATCACTGGACTGATGAATCAGATGCATGGAGCAAAAACAGTCAGTATGGACCAAGTCAAAATGTTCAGGGGAGAAAGTAAATTTTTTTTTTAATGCAAAACTATAAGCTTCTCATAAGGTGTATAGTCTGCCTGGGAGCAGACAACTTAACACAACAGTAGACCACATGGGGGCAACAAACCATCCCTAACACTGTGAAACCTGGATTGGCAAAATGCAATTATTGCCCTATTTCCAGCATTAACTTCCTGAATCATATGACACACTAGCTGACATTTTGTGTTATCCCCTTACATCAAAAATGCAGGGTAGCAGCATCTCTGCCAGTTTTTAATAAAACCTAATGATGATCACAATACACTAGAACTGTGCTTTCTTAACAGTTCTTTTATCTGCCTTACCTCACCTTCTGATAGCCCACTTCTCTGAGCCTACTAAAGGAGGATCCTGCTGGCCGTCAGGCTCGCTGGCCTCTACTGGCATCACCTGCAGATGCCCTCAGTACTTTTGTCATTCCCCAGAATTCTAGCACTACCTAGCTGTGGGGTGGGAGGCATGGGGGTGAGGGGGCTGACTTCACAGGAAGACAGGAGTGCAAGAACAAAGCTGATGGCTGAGGGCAGTAGGACCAGCATGCTGCAGGGAGAGTGTCCATGGGCTATCATCTGGCACATCAGGATTCCATTTTCTGTGTTTTGGCCAATCCCAATCTCCCTGTAGGTGTGCATGTGCCAGTGAAGTCTAGGGGGAAATCCAGCTGTGCAGGGTTATGGAAATGGATGCAGCCAAGGACTTCCCCACCAGGCCACCTCTACGAGCCTCTGTTGTAGTAGTGCCTCACACTCCTGCCACCCCAGGGGAAAAGCATCTAAAGGCCACTGTGCCCCCTAGATATTAGCCTTATATAGGCAGAGCTGCTAGCAAAGATACTACAAGTACATTTAGCTAGCCCCCTCCCCTGACCCTATTACTATGCATTTATGTCGATGGGAAATGGGGGAATTCATGAATGCATGAGACAAACATAAGGCAATTCTGGTGGGGGGTAGGAAGAAGTAGGCTGTTGGTTAACTAGAATCTGTAGCTTACCTAATAGGTAAGGAAATGGGCAGACTAGGTGGGCCAAGTGGTCCTTATCTGCTGTCAAAGTCTATGTTTCTATGTTTCTATAGAGCACCTGCAACCCTGTTCCCTACTCCACATAATCTTAAAGTGTATTTTAAGGGTGGGGCTGCAGTGCTTGACTGCCATTCAGGTCGTACATGGAAGTTACAAGCCAAGCATAGCAAGGTGAATATTAATTTTACTACTGCACAAAAACTAAACATACGGGCAAATTAACTTCTTGGAAAGGCAACTCCTAGGTATTAGTTGCCTACCTGGAGCATATCAGCTGCTCTTTATGATTCATAGATATCACCTGGAACATGACATTCTCTTAGCTTACCCCATGAGATTTCTAAATTTCTACTATAGTACTCTTATAAACAGGGAACTGGTAGACTAGTGTTTAAAGGGGACAGGAACTTCACATAAATGAACAGTTGCTTGTAATGCTCCTGCTTTCAAAAATTATATTTGTACCCCCAAAGGATAAATATTTAACTTTTTGCAACTTATGCAAGAGTTAAAAGTTTTACAGAAACATGATTTATTTTAACCACTGAAGCATTCTAATTGTAGATAAGTCATTTGCCCCCCCCCCCGGCCATTTATTCTCCCTTTAGACATGTCACAAAAGGAGCCCTAAACTAATGGAAGAGCAGCTGGAACAATGCCTGACATCACAGTAGCCTCGGCTACACTCAGAACAGAGCAGTGCAATCAAACAAAAACAATTACATCTTCATAAAAACACTGTAATTTTAAAGTTTTATTTACAATACAACATATAAATTGGACACTCACAATGGCCTGAATCAAAATAAGCCATTTATCATCACCTGTGAGGGGCAGAACTTACAAAACTTAATTGTGGCTCTGCCACTCGTGAGTTATTGTTCTGTCTCTCACATGAGTATAAATATTTGGAGCCAGCCCATTGCTCATCCATATGTATATAAAACAAATTAAAGCTGTAAACTAGGTTTTGTATTGCTGCTTTTGCATGGACAACATTCTATACAGTTCCTTTGATGGAAGCAGGAAATTGTAGTTTTGACTGTATCACTGCATGGACTCGGAACTCTGACCATGAACTGTTGATTACAGCAGTGGTCCAAATTCTGAATCCATGCAGTGACATAGTCAAAACTCCAAATTCCTGGTTTTGTGAATGGAGCTGCACCAAATGTTGTTCATACAAAGAAAACAATACAAAATAAAACACAGTTTACAATATTGACTTTTATTCAGGCACATTTAAAGGGTCTGTAGGCACTTTTACACATGCACTACTGTACCGAAACCAGCATTACCTGTCTGGCGCCGATACAGCCTGTTGCGCTTCACATCCTGATTAGATGAGCTCCTGTTTCGCCACAACATCGCCCAGCCCTCCATATCAGTGCAGTACTCCTTGCCAGGTAGAACAGTGGCCGTGACGCGATACTGAAGAGCTAGAGTTCTTGAGCCGGAATGGGCTCTTTACACTACCCGCTGCAACGGCACGCTTCGGGACAAACCACCCACGCCAGGGAATGCGGTTCAGGCGAGTGTTCATTTCACAACAGAACAAAAAGTGTTTAGACAACATGGGATGGACCGGTACGGTCCTTCCGTAACACTTATTCCGTTGTAAGACTGCACGTGTAAAAGTGCCTACAGTCAACCCTTTTTGCATGATATTTTTTCTAGCTGAAAACTCACATTTTATAATTGCTTACCTTCTCTAAAATTTACTGATGTTGCTGGTTGTTTTATCTGCTTCCTTTCTTGGTAGGACATAAATGCATGCTAATGGTGTAGTTACACCCAGCCTTGTTTTGTTTTATATCCTTGATCTACACTTATTGCGTAGCTCCTCAATATTAGGAACTGCCCAAAACAGTGTAGCCACTCATGATGCAATGGTCTCATCTCCTCCTTCTTTATCATGAATGGCTAGACTGTTGGCAGTGTTCTGAAGTCCAGGAAGAATGCAGTGTGAGTTGATCAAACTCTGCAAACAAACACGTTTTTGTGTGGTAATGTTAGTATGGTGGGCAGTCTATTTTTTACTTTTAAAAAGAAAAAAGGAATCAGAATCAAACTACTGATTACATCAGCATTCTCTACACAATGTGACCAATCAAAATTCCCCTTAAGGCACTAGTCTTTCATTGCTGGAGGATAGGGTTCAAATCTTGCCTTTGGTCAAGTGTGCAAAGAGTGTGCTGGTCTTAACCCAGCAAGCAAGATTCAACACAATTGTCTAGTGTTGAGGCCCTGGACAGAAAACAAGGGCAACTGCACCAGATCAGTATGGAGGTGCACTAGCAGAGCTGGACAGGAAATCTGCACTGTAACTGGCCTCCGAATAAATACAGCACTCCAGCTTCTGTTGCCATCCCATTCGCTCGTCCTCATAAGCTGAACACTGCCTACTTGTAGAAACAAAATGAAACACACAAAATATATGGAAAGTGTTTAAAGATCAATGGAAATATAAAAGGTACTTTGTTACTGTCACTTATGAAGTGTGTTTGCAACAAAATACTCTTTAAAAATGACGATGTGCACTTTTAGACTACCGTCTCTGCTCTGAGCTCTCACAGTCACATTTTGTGGGACACAGCATGATGTCATTTTGGTCTCAGTAGTTTTCTTCTTACTGAAATACATACATTGATCATCTAGGTACTTAAAAATTGTGACAATACAAACATATAGCTTATAACGTTATTATTATTATACCTTTTTTGCAAAGAATAGCTTTTCATAAAGGGCTGAAGCAGAAATAATTAGATACCTAAGGGCCAAAATGACATCACCAGAATATCATGTGCCTGAGAGAGCGGGAGAAGAGCAGCAATGAAAAAAAATCACAATGTAAGAATTGTGTAGTATTTTTTTTTTTAACTTAAACGCGGTTTATATTGCTAGAACATTCTACCAGTATATGTTACACAATTTATATTTTACAGTTCCAATGATCTTTGAATGGTCTTAGATGGGAAATCAGAATACAGTACAGCAGAACCCTGGTTGCAGGAAAATATAATTTTTCAAGCAAACTGTCAGTATGTATTGGGGATCTTGGTACATCAGCAATAAATCAAAATCCATTTAGTTCATTTGTTTGGGACATTGGAACACAACACACTACAACACAGTGCATTAGGAAACAGTAAATGGGCTTGTTTTTCAAAAATCTTGACACAAGGGCAATTTCCTGTTTTGGACTATGCCTGCATCAAAATAAATGCCCCCAAATGTTGAATTGCTTAACTAAATATATGCAATTTATCTTCATGAGTGAGTGGGTTGGACCACAGCTCATGACTGGCAGAGCAACAAGTGAGTTATATGAACATACGAAGAAGCCAGAAGAGGAAGGCCATTTTGGTCTATCAAGTCTGCTTATATTGCAGGGTCCACAGCTTGAGCTAATGTCCCTGCCCTCCCTTCCCACTCCTTCCATCCTCCCTACCCATGATCCTTATCTTCCCACTATGCCTATCCCAGCCTCTCTTAAAGCTGCCCACTGTCTTCAATGAGATTACCTCTTCTTGCAGCGCATTCCAAGTGTCCACCACCCTCTCTGTGAAGAAGTGCTTCCTGACCTCCCCCCCAAACCTTCCCCCTCCAGCTTAATTAAGACTGTGCCCCCTCGCTTTATGGTTGCCACTCAGCTTAAAGAGGCACTCCTTATCTACCTTATTTATTCCTTTCAAGCATTTGCAGGTCCCAATCATGTCCCCTCTTTCTCTCCTGTCTTCCAGGGAGTATATGTTCAGTGCCCTCAACCTTTCTCATATGCCTCACCCTGCTGAACTGCTATCATCTTTGTAGCCCTCCTCTGGACCTTCTCCAGCAGGTTAATGTCCTTTTTGAGGTGTGGGAACCAGTACTGAACTCTATAATCTAGATGTGGCCTTACCAGTAACCTGTACTGTACTGTACCTGTACGAAAGTCTTGTCCCTCTCAAGTGGCAATAAACTGCATATTTTGAGTTATGCCACTGCATATACAATTTATACATCAATATACTCATTTTTTTAAATCTGCGTCTATTTAAAGAGCAGTTTCTCTTTGATTTTAATTGCTGGCTTCAGTGCTGCCCTAGACAGTTGTGATGTCATTAACATTGTGAAAACAGCTCTCCCTGGTGAACTATCCCATTATGATGTTATCCATGGTGATAACAGTAACAGCAACATATCTTTAGTTGCCGTACCTACATAATGTCCTATTTACATTATGTTTGTAAATGTTAGCATTTATTGTGTTCAGCCAGTTACCTGATTAGTAAATGCTTTTGTAAAACTATAGTGGGCACCTATTTTTCTGTAAGTAACATTAAACCATTTTTCACAGTATTGATAATTTTTTTTTCACTCAAATTCAAATGTTATTTTTTTCTGTACAGGAGTAATCTGAACTAGATCCTTAAACTTCTTTCTTTACTAGTTCAGTGGTGATGAGGATAACTCCTATAAACTACTAAGATGGACAAGGCTTTTAGCTTTAAATTTACCTAAAACATTTTAAACCCTTTTCAGTGGTTGCATAATGCATAAGAAAAAAATTACTCACTTTAGTAATTATGTTTCTTCTAATGGAGTCTTGCCGTATTCTGACTATTGCAGTTAGCTCCAGCCTTTAAACTGCCCCAGAGAACAAAGGGTTAACTTTCTATGTAGTGCATAGAATGCTGAGCTTGAGCTCAGCTGAGGTCTCTGCATCCCTTTAAAACTCAACTGTCAGATTCTTACAAGCAAAAACTCACTAACTATCCTATGTGGAAATTGTAAAATTGTTTACTAGCCAACTGGCAACAAGGAGTTTTGGATTCCCAAAAAGACTCAAGTCAGGAAGCCCAAAACCAAAAACCCATCCAAATAAAGGATAACAGTAACAACAAAAACAGCCAAACAAAAAGGGGAGGGGGTGTGTAAGAGGCACCTCTTGGGTGCAACACTGCACCTGCCCACCCACTTCCCAAAAACAGGTTCTGAGAGGGGAGGCAGGGAGGGAGGTCAGAATACAGCAAGACTCCATTAGAAGAAACATAATTACTTAGGCGAGTAATTTTTTCTTCAAACTACATGAAGTCTTGCTGTATTCTGACTATTGCAGACTACCAAGCAGTACCTCCATGGAGGAGGGACAGAACCTACTTTGGGAATAGGCTGTGAACTACTGCTGTGCCAAACTGAGCATCACTCTTAGCCTGGATATCCAGAGAGTAATGCTTGGTAAAGGTATGGACTATTTTCCAGGTGGCTGCTTGACAAATTTCTAAGAGAGGGATATCCCTGGCAGCAGCCAGGGAAGCAGCTGTACCTCTTGTAGAGTGAGTCCTCAGGCCTGAGGGTGGAATCTTCTCTAGTTTCTCATAGCAGAATTGTATACAAGACACAATCCACCCGGGAACAGTTCTCTTAGTGGCAGGTTTGCCCTTTCTCACTTCCCTAGAAGTGAGGAATAACTGGAGGGAATCAAACCTGTGACCCTTGGTACGCTCTATGTAGTAGCTAAGGGCTCTTTTAACATCCAGACTGTGTAGCCTACTCTCTCCTGAGGAAGAACGATCAGTGAAGAAGACAGGGAGAGACATGGACTGATTTAAGTGGAAGTCTGAAACCACTTTGGGCAACAACCTCCTATTGGTTTTAAGGACCACTTTCTCTCTATGAAAAGAGATAAAATCAGGTTCCACTGACAGGGCTTGCAGTTCACTGATACATCTAGCAGAGGTAATGGCTACCAAAAACACAGTTTTCCAAGTCAAGTACTTAAGCTCTGCTGAGGACATAGGCTCAAAAGGAGGTTGCATAAGTTAAGCAATGCAAATATTTAAGCCCCAGGCAGGGGCAGGATCCCTAAAGGGAGGACTGGTATGAAGCAATCCCATGAAAAATTTCCAGAACACAGGATGAGATGATAGTGAGGAAGACTTTCCCACTGACAAAAAAGCAGACACAGCTGACAAGTGTACCTTGACAGCAGCTGGTCTGAGGCCTAGGCCATTAAGATGGACCATATAATCCAGAACTGTAGATAATTCAGCAGTGTCTGGAGGAATATGCTTGTTGGAACACCAAATGCTGAATCTTTTCCATTTGGAGTTATAAGTCTTTCTGGTGGAAGGCTTTCGAGAAGCTTTGAGAATATCCAGAACCCCCTGAGACAGATGCAAATCTGCATACTCTAACTCTTCAAGAGCCATGCCTTGAGATTGAGACCGAAGATTGGGGTACCAAATCCTCCCCTGAGAGGAGGTTAACAGGTTGTAATTCCTGGGAAGAGACAGGGGAAGAAGGACTGTTAGAGACAGCAACAGGAGGTACCAAAGATGTCTGGCTCAGTCTGGAGCAATCAGAATCACTTTGCAAAGTTGTGACTTTATCTTGACTAGGACTTTGAACAGTAGAGGAAAGGGAGGGAAGGCATACAGAAATTTCCCTTCCCAGTTCAAAATCAGAGCATCCAGAGGGACTGAGCCCAAGACTGGGGGTATGCAACAAAACAGATGAAGTTGGTGATTGGCTGGGGCTGCAAAGAGATCTATCTCTGGAGTGCCCCACCTTAAAAAAATCACTTTCAAAACCAGAGGGTACAGGGACCATTTGTGATGGCCCTGGAAGATCCTGATCAGTGCATCTGCCAGCACATTGTCCTTTCCTTGAAGGTGGACTGTTATCAGAGAGGTCTGCAGGGCATAAGACAGGGACAACAATTTCATGGCTTCCCTGCACAAGGCCATAGACTGAGTGCCTCCCTGCTTGTTGATGTTCCACATGGTGGTGGTGTTGTCTGTTCTGACCTGAACCACCTTGTTCTGCACCAACTGAGAGAAGGCTTGCAGGGCCAGAAAAACTGCACTGAGTTCCAGGAGATTGACATAAAGGAGGAACTCCTGAGGGGACCACAGTCTTTGGGTTGTGAGATCCCCAGATGAGCTCCCCACCCCAAAAGAGAAGCATCCATGGTAAGGACCACCAAATGAGACTGAGTGACAAAAGGGACCCCTTGCCTTAAATTGTCCTGATCCTGCCACCACTGAAGAGCTTGGATCAGTGTCCGATTCACTGGAATCAGTTTAGTAAGAGGGTCCTTCCTTTGGGACCAAAAGGCCCTCAGATGGAACTGAATGTCCCTCATCTGAAATCTTGCCCCTTGGACCACTACTGTAGAAGCTGCCATGTGGTCCAAGAGCTGAAGGAAGTGCCTTGCTGGTTGGGACACCTGAAGGTTGAATGACGAAGCCAGTTCTATAAGAACTCTTGCCCTTTCCAGGGGAAGAAAGGCTCCTGCTTTGACAGTATCCAGATCTGCCCCTATAAAGGTAAGGAGCTAAACTGGTTCGAGAACTGATTTGGGGGAGGTTGAGAAGAAAACCCAGAGAAGTGAGCACCTGCTGAGTCACTTGCAGTCTGACTTGACTTGGTCTGGAGACTGACCCCACTATGAGCCAATCATCCAGGTATGGAAAAATGGAAATCTTTTGCCTTCTTAGAAAGGCAACTACTACTGCCAGGTGCTTTGTGAAGACCCTTGGAGCTGATGTTAGGCCAAAGGGCATTGCTTTGAACTGATAATGGCCTGAGGGCAACTTGAACCTGAGGTACTTTCTGTGGGAGCATGTGATGGGAATATGAAAGTAGGCATCTTTCAGTTCCAGGGAGACCAGCCAGTCCCCTGGCCTTAGAGAGGGAGGAATTATTCCCAGAGTCACCATCTTGAACTTTGGTTTTAAAAGATGTTTGTTCAGATATCTTAGATCTAGGATGGGTTGCCACTCCCCTGACTTTTTTGGGGGTAAAGAAGTATCTGGAGTACAGACCTTTGCCCCAGTGTAGGGTAGGAACTCTCTCTATAGCTCTTAAAGCCAGAAGAGATGAAACCTTTGCCTCCAGGGCAAGGGTCTCGGAGAGACCTGCAGGTGGAAAGGATCTGGTTCTCATCTTTGGAAATTTTTTGAAGCTGAGAACCAGTCCCTGGCTTACTACTTCCAGGACCCACTTGTCTGATGTAATAGACATCCAGTCCTGGGCATAGTAAGCCAGCCTGCCCCCTACAGGGATAGGAGAGTTGACCCAGGCAGACCCATCAGGGTGTCTACTTGGCAGGGGCCTTAGGCTGAGGAGTGGATGCAGCCCTACTCATCCCCCTTCTGCCTCCCTCTGAAGAACCCCCTCTGTGAAAAGAGAGAAGAGGCCTGTGCTTGGTAAAAAAGGTCTATGAAAAGGCCTGCCCCTAGACTGCTGCCTTTGAGGAGTTGCTTGCCTCTCCTTGGCCTGAGCACTCCTATAAGTGGTCTTGTACTCATCCATTTTCTTCATGTAATTCTCTGTCTGCTCCCCAGAGAATTACCCACCACAGGAACATCCATGGCCTTAGCCTGGGTGTCCTGTGAGAGGCTAGTACATCTGAGTCAAGCCATCCTCCAAAGAGCCACAGATGTAGCCATGACTCTTGATGACACATCACTGGAGTCCACAGCAGCAGCATGAAATTGTACCTTCAATGCCTCAATCCCATCAGAGGTCACATCCTCCAGTTCCTTGGCCAGCTGGGGCGAGGCCTGTTTAGCCAGTGTCAGTACAGTGTCCCACCTAGACTTCTGGTACCTGGCTGTATAGGCCATACAGTTTGCCTGCCTGAGTCCCAAGGAAGATGCCATGTACTGCTTCTTTGCCATGGCATCCACCTTCCTGGAGTCTTTGTCTGGGAGGGGTGTGTGAAGCCAATGGAATGTTTGCCTTGTGAAAGGCAGCAGCCTGCCCTACCCCAACATGGCTGCATTGTTGGTATAAAAACTCTGTATCTGAGCCTCATAGTGTGTACCTCTTGTCCATCCTTCTGTCAACAGGAGGTACAGAATTGGGAGACTTAAGGATTTTTTGTGTCTGTTTCCCAAAGGATTTGTGAAGGGGAACAGACAGTCTCCTGGACTCTGGGATGCCCATCATTTCCACATAATCAGGCTCCTCTTGATCCTCCATTGCCTCCTCCATAGGAAGCTGGAGGGTTTCAGCCACTTTTCTGTAAAACAGATAGTGGGAAGGGGACTCAGAAAGCCTAGGAGAGGAAACACCAGAAGGTCTGTCTGGGGAGATGTCCGGTTCCACAGGCACATCCAGACTTTCACCATCATCTTCAAACTCCCCTTCCTCCTCAAACTCCGGTTCATAAAAGTCTTCAGGGGTATAATCCTGACCTGACCGAACTGAACCCTGCCAAAAGGTGCTGGATTGGTCGGAACCAGGCGAAGCAATTCCACAATCTGAATCACTCTGGCCATTTCCTCGGTGGTCGGAACATGAACCTCTGGATCCGAACTGTTCGATTTTTCTTTGCGTTTTCTTTTTGTAGGAACCGACCCCTCAGGATCGGCTCTCCTCTTGCCCGAAGAAGTATCGTCGTGGTCAGAGGGCACTCTTTCTGGTTTGGTCGGAACTGAACTGGGCTGGCCATCTGGGTCAGCGGACTTCTTGGCCTCCTTTTCCCTAAGTCTACCTAATCTCTTCTCAAGGGTAGATTTAGGAAAATGTTTATAAATTTGGCAGTCTGTATTGAGGTGTTCAAACCCTAGACAATAAACACAGGTGGTGTGGGGATCGGCCTTAGCAAAGACCTCCCCACACTCACTGCAGTGTTGAAACCCAGTGGACCCGTTTTTTTCTTGGGTTTCTCAGACATAGCCAGCCAACCAAACTTACCCTTTTATGGCCTTCCAGGCAGAACTCACTTATCCGGTTCCTACTTTGTCATGGTATTATAAAAACTTTCAAAACACATTTTAGAACCGGTAAGGACGGTAACCACACACTAAAGTAAAACACAAGAATTCACTATAAGTGATCGGTTCAGCCGAACCGATCTAACACTTTACAATTTACACACAGAAAATCAGACAAAACCTATCAAGTACTCATGGTACCACAGACAGAGACTGAACCAACTATGCAGAAAAAATTTGGTTTAAAACTAACAACTTAACTGACACTTTAACCGACTTTTGAACCGAGCTGAAGGAGAAATCTCTGGAGCGACTGTTCAGTGAGGCGGAGTAAAGAATCTGACGGTTGTGTTTCAAAGGGATGCAGACAGAGACCTCAACTGAGCTCGAGCTCAGCATTCTATGCACTGTATAGAACGTTAACCCTTTGTTCTCCGGGGCAGTTTAAAGGCTGGAGCTAACTGCAATAGTCAGAATACAGCAAGACTTCATGTTGTTTGAATGCACTATTGCTGTTTCTTTACTACGTATAAAAGAGAAAAGAATGAGATGCATCCTCAGTGAAAATACCAGGATCAAAAACTGACTTTCAACTGGGGGAAATCTATTTTTAAAGACAACATAAAGTCTTTTTTTTTCTCCTTTTATATTTTTAATATAATTAGCAATATCAGCATGTTTTTAGTCTCTGTATTGTTTTGTGTGTTTGTTTTGAAATAGTTCTGTTTTTTCCTTATTTGAGGTCCGTTGTTAAAGATACCTTTTCCCAACTCATAACTCATTGTTTAATTACCTATCAAATTCAGAACCCAATGATATCAGTTGACTGGAAGTCTAGAGTGACTTTTTCATGCAAAACTTCTGCTCCACTGATGTCACTGGATACTGGGACTAATAGGCAATTAACAAAACTCTCAGTTTTCTTAGAAAGAACCTCCCCTCTCCAAACATAAGGCATGGTTCCACCTTACAGAATAGGTTTTCCTAAACACAAGTGTTGGAAATAGAAAAACTTTACTAGGCGAACCCACTACCTTTGATATGAGATCTAACACAGAACATACAAACATAAAATTTGATGGCAGATAAGGACCACTTGGCCTACCCCGTCTGCCCTTTTTTCCCTACCTACATTGTTACCGCAGACCGTACTTGATCTACCACTCTTTCTCCCTCCCCCCTTCCTTTCCACTATGATTCCCTTGTGCCTAACATATCTAAATGAGGTCTGGGGACAAGTTTCTTCATTCTCTATTCCCTTTGTAAACAGTACTTTATTCAGTCAGTTTTTTTTTGCATGTTTACACTTTATTTAGATAGTTTTATGCCTTTGGGGGATATATTTTATACTAGAGCATTCCTTCCCGATTTTACTCCAGGAAATGGAGTCAGACTTTGAATTTCACTTATGGAATGAAGTTCCCCTAGTTCCTCCTCATTTCCAACACTGCACCCATTATCAGTTGCTTTAAGCATTTTTAATAACTTGCTGAAATGGCCTAATGCCGCTGCTTTCAATTGGTTTATAAAATTACAAGAAAAAAAAATCAAGAAATGTCTTTGGCCAAGAGACCTGACTATGCATTAAATCTCAATAAATGCACGGTCAGGTGACAAATCTCATTTTCCTCTCCCCCCCCAAAAAAACTACTTAAAGACGTTTTATAAGTGCAATAAGCTCTTCCAGGGTGCACATCATAGAATTTTAATGTACTTCCCGGGGCATAAAGACACTCAGCCTTCAGTCCATGTCTTACTACACCCCTGGGGCATGTATTAAATGTACCATAATGTATGGGGGTGAGTGCATAATGAGAAATAAATGCTCACCCGAGGTGTGGGATGCTACTTCGCTCTCAGGGTTTATAAAAGCATCCCATACCGAGGGTGGGCATTCATTTCTCATTTATGCACTCACCCCCATACATTGTTATATGTAATTGCTGGCTTGTGTTTGTTCACTCCAAAGAGGAAAAAAAAAACCCTGTGTGACACAGAGGTGCCAAGAACATCGAAGATTTGTATTGAAGACAACGTAGTAACGTTTTGAGACTTGTAAACTATGATATAATTCAGATAGCAAAATAGAACCGTTAAAGTACTTTGAAGGCAAACTTTTTTTTTATAGCTCAGTGTCTTTGATGAAAGAATGGGAAACTGGCAACACGAAAAGCAGTAACATGAAAAACAGCAACATGGAAATTTGGTTGAAGTGTTTAACATGTTTAACCGTCTGTTTAGAGAAAACTGCACTTTTGTGTCGAGAAAATCTATTTGGTAGTGCAGATTTTACTTTTTGGCATCTTTTCTTCTAACTTTTATTTGATGTTTCCATGGTGATATGTAAATTAGGTTAGTGACATCAAGGATCTGTTGTGTTCCTATGGAGATTGGCGAGAGAGAGAGACAGAGAACATTAGGGATTTTGGGGATGTTACTTCTAAATGGTTTTGAAGTGAAAAAAATGCCATTTAACTGCCACCCATTTCAGACTCATACTGGAGTTTTCTGAGGTATTTTTTGTGACACTTTTGCAGACTTACTTTGCTCTGATATGCAGTGTGAGGCAGGGGAAGGAGCAGGTGGCGCATGCTCGACGTTATAACCTGCGGGTTATAACAGCGAATTATAACCTGCTCCTTCTATGGAAAAAAAACACAAGCCAGTTACTACAATCCTATAATGCACACCCTGTCATGGCTTATTACCTACTTATCTGAGGCATAATGGATCTGGTGACATGGACCTCCTTGGCACAACGGGTATTGAACAACCTAGTTACACCCGCTGTGTTCCTTCACTCTCCTGTCCATGGTTTTGCTGGTCAGTGAGCAGAAAGGGATATGTACTATAGCTGGATGCCCATTGTACCCTTCCTAGGTGATGCTGTATAGCCTAGTGAAAATAACTTAGGCTTCATGTTTAAGTTCTGGGCATTTCCATCCCTAAAAATAATCATATATATACTTGCATGAAGTCGGAAATCAGGAGCTGCATTTCTGGCAATACATGGGATGAGAGGTCTCATGATTTTCCCTCCCTTTAAGGAGTACAGCATTAGGCTTTATTCTCAGGCTGTGCTCCCCATAAGAAAAAAAAAATGCCCCCGTGTTTCTCTTGGTTCGAGAAATGAAGAAAGAAAGGAAGGGGGCTCAAAATATGAGAGCTTTCATAACCTGTCTGCCATAGCCTTTCAGGCCCACTTGATCTTAAATGACAATCTCACACCCTTCCTTTGGTCCTGTCGGGGTTTAAAATAATTCCACAACTATTCCTTAGCCTACAGTGGGCCAGTTTCCTCCATCCCCAAGTCCTGACTTCTTGGTCTCCTGCAATGGAGCCTATAGCAGCATCCTCTTTTAATGTGCAGCCCCAAATGGGGCCACCAGTTCACCTTCATGCCCCAAGTGAGGCTGAAAGAATGCCCCCTTCCCACTGCTACCACTCAAACCCCCAGAAATATCCCTTCCTCTGTGCCAGCTAGGCCTTGCATAAGCATCTTTGGCATCTTCTGGCATCTCTTGCTGCTGAACAAAAATAAGTAATATGAGTAAAGTAGTGGCAACATTATTTAAAGAAATACTTGGCAATTTGATTGGCCATGTTTTTAATGCCAACATGTTTAGGTCTGTAAAAAGGCTCAAAGGAGTTGTCTCTACTTATCCAATTCTATGCTGAGTATGTGGGAGGGAGTGTAAGATAAAATGTCTTGAAAGGAAATCTGATGTAGTAAATGAAAATAGGGATGCCATGGTATACCGGTTTTATGGTGTACTGCGTTATCAGAAGTCACAGTATTGATACCGTGGGCAATTTCCGATACCACGATAACCATGATTCATGGTATACCATGGTATTCATGATATACCATGGTATTAAAACCATTCAACACATTTTTTTTGGTATTTTCAGGGACAACTGTCCCTTCTACACCTACTCTCCCTGATGCTGTGTACAAAAATTGTTTCTTATGTTATACCGTGATGTAACAGTTATCACAATAATTTTATCACGGTTATTGTATTGTGGAAATGTTATTAACGTGACACCCCTAAATGAAAACTATTTCTCTGAACTGTATAAAATTGGAAAAAGTGATTCCATTTTTTATGATAACATTCAAATCTAGTGTACATAATATATAATACTATTTATTCAGTTACTGGTAAATGGATATCTAGACCTCAGACTTTTTCTATAGCCCATTCTAAGTCACACAATCCTTTCAGCTAGTCAGGAACACTTATTTCTCATCATTCTGCTACTATAGTATTTATTCTGCTTGGAGTGTCTCTGTTAATAGCAGTTCAAAGTTGAGCTGCAATGCTTCACTTTTCTCATCAGCGGTATAGTTTTATTTTTTTCTTTAAAAACAAATACTTCAATTTTACATTGAAGTTCCACAAATTATATTTTAACTTGATTTACTGTACGACCACTATGCCTCTTATGGCTAAAGCATCTTAAATGAGTTCTACATGTAGCAAAACTGCTCAACTTCACTTCGCAGTTCTTGTAGAAGACACTGTTATGCAGTGACAATAAAATACACAGTAACCATGTCTGTATAAATGTATATTTACTGTAGAAGCCCCACCCTCAGAGGGATTCCTTCTGAAGAAAGCACAGCTTAACTAATAGCAGCTTTCGTGCTCATGCATGAAACACATTCTATTAAATTGTTAGTAACTACTCCCCAAAAACAGCTGAACTGGCAACTATGCTGCCTACCAATATGCCAGTTTAGCAGATGTTTACTGGCCAGTGGGTATGGCTACCCACTGCACCCAAAGCAGTGGCGCAATCATGAGAGCCCCTACAGAACTGCATATAAAGGATGACACATATTTTGGCCATTTAACTGTGCTAATGTTTAGTGTTTAGGAAGCTAAGTTTGGAAGGGCATGACCTTATAAGGGTAACAGGTATGGGGAAAAGTATGGTCTCATAAATAGAGGTCCGATGTCCCTGTAAAAATCATCCACCTAATCTCCCAATGATTTAGCAGATCATGGAGCTAAAGGACTATACCATACAGTTATTGAGGTGCCCAGTTCTTAATACCATTAGTTGTTAATTTCAGATTATGACTAGCATAAAAAATATACCATATGTTTTCGGTGCAAGTACAGTATAATGCAATAAGTAAAATTATTACTGAGGTACCATTACGATTTCCAAATTATAATTATAGGTTTAACTATTTTTTGGAGACCTTATTGTCCATTGCAATATTTTAATTTAGCCTTGAATTCCACCTTTGGTAGTGTATAGAACCCATTGACTTTCATTTTTCAAAGCTTATCTAGACTCTTGTTTCTTCTATAAAAAACATTTAATATTTTAGCAAAGATCAGCGATAACAGGTATGCCATTTCTCTACAGTAGTGTGAATCATGTACACATACAGAATTTGTCTGGACGTGTTATGGAACATATCACATATTTTGGGATGATAACTTTTAATAAAGTGATGTGTGTCTCTACCAGCCAGATCATATTAAAAACTGAATTTCAAAGACACCTCTTGTCACAATGCTCAAGACTTATCTGCTCATGAGACCCATTCTAGTACAGAAATAAAGTTCTAGTACAGTGTTTCTCAAACGAGACCACCGTGGCAACCAGCAAACTTTTCTACAATCACAGTGCTTTTTGGAGCCCCAATTATGAAGGTACAGAAATGGACAATTTCCTACCTTTAGAAGAACATCAGGGATACATTTCAAATGAAAATACATCTGGGACCTGAATAAATAAATACTGTGTGGAAAAAATGTTGTTATATCAGGGGGTCTGTGGTATTTTAGGAGGTTTGGGGTGAATCAAATATGCAGCGAAGCCACCAGTAAGTTGTGGTGGCCACACTTTGTGACTGCCAGGATTTGAGAGCAACTGTTCTAGTAACACCAGTGTGGTACAGTAGCTGTCCTTCACTGGGATCTGTGAACACTGACAGAAAAGCTCTAGCAATATGCTTAACTTGTAAAGTGACGATTCCCTGCAAACTGGAATTGTACTGTAGATCCTTGTCTCTAAAAATAAAAAATAAATCAAGTTGATTAAATTTCTACAGTAACATTTGCATCCACATCTCTCATCAGTACTTCTGCCAACATGGCAGCCATCCTCCCTAGGGTTCCATGCATTTACTGGTGTTAGTACATGTCCCTATAAATTTCTTGAAGTAGTGGGTGCAAGGAAGCATCAGCTTCAGTCTTTTTGATTTTCTGAACAAGAAGAGCATGTTCAGTGACCAGCTGTCGGAGATCCGCCATTTTCTGAAGGAGTTTCGGAAACAGGAAGGCATCATCTGGATGGTTGGACTGTATGTGAAGCCTCAGCACCTGCACAATACTCTCCTGTATCTTCTCAATACTTGCTACATTCACAAGGCCAGGGCGATCTAGCAAACAAATGAAAGAGATGACAATATGAGCATTAAGGAAAATCACAGTCAACCACACTTTGTAATTAGGCCCTGCCCAGACCACAGAACCGACCAGTTCAGTGCATCCACACTTTACAGTAACAATTCTTGAAAATGGCCTGCTGAATTTATTTATTTAGAATGTATTTACTGGGGATGGTACACTGAGTCAAGACTCATTTCTATGTGTGACCCAGGGTGCTCTGGGTGTGACCTGGGGTTTCCAGGAGGGACTGTATCTTCAGTAAACTGCTGGTGTTAAACCTGCTCTCCCTGTAACCAGTCTCTACTGAATTCCAACTCACAGAACCATGCTTGTGTATCCACATGGCAGGTGGAACCTTTTGTTAAACCATTACAGTTTCAATTGTTTTTGATTCTAACATGTAAGGTGGCCCCAGTAACTTTTCTTTTCATATAACTTTTCACATCTTGTGTTGCTGGCTACTCCATCCCCACTTCCCGCAGACCAACTGCCACCTTCTCCAGATTTACCTCTGTGCAGTTCCCCCACAGATTGCCTCTTGTCATGGGACTGGGGGGGAGGGCCATCCTTCCCTCCAAAGCACACATCCAGAAGGTGCCAAGGACTCCAGGTAGTGGTGTGGGTCTAGAGAGGTGTGCAGTGTGCCAGTTAACCCTTGAGTCCTGTTTTCCATTTTCACCTTGTGCAAGCAGAGGAGACATGGGTTGCACATGCATGTGGAGGTGCATATGCACTCCCGGAACCTGTGGCTCTCTCCCCAACCTTTGATGAATTCATCTGCCACTTGTGCATAGGCACTGCCACCAGGCCTCCACCTAGTGGCAGCAAGAGCAGAGCCTGCAAACCACCCTGACCTGGGAGAGGAGGGCTGCCTGGTGGTTGCAACATCCCCTTCCAGCCTTCCCCCCTGCTGACCCCCAGCTACCCAAGCTCATTCCCAAACTTGGGTCGCTGGTGTGGCAAAATATATCAATATTTCCCATTTGTTTCACCATACCAAAAATAAACACTGTTTATTAAAAGGTCATAGGAAATTATTTTTGCAGGGTTAACTGTCCTCCCATTTTCCTTTCCATGCCAGTTATGTATTCTTTGACCAATTTGTGATACATAAATAATCTGGCTTTAGGGTGCTCTCACATCTACATACAGTTCCATTTTCCTCACTGTCAGTGGCCTGGTCAGTCACTTTGAAAACATATTTAATTCTTATGATCTGCTAGAGCATGTAGAGGATGGCATTTATTTCAGGCAGAAGAAGATGGTTGACCTTTTAGATTTACCATGCTGGGATGTGGTACAGGCAGAAGAAATAATCCCCATAATTAAAAGTCAATCCAAAAATAAAAATAAAGCCCCTGGGATTAATGGCATTCCAGCTGAACTAAGTCATGAATAAATAAATCAATGGGCCAATATGTTGAATTGGCCCTTTGTTTTACCAATTAATTGGACCGTTGGAGTCATAGTGCCAATTTAAAAAAATGGGGATAAGTATGACCCTGGTAACTACCACCCAATCATGCTCCTCTGTATAGACGGTAAAATATATGCCAGGTACATTTTAGGGAAACTACAACTATGGGCAAAAGAACAAAATATTTTATGCAAAGCACAGGCTGGATTTAGAAGTAACAGATGCACAACTGACCATGTATTTGTGTTAAATGATATAGTAAATAAATACACTAAAATAAAGAAATTACCATTATTTGTGACTTTAAATATGATTACAGCAAGAATTATCAAACTAATGTCTGGTCACCTGTTATACCCCCTTAAGTTACTATTTGAAAAATATTTGAACAGTGGTGTTGTTCCAAAGGATTGGAGGACAGCAAATATCTCTCTATTCAAAAAGGGAGACAGACATAACATTGAAAATTATCGACCTATTAGCTTAGCAAACATCTAGAAGGCATTATAAAAGATACATGATAAAGATACAACCATCCATGTGTAATACTGATCATGAGCAACATGGTTTTAGCAGGGGTAGGTCTTGTGTAACTGATCTATTATGCGTCTGTGAAAAATTAGTAACCACTTGGATAAGAAAACTCCTTGTGATGTGATCTTTTTAGACTGTAGCAAGGCTTTTGACCTTGTCCCCCATTGGGCTATGACAGAAAAATTACAATTAAGAGGGGTGGATCTTAGACTGGTTGATTGGATATCTAGCTGGTTGAGTGACAGAACTCAGAGGGTAGCAATCAGTGGGGTTCCTTCACATGAGGGTAGTGTACCTAGCAGGGTACCTCAGGGGTCAGTTCTTGGCCCGTTCATTTTTTACATTTTCATATTGGACCCCAAACAGAATTTAAGTAATTGGTCAACTAAATATGCAGACGATTCTAAAATTGGTGGAACCTGTGCCACCTTTGAGGAAGCAGCCAGAATACAGGATTACCTTGATCAAATCACGCAGTGGGCTGTGGCTTGGGAAATGCGATTCAGTCTTGAGAAGTGTAAGGTTATGCATCTGCATGCCACAAAAATAAACATAAACACTATTTATTTGGAAAACAACTAGCAGAAACCACACTCTGAAAGAATCTTGGTGTCTACAGTACGTATCAAATAATTTTGATTCTTCTAGGCAAACAAATGAAGTGATAAAAAAGGCAAACAAAGTTTTGTGGGCAATATGAAAAAAATATTAGATCCAGAGATCCTGAGGTCTTGGCACCTCTGTGCAGATCATATGTCTGACCTCACTTTGACTATTGTGCTCAATTTTGATGCCCTTATAAAATAATTGACGTTATTCAAATTGAAAGAGTACAAAGAAGAATGACAAGGCATGTGCAGGAGTTACAGGAATTAACCTGCAAAGACAGACTCCAAAAATTAAACCTTCTGCAAGCCTGCTGGTACAGCAGCAAGGCCTTCACTTGCAGTGCCAACATCCTGGGTTTGGGGACAGACTCAGGAGTCGAAGAGCTGGCTGGGGGAGAAAGATTGAGCATCCCAGGACTGCTCTCTATCTCTGAGGGCAGGGGGATCGAGTCTCCGGCACATTGCGGACCTCTGGTGGAGGCTGGGGTACTGCTGTAGCTGGCACATGTCAGGGGGATGGGGCAGATGCTGGCCATCATTGCACATCCCCGCCCCCAGGAATCCTTGCAGCAAAAGGAAAAATGCTGGCCCCTACGCATGATGCTGGCTTCACCGTTTTCCCTGCTGCCTACCCGTATCCACTGGAGGGGGTCCCACTCCCGTGGCCCTGACCCTGAGGGTAAGCTGGGTCTCACCTACCTAATGTTCATTGGGGGGGTGCCCACCCAGCAGCCCTGCCCAGAGATGGGGGGATGGTATGCAGAGCTGGGTTAAGCTTCCAGGGGGACCAGACAAAAAAAAAAAGAAAATTAAACCTTCTGTCCCTTGAATTGAGATGGATAAGGGGAGACCTATTCCTTATGTAAGACATAATCAAGGATTCTTATTTATTTAACAAAATAGGGTTTGAATTCAAGAAGAGGTATTGGGTACACAAGGTCACCCACTACAACTGTGCTGTTTGAAATGTAATAGTACCAGAAGGAAATGTTATTTTTCACAGAGAATGGTGAATCTTTGGAATGCCCTTTCCATTGAGCTAATACTGAGTGAAAGCAAATCTAGTTTCAAAAATAAACTAGACATTTGGATTTTGAAAAATGGGGATATGCATTATTACAGGATATGAGACAGGCGCTCTGTATGGGCAATTTGCCTTATGCTCCTTGTTAGCTTCAGTATGAACCTTTTATAGATATTAAAGATGCATTTGACTCAATCAACATAACAATTCTCTGGAGCATCTTAGTAAGAAATAAGATTGACAAGCTGTTAATAATACAGAAGTTCTTGCACTTTGATGCCAGAGGAAGAGTTAGAGTTGGGCTAAAATGGCAACTATCTCCAGAATTAAGGTTAAATCAAGAGCCAAACAGGGGTGCTTGCTGGTCCTATTCTTTTTAACCTTTACAGTAATAACATTATAAAGGATATCAAGAGTATTGTGACTGATGCTCCCAAAATTAATGGACAAAAAATTCCTATTCTACTAATGCAGACAATGTGGTAATCATATCTCAATCTGCCTAAGGTCTGCAAAGAGCTTTGGAGAGCTTAACAGAAAGCTAAAAAAGAAAAACTTCAACTACAAATGAATAAAAATATTGATCTTTGGCAAGTCATGATATAATACAGTCCTCCCTCACTATTATAAACCCCAGTACCATGAATGTTCAGCTATAATGGACATGCAGTTTGGCTCCTGATTTCACAGCAGTTAGCTGATCAGCTGATTGTCTGTGGACACTCTGCCTTTCTCACCTTTCTGCAACTGATCAGCTGACTATCAGACATCTGCTACTGACTAGCAATCACATCAGATAGTACAAATACATACACTCTTCCCCCCACACTCACCTAACACTCCTGATACCACTGTAGTTTTGGAGATGAAGTGCTCTGGCTACTCCATTGATACCAAACTTAAAATACTTGACTGCCTGGCCAAAATCAATAGTGAAACTGGCTTCTCCCAGTAACTATTTGTACATGGAGGAAGAAAGAAGGAGCATTACAGGACTTTGTGGAGGGAAGGGTACTGACACTGATAGCTTGGAGCACAACAAGATCTGGAGAGCAGGCAAGATTGAAATCAACTGCAATACTTAGCTCTGGTTCACTCAGCAAAGAATGAACAGTGTACCAGTCTCAGGCTCCCTTGTCTGAGAAAAAGCTATGAATTTTTCCAGGAAGATACATGGTGCAGACTACGGTTTTAAGTCATCCACCAACTGGTTGTGGCAGTCCCAATGTTGTCATGGTATTCGCTAAGTGGTCATAACTGGGAAGGCAAGATCTTGTGATGATGCAGTTGCCAAAGTTTTCATATCAAAGGTAAGGGAAGTCATTCAGGGCTACCCACTAGAGCAAATACATAACAGCAATGAGACTGGGCAATTTCAGAGATGCCACCTTGCCATAACCCTGACAGCAAAATCAGAGGCAAACGGTAGTAAGGGCTTTAAGGTTTCAAATGAGCACCTAATCTTCCTGTTTTGTACAAACTCTACATGGTGTATAGGCAAGTTCAGGAACCCATGATGTGTACAACACAAGAACCTGACTGCTCTACCTACCATCTATGAGAATAGTAGAAATGCTTGGATAAGTGCAGAAATATTCTATAGGTGGTTCTTTGAATTATTTGTTCCATCTGTGTGTGCCCACCTATGGAAAAAAAGGCTGCCACCTAAAGCCCTTCTACTCCTGGACCAATGCCCTGTCCACCTCCCAGAGTCAGAGCTCAAGTCAAGAGATGGATAACTATCCCTGGTCCTGCATTTCACCCTCAAATTTAGTCAAAGACTTGACAATTATGAGGCAAAACTTGATGACACTGTAGAGATAGTGCAGATCATAACTGATCTGAATCTGACTGAAAACAACAATGAAGCCTCTTAAATCATTGGTGCCTGTATCATGAATGAGACACTCTAAACAAAGGACCAGCTGTCAGACACTGACACTGCTGCCATGGTTATCTTGTCATGTGACCAGGCAGCCAACTCAGAAACTACAGCACAAGTCACATTAAACTGTTCCCTCAACTCACTGGTGTAGCATTGTTCAATGAGTTTCATAATTTGTGCAGTGTTTAATTCAATGAATTAGTAAAAGGTTAGTATTGGTTTGCAACTAGCTGTTATGTACTATAAGCTTTATTTTCAGCTGAGTGCTTATGAGTTTCATTTCAGAAGGCAGACTAAACAACTCTTAAGGAATGCTGTGATATTTACAAACAATGCCATGAAAACGCATTGCATAAACACTGCAAAACAGCAACTGCCATTTCACTAAACAGTTACAAGTGAGTTGAATAGGCAGTGAAGGATGGTTGGAAAACAATTAAAAGCATCAATAGTTCGAGTTGCCACTGCAGTAGCATCACAAAAAAAATGCTACACCAGTGAGTTGATGGAACAGTTTAATGTGACTTGTACTGTACCATGGAAGCTACCACGAAATTGGATGAAGAGGATGAGAATGAAGCTTCAGAGCAGCCAGCAACACATGAAATGATGCGGGGGCTTGAGACAGGTCTGGCATGGATGAAGTGCAACATTTTGGACCTACTCAAGATAATTCAGTTAAGCCAGATTCTGTCTTACACAAAGGACTTGATTGCTAAAAAAAAAGGAGAAAATTCAGCTCAGAGTAACATTTTTTTTTAAACCAGAGCAACAGTAAACAAAATGTCTATAGAGTACAATAAATGTGGCTGTACTATGAATAAATGAAGTAATGATAATCATAACAACGTATTTGTGTTAATAAACTACTGTAATAAACTCAATGTTTTTAATGTGAAAATGGGTGCAAGTTGTCAGTTATACTCTCAGGTTTCCATCTGTTGATGTAATGAATGACTTACTACAATGAACACTCACTTCTGCTTCAATTTTGTTTACTGTATTATACTGAGGGAGGAGTGTACTGGGGAGTAGTCAGTAGATGGCAGGTCCATAAATAAAGTCTCTGAATTTAGGTATTTGGAGGGGAATTTTAGCTGCAGAGTATTATAGGAGCCTCACCTGGGTCAAATGAAAAAGAAACATGTACAAGTCACTATGGGCATTAAAAGGTTTGGGGAAAATTTTGCAAAGAAGTCATTCACAGCACATCAACATGTTTATAATGTAAAAGTCACTTCACAGCTAATGCATGGTGTAGAGGCTTGGGGTTTGAAACACTAGACACTGTAACTGCCAACATGTTGGCTTAAGGATATGGTTGTGTATTCTTACAAATGTGCCCTCAGTAGCCCTTAGAGTGAAACCTGGTATTTTGTCAGTTAGCTGTCTGGCAAAAAAGAAAGAGAGTAATATCTTATTTATGCAAAATATTGGGAATGAAGCAACAGAGACTACCTTTCCAATGTTGGTTCAACTATTTACAAAATGAGTCCAAACTAGCACAGTATGAAAAATTAGACCAAGTAATGAAAAATAAAACAGGAATTAATTAGCATTAAAATGATAAGGTCAACAGAAGAGGTAATGCAGTATGTTAAATTCATTAAGAAAGGACTGAAAAGCTAAAATGATGTGACTTCTACAGAAAAATTAAAAGGCCATTTAAGGAAACATCAAAAATTCCAAACACACTAGCCACACAGCCAAAAATGTAATTTTCAAGTCTTTATTTTTCTTTCCACACATTCAGAAAGTTGAAAAACCTGCTATGTTTCAGAAGACATAATATTCCTCAGCACAGGAACTGTTGGAATTAATTTATGGAGTATAGGGAAATAAATTCACTATACAGAGTAAGCAGAAGGCCCTAATTCCATGAGGAACCCCAACATGGGCAAAACATTGGGCTTGCAAGTTTTTGGGACAAGTTGTTATGATAAAGAAAAATTAAAACTTGAAAATGACATTTTTGACTGTCTGATTGGTGTTTAAATTTTCTGAATCTACTGCACTGCTTCTAGCCCCAACCTACCACACAGAGAGACTTAAAAACGTAAATGTGGCATACCCATCTGGAATTTAGAGCTACACATTTGGGAAAGTAACCTATTTAGATAGAGTTGCAATTTATTATTTACGGAAGTAAACTGTGCTCCCATTTTATAACAATGGGAAAGGATCCAGAGTATTGCTTAGATGTGTGTAAATGTGGATATGAAGGATAAGACCCAGTAATTCATAGCTTGCTTTAATGCCATCTATTAGCAAACCTTAGGATGAAATATTTAGAACCATAGAAGGAAAAATGAATAGGATGGTCAATAACAGATAAAAATCAATTGCATATTGAATCCTATGATTGTTTTGCATACTTATGCCTCAGAACATTTTGCTGTTTTATGTAAAGGAGTTAGATTCATAATATAGACAGTTAATCAACCAAAGTTTGAACCTTTATGAATTAGCTAGTGAGTTTTTTCATATTTCATATTAAATAGGTATATTTATGATGATGTGCCTTCAGAGATGAATAATTTTTATGTATTACTTTACTCCTTACACCCCTTTGCGACAGCTCCACTCGGCTGACGAGGGGTTGCTGGAGATTCCGAGAGTTACTCTAAAGTCATCTGGTGCACGTCCCTTTGGGTTTGCGGCACCTACCCTCTGGAATTCTCTGCCCCGTCAGCTTCGGGAGTGCTGGACGGTGGGGAGTTTCAAGCAGGCACTTAAGACTTTTTTATGGGGGAAAGCATTTCAGGTATTATTTTGATTTTACATTGAATATATTTGCACATGGTGTTTTGTTTTATGTATATTGCATAGCGCTTTGAAAGTCGAAAGGTGCTTTATTAAATAAATTTTATTATTATTACTCTGAACACATATTTGTTATTATGATTTTTAATCTATATAATAAAAGAAACTGACCTAAACATCCTCCTCACTAGCTACTGTTCTTTCTTTTCTTATTTCTAAGACATTCCATGACATCACTAGCACCATTCCATGCTACTCACCTGAATGGATTGGAATGGCGTTGAATTAGATTATTAATTTAATATAAAAGGTAAAAACAAATCAGAATATTGGATAGACACTAAAAAAACAAAACAGAAGGGCAACTAGAGGTATAAAATACTGTTTTCTCTCATCTTTAAAGAGCACCTGTTTTGGTGCTTACATCAAGCCCCCGAATGGTGCCGTATCTCAATTGGACTTAAACATTTCATATTTACAATTTTTTCTGCTTGCAGTATTTGAAGGGGAAGATTGTAATTTCTAGCTTGAAGGAGCTGTCCACTAGATCTTCCCCCATTCTTGGTCCCAATTTTCTGAGGCCCTGTCCTCTGATGTTTTTGTCACATAGTTATTTGAAGAGTGCATGGGCATGCTCCATTGATATCAGTACGATGGGTTTTTAATGATATTATCATATGTTTTGGTGGTCAACGGGGTCAAATCAAAGCCACTGCTCAACTAACATGAGCTTTGTTAATTGAGAGATGGCTTTGATTTGACAATAGTGCTCCTCTAAGACATATATAAATTAAATTAAAAACCAATGGAGTTTGCCCCTGCATTCTGTAACTAATTATGTGACAAAACATTGGAGCAAGGGGCTGGTGCTTCAGAAAATCGGGACCATGAAAGAGAAAGGATGTGGCAGCCAGGTCCTCTGAGGCAGGAATTATAATCCCTTCCCCTTCAAATAATGAAAACAGAAAAAAAATCTCAACATGGACTCTTTAAGCTCAATTGAGGTAAGGTATCAATGGGTGGGGATTAGGGATGTTTATCAAAATGAGCATAATTGTTGCTATTTAAGGGGAGGGGAATTCAAGTCTGGAAAAATTGCAAAGGCAGTATGCTGTAGCTATGTCTGTGCACTTTATTTTATTGTATGAAACAGCTAATTATATATTTAGGGCTCTAAACACCTTCACAGCCACAAAGAATTGTGCCACAAAGCACACTTGAGAAACACTGCCATAAAGGATATCCATATAATGTGTTGGCTTTTTTCCCACTAATGCTATATATTGACATACATATGAACATACAAAGAAGCCAGCAGAAGAAGGCCATTTGGTCTATCTAGTCTACTCAAACTGCAGGGTCCACAGCTTGAGCTACTGATCCTGCCCCCCCACTCCTCCCATCCTTTCCATCCTTCCTACCCATGGTCCTTACCTTACCCCTATTCTAGCCTCTCTTGAAGCTGCCCACCATCTTCAATGAGATCACCTCTTTTGGCAGTGCATTCCAAGTGTCCATTACCCTGTCCATGAAGAAGTGCTTCCTGGCCTCCCTCCTAAATCTCCCCCTCCAGCTTAAGACTTTGCTCCCTTGTGTTATGGTTACCACTTAGCTTAAAGAGACACTCCTTATTCACTTTATTTATCCCTTTCAAGTACTTGAAGGTCTCAATCATGTCCCATCTCTCCCTCTCTCTTCTGTTCTTCAGGGAGTACATGTTCAGTGCCCTCAACCTCTCCTCATATGCCTTACTCTGCTGACCTGCTATCATCTTTTTAGCCCTCTTCTGGACCTTCTCCAGCAGGTTAGTGTCCTTTTTGAGGTGTGGACACCAGTACTGAGCTCTATACCCTAGATGTGGCCTCATCAATGACTTGTACAAGGGCACTATAACCTCCTCTCTCCTATTACTGACACCCCTAGCTATGCATCCTAGCATCTTGTTTGCCCTTGCTGCTGCTTTCTTGCACTGCATGGAGTGCTTCAGGTCACTAGAGATCATCACTCCCAGGTCCTTCTCCTCCTCTGATGCAGATACCTGGATTGCACCCAGGTAGTACTCTGTTCTGGGATTCTTGGCTCCAATGTGCATATCTTTGCATTTCTTGGCATTAAAGCCAAGCTGCCAGATCCTGGACCACCTCCCCATCTTTTCCAGATCATCCTGTATCCCTTCAGCTATGTCCATTCTCCTACAGAGCTTGGTGTCATCCATAAATAGGCATATTTTACCATTAATGCCATCCTCAATGTCACTGATGAAAACACTGGACAACACTGGCCCCTGCACTGAGCCCTGTGGGACTCCATTGGTACCTCTTAGGTGCCAGATAACTCTACCCCCACAACCACCCTCTGGGTTCTGTCCAATAGCCAGTTTTCCATCCATCTGGTCATCTTCTCCCCGACCCTGAGATCCACCAACTTCCTGATCAACCATTTGTGTGGCACAGAGTCAAAGGCCTTGCTGAAATCCAAATAGAGGATATCTACCACTTAGCCCCTGCCTACTGTCTTAGTGAACCAGTCAAAGAAGTCAATCCGATCTGTTTGACACAACCTCCCCCCCATGAACCCATGTTGCATTGCATCCTGGAGACCATGTTCCTCTAGATATTCTACCAACCTTTCCTTAAGCATGGTCTCCATGAGCTTGCACATGATTTAGTTCAGACTGACTGGTCTGTAATTCCCTGCATCATCCCTGGGACTGCTTTTGTGGAGGGGCACCACATGTGCTGTTCTCCAGTCTTGTGGTACCAAACCTGACTCCAGTGGATTATTAAATAGGCCTGCCAGTGGCCCTGCCAACTCCTCAGCCAGTGCCCTTAGTAGCCTTGGATGTACTCTGTCCGGACCTGGTGATTTGTCCACCTTCAATGCTAGCAGCCCCTCCCTCACTCTGTCCTCCCCTATTATTACATTTGTGTTCCCCTTGCCCCCCTCCTCTTCTCCTTCCTGAAGGCACTGGTCCATCCTTCTCTCTGGTGAAGATGGAATGGAAGTATTCATTTAGCATCTCTGCTTTTCCCCCAGTTATCCTCCACCCACTCCTCCCCTTTCTTAAGCCTAACAATCCCATCCTTCTTGTCCCTTTTCTTGCTTAGATAGCATGTCTCATTAAATACAAAACCTATAACATTATTTATGTATTTAGAATTTTTCACTCAAGGATATACACATTTTGGCAAGACCCTGGTTTTCAAGTGCAGGGGAAAAAATTAAGAAAATAATCTGGTCTCGGTGGTGGAATACCATAAACCTAAATTTGGTATTCGGTCTCAAAGTCTTGTATTCCACCTGTCCAAAACTGCATGCTACAAATTAAACTGCAGAGTGACTGAATGGAGGAGTGGTATTCCAGTCGGAATACCAGCATGATGAAAATGGTATTCCGACTTGAAAACTGGTAAGCAAAACAGGGCGGAGTACCATTGAATTTGAGCTATGAAGTGGGTCCTGGGGCAAGAGATGTAGCAGCAGCAGTTTGATTAAATATCCATTACACTACAGCTCAAGACCAGTTTTTCATGTCTCTAAGCATGCATCTCATGGAAAAAAAATGCTTTGTGCCCCACACACATAGATAATGATTTTTTTATTTGAATTCTTTTTGATACCAGTACACATGTTGCTCTGCATACAGTAGTTCCATAGGCAGTTTTTGTATTCCAGTGCATGTGTTCAGGCCACATCATCAAGCAACAACACAAATAATCCCTACATTTTATTTAGCTAAAATTATGGAGTGGTGAGTATTACATTTTTAAAACATTTAAAAAATGTTCCCCCATAGAGCTTTCTCCTTGTCCTGAACACTTACTGGTGTCCAGTGTCACCCCCCCACTTCTGTCCCTTTCCATGTACTCCCTGGCATCCAATGTCACCACTTCCCCTCACTCCATCCTTTTAAATCACTTCCTAGTGATTTATTTCTTTGCTGTGATGATCAGGCAATATACTTGTTCACTGTAGTGTAGACTTTAATTGATTTTAAAATGAACACACTAAAACAAAGAAGGATTTGTTCCACCATTGACCTTAAAAGGTCTTTTATGCATGAAAAAAGTAACATAAGGCTAAACTCAGCAAATGACAAAGCATATTTTCCTTGACCTTCTGCGCTGATAGCAGAAGACCTACCCTCTCTGATATTATGCATTTTTTGGAAGCCTTAAGGCACATAATGAGCATAGCAAAGAAATGTTACAAAATGATAATGATAACCAACCCGACTGCTCTGATTCTTGTTCTCCACTCCTGCCAGGGCAGTAAGTAGCTATCAACTTTTTCTGTAAAAAAAAAAAAAAACCCAGCTCCGGGCATTAATTGTTACCCCTGAGTTAAGTGTTATCAAAGACTCACAGCACTGAAAAATATCATGGCTTGAAATAATGACACCTCTGCTGTGACTTTGCATTTCCTGGGCAAATGTCACATTTCCACATTAAAAGTAAAGAAAAAAAAAAAAAATAGAAGTGGTTTAGGAACACAATTTAGTTAACCTCTTTTACTCTCTCCCTCAGAGGAACTGCTTGCAAGATTATTTTCCACACATATTTGCAAAATGCTGTACTTTCTCTTACATTTTTTCTCTTACTGGTCTCCTTTCTCTTTCCAGGGTGCAAAGGGACAAAGCACCAGTAGCATCAAAGTCCCTGATTTGTGTGTAACTTACTGTTTGACATTCATTAAATGTCTTAACATATGTGAAGTCAGGCAGGATCTCCAATCTGTCTAAATTATTTTCATTACCAAAAATCCAGTTTCCACAGTAGGGGAGCAGAACTGAGCAAGCCCAATATGTTAGGCAACTTGTCCTGCTTTTTTATGTTTACTTGCACACATGTGCAAGAAACATAGTGCCATCATCCGAGTTTTCTGAGGTGTGGCAGCCCTCTTCAATTCAATCAGTGTGTTTGCAGGCGTGGCGCATTTCTCCAATGCCTGCTGGAGCTGTCTATGACAGCAGTCCAAAATGCAGTGGCGTACAGTTGAAAGGGGCTGCAGCTGGTGAGCAGCGATAAGATATCACCTGCTCATGTGCTCCCCTACACACACACACACACACAAGCACGCATATTGCGTGCTCGGTCCCCCCCACACTGTATAGCAGATGGGAGGCCCAATCCCACATTGGCTGTGCTGCGCCCCCCCAAACAGAGTTCTACATGCCACGCTGGGTGCCCACCCCAGTGTGGCTACACATGTATAGCCAACAGGGGTGGCCAATCCCCTGTCTGCTCCATTGTCCCCACCAGAGAGTACAGGGTGCCATGCTGGGAGCCCACCCCAGCGTGGCAACAGATGCTGTCGCCGACAGGGGTGCCCAATCCCCCATCAGCTCCATGCCCCCAAACAGCTGTCCTTGTGCCACGCTGGGGGCCCACCCCAGCGTGGCCAATGTCCCGCATTGTCTCCTCCTTTGTTTAAAAAAAAAAAAAAATCTGAAACAGAAAAGCGGTCCCCATGTCTCTACCCCACCTCGCCCACCACTGTGCACCCTGCCTCCCCACAGCCCCCTCACCCCATGCCTCCGGACTCTGGCGCGACGATCTTGGTGGACCGGGAACACGTCTGCACTCTTCAAAGCCGACCGCGAACTGAGGAAATGCCGGTAAGCTGTATAATGGGATAGATAGGGTTTTTCAACTTTGCTGCATATCTCAGGCATTTTTTGGAATTTTTGCACCAAATTTTCAACATGGGGTTTTTGGGACCTCTTCTCATGAATACTCTCACTGTCATGGCGTTAATCGGGTCCGAAGGGTGATTTCGCAGTCACTGCACGAAATCACCTTTTGGGACCAAATAGCAAAATGCCTGCCACTATTCGCCAGGTGGGCTCAAAAAGCCTATTGGATAGTTGGGAAAAATCCTAAATAACTGTTTTACGAGCGATGCTATGCAGTTCCTACGCACACTGTAAGTTCACATTTTCAATATTTTCACTCCAGATTTTCAACATTGCCATTTTACCACACCTCTTATATGAGCAGTACAGCTGTCATTTTCACATCTTGCCCAAAGCGTGTTTCCGCCCATGTGGCGCACAATGGCGCAGTTGGTGTGCGAAATCAATGTTTGGGACATATTAAAAAAATCACAGTGACACTGTTAATGAGCAGAGGTCTTAAAATTGCTATGCTGAAAATTTGGTGAAAAAATTCCTAAAAATGACTGTTTTACAAGCGTGCATTGCGCAGTTCCTATGCACGCTCGTAAGTTTGTGAATTTTAAATATTTTCAATCCAGATTTTCAACATTGCCATTTTATTACACTTCCTTATGAGCAGTATAGCTGTAATTTTTCACATCTTGCCCAAAACGTGTTTCCGCCCATGTAGCGCACAATGGTGCAGTCGGTGTGCGAAATCAATGCATGGGACACATTAAGAAAATCACAGTGACACTGTTCATGAGCAGAGGTCTTAAAATGACTATGTTGAAAATTTGGTGAAAAAATTCCTAAAAATGACTGTTTTACAAGCGTGTGTTGCACAGTTCCTACGCATGCTCATAACTTTGCGAATTTTCAATATTTTCACTCCAGATTTTCAGCATTGCCATTTTATTACACTTCCTGATGAACAATACAGCTGCCATTTTTCACATGTTGCCCAAAATGTGTTTTCGCACATGTAGCGCACAATGGTGCAGTCGGTGTGAAAGCAATGTTTGGGACAGATTAAGTAAATCACAGTTACACTGTTCATGAGCAGAGATCTTAAAATGGCTATGTTGAAAATTTGGTAACAAAAGTCCATGAAATGACTGTGTTTCGAGTGAGCATTGCGCAGTTTCCACGCACCCTCGTAAGTTCATGACTTTGTAATATTTTCAGTATAGATTTTCACCAGTGGCATTTTTCTACACTTCCTTATGAACAGTACAGCTGTCATTTTCACAACATGGCGAAATGTGTTTCACAGTTTCAGCGCAGAGATCTGATAGTTAGCTGTGGAAATCATTGTTGAGACAGATAAAGAAAATCACAGTGACACTGTTCATGATCGGAGGTCCCAAAATGCCTGTGTTGACAATCTGCTGTAAAAATCCCCAAACCAATTATATTACGGTGTGTGTTGTACAGTTTATATGCATGTCACGTGATTTCACCAGTTTTTAATATTTTTACTGCAGATTTGCAACATTGCCATTTTTACACCTCCCCATGAGCAGTACAGCTGTCATTTTTCACATCCTGTTCGGAATGTGTTTTTGCACCTGTGGTGCTAAATCCCGTAAGTCGCTGTGCATAAGCAGCTTTTGGCTAACAAACTGATATTGCCACTGTTCATGGTGGGGTCACAAAACATGTTGAAAATTTGGGTAAAGTCCATGAATACTTACAAGGTGTTAGGGTTTCCAACCAAAGCGCCATACCCTGTAGAGAATGACAGGCATCAGGGTGTGACTTGGGATTCTTGCCTGTAATGCTCATACCATTCCACACCTTGCAGCCAGTGAGAGGCATCAAGGTATGCCTTGGACTCTTCACCCTAAAGTTCACCCATTCTCTATACCACCCATCTCACCATATTTCCTGATGGAATGGGGTGCTGTAAGAGCCAAAGACCCCAAGGCACACCGTGACACTTGCTCAGTGTCTGCAGGGTAGGGTGTGGTGAAATGGCATGCCGTTATGCCTGATGACCCAATGGCACACCCCAATGCCTGTCACTCTCTGCAGGGTGGTGGTGGGGTTGGCTTCAGTTCAGTACTTCACTGCCATTCCTATTATGCAGCTCTGTAATTTCTACACTACCAATGCCAATGCCAGCAAGCAAACATTTGGCATTGACAAATGCTTGTTAATAGCCTTTTAATCAGGGCATGTGGAGCTTTACCTACTACTGGCTCTAATGCAAACAAGAGACCATATTTAGGCAACAGGCAGAATTCACTGAAATATAAAGAAGGATTACGGCCTGTCATTTCCAGTGCCTCGGAGGAATGTTCTGCTGCTAACAAGCAAATATCTTTTGTGCCATAGGCATCATCATCATCATCATCAGTGTCAGTTAAGTCTGCAGGACAGTTTGGGGCAAAAATATAAGGGACCCGTAGTCAAGCAGAGGGAGGAGTAAGCTGGAGACAAGCTGGGATCTAGTCTCGTGGATGAGAAATTGATAGATCCTGTAAAGGAGCCCAAATCTTTGATGGTTGCCACAGATGACTACATTAGGCTCAGGGAGAAGAACACAATGGCCAATGCGCCCAGCTTGTTCAGTTCTGGGGTTGCCCAGGCAGTAAGGGAAAAGAGGTTGGCCTACAGCAAATTCAGGAACACCAAGAGAGAGGTGGATAGGGAAAATTACCTAAGGTTGACTAGTGAGGCAAGTAAGGAAGTTTGGAGAGCCAAGGCACATAAGGAGCTACAGATAACTGAAGGAATTAAGAAGGGGGAGAAGGCTTTCTTTCACTATATAAGTTAGAAAAGGGACACAAAGGAAGGGATTGTTAGGCTTAAGAAAGGGGTGGAGAGGGTGGAGGATAATGGGGGAAAATCAGAGATACTAAATGAATACTTCTGTTCTGTCTTCACCAGGGAGAAGGATGGACCAGTGCCTTCAGGAGGGAAAAGAGGAGCTGGGGGACACACAGTTGTAGTGATAGAGGAGGACAGAGTGAGGGAGGGGCTGCTGGCATTGAAGGTGAACAAATCATCAGGCTTGGACACAGTACATCCAAGGGTACTAAAGGAACTGGCTGAGGAGCTGGCAGGGCCACTGGCAGAGCTATTTAATAGTTCACTAGAGTCAGGCATGGTACCGCAGGACTAGAGAACAGCACATGTAGTGACCCTCCACAAAAGCAGTCCCAAGGATGACCCAGGGAATTACAGACCAGTCAGTCTGACCTCCATTGTGGGCAAGCTCATGGAGACCATAAAGGAAAGGTTGGTGGAAAATATCTAGAGGAGCATGGTCTCCAGGATGCGAGGCAGCATGGGTTCATGGGGGAGATCATGTCAAACAAATCTAATTGACTTCTTTGACTGTGTCACTAAAACAGTAGACAGGGGCCAAGCGGTAGACATCCTTTATTTTATTTTCAGCAAGGCCTTTGACTCAGTGCCCCATAAAAGGTTGATCAGGAAGTTGGTGGATCACTCGGGATTGGGGAAAAGATGGCCAGATGGGTGGAAAACTGGCTGAGGGACAGAACCCACAGGGTGGTTGTGGGGGGAGAGTTATCTGGCACCAGAGAGGTAACCAGTGGGGTCCCATAGGGCTCGGTGCTGGGGCCTGTGTTGTTCAATGTCTTCATCAGTGACATTGGGGATGGCATTAAGGTCATTCATTTGGGTGCCCATGCATGCTAATCTTTTTATTGGGGATAAGGGAGTCATAAATGGAGCTGAAAGTGTTGGAGAATGCTTCAATGATACCAAGCTCTGTGGGAGAATGGACACAGCTGAAGGGATACAGGACCTACAGGAAGATCTGGAAAAGCTGGGGAGGTGGTTCAGGATCTGGCAGCTTGGCTTCAATGCCAAGAATTGCAAAGTTATGCATATTGGAGCCCAGAATCCCAGGACAGAGTTCTACCTGGGTGGAGTCTCAGTATCTGCTTCAAAGGAGGAGAAAGACCTGGGAGTTATGGTCACTGGTGACCTAAAGCATTCCACACAGTGCAAGACAGCAGCAGCAAAGGCAAACAAGATGCTGGGATGCATATCTAGGGGGATGAGTAGTAGGAGAGAGGAGGTTATACTGCCCTTGTACAGGTAACTGGCAAGGCTGCATCTAGAGTACGGAGTTCAGTACTGGTTTCCACACTTCAAAAAGGACATTAACCTGCTGGAGAAGGTCCAGAGGAGAGCTACAAAGATGATAGCCAGTCAGCAGGGTAAGGCATATGAGGAGACGTTGAGGGCACTGAACATGTACTCCCTGGAAGACAGGGGAGAGAAAGAGGGGACATGATTGGGACCTTCAAGTACTTGAAAGGGATAAATTAGGTTGTTAAGGAAAGTCTCTGTAAGCTGAGTGGCAACCATAACATGATGGGGCACAGCTTTAAGCTGGAGGGTGGGAGGTTTAGGAGGGAGGTCAGGAAGCACTTCTTCACAGAGAAGGTGGTGGACACTTGGACTGTGCTGCTGGAAGAGGTCATCTCATTGAAGACAGTAGGCAGCTTTAAGAGAGGCTGGGATAGGCATAGGGGGAAGGTAAAGATCATGGGTAGGGAGTATGGGAGGAGTGGGGAGGGAGGACAGGGCTCAAGGTGTGGACCCTGCAATACGTGCAGACTTGATAGATCAAATGGCCTTCTTCTGCTGGCTTCTTCATATGTTAGTATGTTTGTATTTTGTTAATCAACTGGGTTATGTGTGGTCCAAAAGAGAGGTGCTCAAGTGTTAGACTGAGGTATTTAAATTCATGGGCCCACTCAATTGCAATGCCATCATTCTCCAGGAGTGTGAAGTCAAAGTTTGAGGGTTTCCAGGTGCCTGAGAACATCATACATTTTGTTTTTTAGGAGTTTAAGACCATTACGCGGGAGGTAAACCATGTGTGGAGACTGTAGAAATCTTTCTGGAGTTTGGAGAGGAGGGCAGTAGGGTTACCATCATTACAGTATAGGGCATCGTCATCCATGTAGAGGATGATTTTAATATGTGAACATACTGAGGGGGTATTGTTAATAAAAAGAGAAATAGTTGAGGCCTCAGGATTGACACCTTTGTGATCTTATAAGGCAGTTAGGTATGAACTGGCCTTCAATAACCATTTTGGGATACCTAGGATGGAGGAAATTCCCAATCCAGTTTACTGTGTTTCTGAAGAAGTTCATTTGGGAGCGGGTTGCTAGGAGCAAGTTGTGGTCCATCAAGTCGAAGGCCTTGGTTAAGGCCACGAAAACAGAGCCAGTGTATAGTCCGTCATCCATAGCCTTAAAAATGTCATTGGTGAACCCCACAAGGGCGGTTTTGGTTTTGTGTTTTGACCTAAAACATGTTAAGCCCCTGTGTGGATGTCATATATATTTAAGTGCTCTGTGATTCATGCATGGAATATTTTCTCCATGGTTTTGGAGAGGGGATAGAAGGGAGATGGGTCTATAATTACTGATTTCCTGTTTTGAATTTCTTTTATGCAGTGGCCTGATGGAGGCAATTTTCCATGCTGCCAGGAAGGTGCCAGTACAAAGCACGAAATTATGGATATTGTTGAGGGGGATAGCAATGCCCTTAATGACTAGTCTGAGGATATGATAGTCAAGGCTGTCCGGGCCAATGCTGGGTTTTGGGTTATTCTTCTTAATGAGTCTGACCATGTCAGCAGGGGAGAGTGCTTTGAAATAGAAGGTGGAGGTGGCTGTTAATGGTGGGGGAGTTGGGAGGGCTGGGCTGAATGGGCTTGGGGGAGAAGAGTCTTGTATTTGTCAAGATCCTCGAAAAAGGAATTAAACATGGTAGTCATGCATTTTGGGTCATTTGATGATTTCCTATCCATAAGGAGGATGATCTTCTCGGATTTCCTATCTTTGCTCAGTAAAGAGTTTAGTGTCCCCCAGAGTTGTGTGGAGTTGACTTTGTTATAACGTTGGCTGTTCTTGAGGTAGTTTACCTTTGCGGCTCAGAGAGTGGACTTGCATCTTCTGCAGAGGGTTTTATACTCCTGGAGGAGTATGGGTGAGTTAGACTTCTTGTACTTAGACCAGGCCTTGTCCCTACAGTGCATAAACCTAAGGAGATCTGGAGTGACCCATTCATTTGGGTCCCATGCACACTAATCTTTTTATTGGGGATAAGGGAGTCACAAATGGAGTTGAAAGTATTGGAGAATGCTTCAATGGTGGAGTCTATGTTATTTATTTTGGTGGCAAAAAGACTAGTCCATGGATTTGAAAGCGTGCGAGAGTTCTTCAGTGTTTGCCTTTTTTAATTGCCTTGTGAAGATGAAATCTGGATGTGATTTGGGGGCTCTGGCCGACCAGTGACAAAAAGTCATGCAGTGGTCACTGATGGAGTCTGGGAGAACTCCAGGAGCTGCTGTTCTGGAGGGGTCTGAAATGACTGTCCAGTCAGTGGTGGAGCTGTAACCTGATTTATGGTTAGTTCTAGTTGGTGTGATAATGATCAGCTGTAGCCCATAGCTTACCAAAACTCAATAAATAAATAAATAACTATTATAGATTGCAAGCTTAAATTCACTTTACCTTGCCTTTTTTATGTTTTGTGTAGAGTGACCAGTGCCAGTGAGGTCTGTGCTAGGGCACAGTGTGTGTGACACTCTTATGGAAACAAAGAGTGTCTCACACACACAACTCAAACAAGCCATATGATTGGTTGGGAGAGTCTAATGATGCTCCTATGATCTATAATTAAATACAGAAATCAAACAGTACAAGGACATAAAATACGCTTAAAACACAAACATAATGTACATAACATAAATATATGATTTGATAATGAATTCCAGAAACAGCATGCATGATTCTGTGATACATTTGAAAACAGAATTTGGCCCAAGTATGTATTTCCAAAATAAAATTTCACATTACTGCAATGCAATACACATTTTAAAAAAAAAAGTGTAATAAACTGTTTAGATACAGTAGATTCAAGAACTTTCAAATGCTTATGCAAACATCCAAGTCTTCAGAGCACATCTGAACTCTGCTTAATCCTGAACTACCTCATGCCACCAGGTACCTCCCACTGCCCACTGGACTCACCCTCAGCTGCTGTTCATCTCTGCCAGATTCCCCAGGTCTTCCAGCATAGCAAAACTGTTGGGTATGTCACTGCCAGGGGGGTCTCCTTGCTGCCACCTAGCGATGGAAGGGAATCTGAGAAGACTGGAATTCTGACTGGGTAGAGTGGGTGATGTTAGTTCACTAGGAGGTTGGGTGGAGTGGAGGAAAGGTGTAGAATGGGGGGGCATCATCCGGCATGCCACATTGAGAGTTTCCTTTAACTCACCTTCCTCAAGAACACACATGCCAGAGCATCCTGGGGAATAGTACGTGGTAGCACACGGTCACTCATGATGTCAAGGGCACCACCACCAGTCCTCCACCAGGCGATGCACTTATAAACCTTTCCCGGGGGGGAGAGGATTCTCTCAGCTGTCCCTTCAGTCTCCCCGCTGATCTGTGCTCCTGCTCTCCTGGACTCGGGGGGCCAACCTGAGTCACTAGCATGCTGAGTGGATCCCCCACTGCTCAGTGCTATGAGGACAGGGTTTGTGCACTTTCAGAAACAATTTGTATAAATTAAATTGAAATTCCTCTCATGTACTGTACGCTATTAAAGCAAATGTAATGTAAATGTAACATCTGTCCTACTAAATGAAATTATTTTGCAGCCCTGCCATGACCAGAAAATGAGTTTACAAACTGTTTTAGATAGCCCTCTTAAATCTGTCTTTAATACTAATTTTAACGGGAACAACACACACATATTTGCATGGCTGTTTCAATGTAGTTTATGGCAACTTTTGCTTTCCTTAAAATGTTTACATTTTCAATGGGCTGCAGTTTCAGGAAAACATTGTTACGCCAAGAATCCTAATTATTTTGTTTAAATTTCTGTTTTTTTCTCCCTACTCCCCTCTGGCTCTGCTTCCTTGGGACCACCTGTAGAGTCACCTCTGCTTCCCACCTTACCTGATCCATCCCGTTCCCCTATGGAGCCATGGTTCTTCCCCCCAGGCGGGGAAGAGGTGGAGCCCGTACATCCCAAACTTCTACTCTTCATCAGGTATGGGTGGCCAGGCAGGTGGGAGCACATCAAGGTCTTCTCTGGTGGTCCATCTCCCCGGAATCAGAAGGTTTTTTTCCCTCTTTTCTAGTCAGCCGTAAGGTGCACTCTGATGCCAAGGTGCATAGCGCAGATGTCTGTTATGTCCTCCCCGCTGAGTTGAGCCTGGTGCTTGCTATGCCCCAGACTTCCACCTGGGGCAAGTCAAGCACTGAATCACTACCCACTCCCTCTCTGGAGAAGATAAGCTGTCCTTGGGATGCTCAGTCTTCTCCCCCCCGGCCAGCCCTACAGTTTTATGGGCTCATTCCTGAACACGGTTTGCTGGCGTCGCAAGTGGTAGTGCTACTGCTGCGTTGATGGGCCAGCAAGAATCCTAATTATGTTGGTCTAAAATAGGAGACAGTTGTGGGAGTGCAAACACATGCTGAAAGCATGTCAGTGCAATACAAATCGAAAGAACTCTTCAGGCCCAGTCCAGCAACACTTGACATGCAGTTTAAGTGTCTCCTTGCCCACAGAAAAAAATAAAGAGGTACGACAATTGCATGTTAAGTACTGCTGGATTTGGCCCTTTAAGTTTTCTCACTTTCATGATTTTTATTTTAAACAAGAAACTAGTAGAAGAAACTAGAAGAGAAAGGGGAGATATGATACAGGCTTTCAAACTGCTGAAAGGAATTCACAAGGTGGGCTGTGAGCATAGGTCCCAAGTTTCAGCAAGTGGAATGCTGGTCACTGCGGCCGAGAGCAGGGGTGTGGTTGAGAGTGAGGGATGAGGTCAAGAACAGGGGGATGAGGTTGAGAGCAGGGGGGATGAGGTCAAGAGCGGGAGGGATGAGATTTGAGAGCAGGGGGTTATAATTTAATTTGCAACAACTTGAAGTCCCATGAATGGTATAATGTTAATAAGTGACAAACTTCAGTTTTTTTCTTCACTAAATCTATCGACTTCTACATTCACACGCTTATCCACATGAAACATGGCAGCACAGATCATGAAAGTGACAGTCAGCTTGCTATATTAAAAGGGACACTAACCTGTTTTTATCATATTATTTCTAGTTAAAGACCTACATTTTATGATTGCTTACCTTCTCTAAAATGCATTGATGATGCTGTTTGTTTTGTCTCTCTCCTTGTTTAGTAGAACTGAAATGCATGCTAATGCACATTTATAAACAACCAAGTTTTATTTACAATCCAGGATCTGTTCTTACTACATACTTCCCGAGCATTAGAAACACTCACAAACAGTGCAGTCACTCATGATGCAATAGCCACCTAAACTCCCACTGCATCATGAGTGGCTAGACTGTGTTGTGGGTGTTCCCAAGTCCAGGAAAGCTGCAGTTGGAGCTGATCAAGGAATGTAAACAAACCTGTTTTTGTGTGGTAACACCAGTATGGAAGGCAGTCTGTTTTTCACTTATTTTAAAAAAAAGAGAATCAGAAACAAACTACCAGCTACATCAGCAATCTTTAAAGAATGTTGGCAATCATAAAATTTGTTTTTTTTAAACTAAGGACACTTTGAGACCTAAGGGGTTGACAGTGTCCCTTTAATATTAACAACAATAACAAAAACATTGGTTAATTTCCAATGATATAATTTGCAACCTGAATTCCCATCAATGAAGGGAGTGTGCTGCAGGCAAATGACAAAGTTTTACTTTTTTACATCACTCAGACATTTCAAATCCACTTACTTTCTACATTAGAAAGACTGGCATTGGCTATATAGCAATAAAAGAGAAGAAAAACAAGATTGGTTAACCTCAAAGTATTTGAAACTTGGATTCCCATCAATGAATGTATGGTAATATAAATGACAAACTTCATTTTTTTTACATCATCCTAACAGTTTAATCTTCTTACTTATTCACATGAAACATGGCAAGAAAAGATCATGAAAGTGGTGTATTACTACTCAAACATCAAATGTTCAGACATCATGTTTCTGTTTCGGAGGAAGTGTGGTCAGCGTTGTAATTTGAGGCAATACGTTTAGCCTTTCTGAGTAGAGACTTGTGAGGGACAAATCTGTAGTATGGCGTTTTGTTGAAATGACTGGTCTTGCAAGTTAGAATGGACGGGAGCGTTGTTCGATTTGATACACTTGATCTAAAGGTGGTCTTGTTTTTGGCCACAGTAGAAAATATGCATTCTCCCTCTGCATTGCTGTGTGGGAGAATAAGAATGTACTTGGCCACCTCAAACAACAAATTAAATCTTGGACCATCACACCTCTTCACCTGACCCAGACAGTGCCATAAATGGTCCACCCGATCTAGTTCAGCCAGTTCTGGTTCAGAGGCATCCAAAAGCTGGTAATCAGTAAACGGATCTTACATTCTGTCCAGAGTCCCTTCAATTTTTTCCTTCAGTGTTGGAAATTTTTCCACAAAGAACACAAAACTGTCAAAACTGGCTTCAGTACACTGATCAAATAGAAGCACTTCAGCATTTTTCAGTACAGGGTCATTTACAGGTAGTGACCCATAGCATACTTGTATGCCTGAAGTAGAAACAACTGGCAGCTTTTGGCAACATTCCATTCTTCATCAGGGAGAAAGTTGTTCTGCCGCATGACTGAACAGGTGGTGAATCCAATCATTACATTTTGTGGGGGAAGCAGGTTCTCAGGCTGATGTACATCAACGTTAGCTAAGTCCTTGCCTTTGTATGCATCTACTTTCATGCATCTACCCAACAATTTCTGCAAGAAATTATGGATCTCTTGACGCAACACATGTATTTTAGGTTCTTCAGACTGAAGAAGTTTGTTTAGGTCAGGGAATATGGGCATGACAGACTGGCAGAATAAAAGGTAAACCTCAGTGAAAGGATCAGCAAAGTATTGCTTCAGCCTCCACAATCTTGGATCAGATTTCAAATCTGGCTGAGTAGCAAAGAAACTCTTCAGGCTGGGGTACTGTTTGAGAACTCGGGAGATACCCACATCCTTGCTAAGTCAGCACGCAGCCCCATACTTTAAGATTTTCCTGTATTCCTGGTCACAGAAGTTGCAAAACTCTTTAAGTGATGCTTGATGTTTTGTACTGTTATCAAAGTAATAGTACACGTCAACAAGGAAATCACCAACATCAAACCCAGTGGTCTGTGCAAAGGCTTTAGAGCCATGATTGGCAGTGTTATGAATGACATGGCACGGACAACCAAATCTGAAGACATTTGGGTTTTTGGCCTCAAAGTGTCTACATAACCCCTTATGCCTTCCCGTGTTCACAGAAGCATTGTCCAAGCTCAGATCAATAACATTTCCCCATGGCACAGAGTACTTCTTGAAAGCTTTGCTGATCCGTTCAAATATTCCTGTGGCACTACAGTCTGAAACCAGATACATGTGCCAGAACATTGAACTGATCTCACCTCTGTTTACATCATGTATCCTAACAACTAGTGGATACATGCTTTCAGTTCCTGTGCCACTGCTACCATCAACTGCTAATGTGAATGGGTTATGCTGCAGATAATCCAGAAGAGGTTCTTGTAACTCAGGTGATATGGCATAATTCACAAGTGTGGCTGTTTTAGTTGCTGCACATCCATGCTTTTTAGCTATTTCGCTGTTGGGAAACATCTGACGGAAGAGTGGACCAGCATGAGCTGCAGACTCAAATGGTAGGTTATGCTCTAGATATCCAGTGAAGAGCACCTCGGCATTAGTAACACTGTCCTGAGACTGCTGTATGAAGTAAGATTATACAGGTTTGCATGCCATAGTAACCTTGGCCAACTTCTGGTGTTCTGCTCCAGCAATATGATGTTCCACATCCCGCATGCCTTGATGACTGATACTAAAAGCAGAATTGCAGACCTACAAAATGAAAAGAATAAACAGCTGTACTTGACACAATTATATTTTAATAAAAAAGTATAAATATGCAGAGTCTGGAAGCTTTGCCTGATAACTGCATTTATATAATTTTATAAAACTATAATTATACCTGACAAACTGCTTAGCCAGAGATGCAAAACAGGAGAAGAACTTCCGGGGATAAGTTAAAGTGGGACTCGGATTGCATCTAAGTGCATGTAAGGAAAGCATGGGCACACTTAGATCAAGAAAATAAGAAATGGCCCACAGGCCCACAGCCCCTAGGCATGTACAGAGAAAACAATGTTCTCTGCTGGAGTATACTGTAGAATAGGAAATTTCCGTGGTTCTTTTTATTTCACTATGTTCGCTGAAAAGGTCAGTACTGTGAAGTAAAAAGAACCATGAAAATAATCAGCCTCCCAGCATGCTGTTGTGATCCGGCACTGGCTCGCACACCCATCCACTGCTAGAACTGCCCACTGTAACCCTGACCTAAGTCCCTTGCTGCTAAACACAACCCCAAACCATGTCCTTCTCTCTTAAACATGTGCTTAAACATGTACTGTTGTCAGCTACAGGTCAGTAGGGCTGCATTTTGGTTTTGTACTTACGGCCGTGTTTCTGTCTCACCACTCCCATGCTAGTGCTCATTAACCCCACTTTTCTTTTGGTTTCTCTCACTTTCTTATTGTATCTGTGTCTTTTTCTTTCCTTGTCCACTGCAGCTCACCATCTCACCTCATCTGTACCCCCTGAACTCCATGAAAAAGTTACCATATCCATGGAGCTTGAACTCGGTTAGACCGGGTTGGTGGTTGCTATGAAACCACCTACCATGTGATCCTCTTCCATTCTACACTATTCACATACAGACCACAACACAGAAAGGGGGTATACTGTAACAAAGTTTATTAAAGACAGACCTGCCTCTTGTCACCCATTCCAGTAACCTCTACTTGCTTGGACCCCATTTCTGCCATTGTCCACTTTGAGCAGGACACAAGGTTAACCCCTGTCTCATCAATGTTTATCACAAGCTCCTTTGGGATGAGCTCATTGGCACAGACAGTTCAAATTCGAGACAGAAATGCTGACTTTAGTTCAGGTAAGTCATTAGGTGTTTTCTGACCCACCTTGGTCCCCTTTCTTTGGCAGTACCCCATACGGTTTAGGAAGGTCTAAGCCTACTGCTTGCTGAACACCACAGATCCTCTTGCCTCTACTAGCTGCTGAGGGTTGTTGGCCTTTACTATGCCTTGAGCAACAGGACTGACAACTCTGGTATTGACAGCCACTCCCTCTGACCTCAAACTATGGATGATTTTTTTAGTTCAGTTTCTACATCTACGAGTAGAAGCGGATGTCTGCCACGAGGCTTTATGGGGAGCTGTGGCACTAGGTTGGTCGGGTCAGGGACTGATTTCAAGCTACACAAGTAGTCAGATTTAAATTTTCTGACTGTACTCTCGTTTACATTGATACCATACTTTGATTTAAAATAACAAACTGATTTCATTACGCCATTTTCCACAGCGTACTTGCCTCCATCAAATCTCTGCTCCACTGTGTAAACACTGTATGTGGAGCATCTCATTTTGGCAGGAGGAGACTGGCATTGCAACTCTGTGACAACACTCTCATTGATAGTGGTAGATACAGATGCAGTTGCAGCAAGGTCATCTGCCTTTAGATCCTCAGTGGTAGTAAATGGCCTTTTCTGTGCCTTTCCTCGGTCCAAGCACTTTAGCAGAGACATCATGAACTAGTCAGTCACACAGTAACACAGCACAAATGTGAGCTGAGCAGCATAGTGAGCACGATACAGAAGTGGCCAGTTTAAATGTACTTTACACTGGATCTGTAAATTACAGTATGGTACCTGTCACTGGTTGAAAAAAAAAAATGGCACCACACTTAACTTAAGTACCCGTGATTAACATTGATTACTGGCACATTGAACTGTACTTGAACTTGAACTGAAGTAACCTCAGATAGTCGTGAATAGCTGCAGAATAGGGTATTACTGTAATTAATGCTGCATTGAGGCTGCATGACAGAAGTGCTTTTCAGATTCCGAGCTGACATGCAAAGATTTAAATACCGCATACTTGTAACAGCCTTGGCAGTGCTAAATTAAATTTATGCAGCTTTTTTCTATTCTACAGTAAACACTTCTAATCTTCCAAGCACAGGTAACAGCTGAACCAGCTTATCCAGTGCTTTGCCTTTTGTTCAAATGCCAGTATCCAGATGCCACTCCTCAAGAAAAGGCTGGTACAATTTCTTGAGGATAATAACCTCCAGGACAGCATGCACCATGGGTTTGTCTCAGGCAGATTCTGCCAGATGAACTTGGTTGATTTTTATGACTGGGTTACGATGGCACTGGACAGGGGACATGTGGTAGATGTCCTCTACCTGGATTTCAGCGAGACCGACTCGGTGCCACATGGTAGGCTGACCTGCAAGTTGAAGAGTCTGGGAGTAGGGAAGAAACCAGTCAGATGGGTTGAGAACTGGCTGCATAGAAGACAGCAGAAGGCAGTAGTGAGGGGGAGGCATCTGAACCCAGGGCAGTAACAAGTGGTGTACCACAGGGCTCGGTGCTGGGACCGGTTCTGTGTAACATTTTCATAGCTGACATTGCAGTAGGGATTAAAAGCAAGATCAGTCTCTTTGCAGATGACACAAAGATCTGTGCCAAGGTAGATAGGAGGGAGCAAATGTACCTCAGGAGGATTTGGCAAAACTGGAGGAATGGTCTCACACTTGGCAGCTTGGTTTCTATGCCAAGAAGTGCAAAGTGATGCATTTAGGAGGTAAGAACCCAGGACACAATTACTGGCTGGAGGGTGTCCCGTTGACAAAATCCAAGGAGGAGAAGGATCTGGGAGTGCTGGTAACTGGGGAGATGAACCACTCTGCTCAGTGCAGGAAGGCAGCAACAAAGGCAAACAGGATGCTAGATTGCATAACAAGGGGGATTACTTCCAGGAGTGGGGAGGTCATCTTGCCCCTGTACAGGTCCCGGGTGAGACCGCATCTAGAGTACTGCATGCAATTCTGGCACCCCTACTTGAAAAGGGACATCAAACTACTGGAGGGGTTACACCACGGGGCAACAAAAATGATCCTGGGTTTGGGGGACAGACCATATGAGGAGAGACTGAGAGAGCTCAATACGTATACCCTGGAGGAAAGAAGGGAGAGAGGCGATATGATTGAGACCTTCAAGTACCTGAAGGGTTTGAACAGAGTAGACACCAGGTGTATGTTCAGTCTGAAGGGTGGAAGCTAAACCAGGGGACACTCTATGAAGTTGGAAGGGGGCAGGTTCAAGAGGGAATGGAGGAGGCACTGTTTCACAGAAAGGGTGGTGGCAGGGTGGAACGCTCTGCCAGAGGAAGTCGTGTCACTACGGAGTGTTGGGGGCTTCAAGAGGGGGTGGGACAAATTCAAGGGGAAGGTACAAACTGGGAGGGGGCGCGAGATGGAGGCGAGGCAGCTGCAGTCTAATGGACTGAAGTGCTGCACACTCGAGCAGACTAGAATGACCAAACAGCCTGTATCTGCTGGCAATTTCGTATGTTCGTATGTCCATATCCAGAGTGACTGTGCAGTCTGAATTTAGCATTAGGAAACAAAAGACTGACTGAGCAGCATAGAAATGCATAGACTGCTGCTACAGCTTGTTATTGGCTCTCAGGCCTGTGAAAACACTAAAGCAGTTGACTGAAAATAAAAATAGGATGCATATGGATCCCCCCCTCCAACAGATTCCAGAAAACGAACATTTGGTTGTAAGACTGGAAAGAGTAGTGGTCCCCACTGACCGTCTCTGCTGCCCACAGGGATCCTCTTGTCTTTGCCCCACAGATCGTGGTTCGCTGCACCCTGCTGGCCTGCTAGTCCTGGAAGATTCAACCTGCCTTTTACAGAATTTTCAAACTTTCTCTCTCTCTATTGTAATGGTTAAGTGAGACATCTGGAATTTGGCTGGCAAAGGCAGGATGGAGTTAAATGTTTATTAGAGCAATCAAATGCACGGTCAGTGCTTTCACATATTAAAAGGACAAGGTGTAGAACAGACATGCCTAGGTATTAATACAGTGAGAAACAAACACAGCCTGGTCACTTTAACAGTGAGATCACAGAGAGGAATTATACTGTTTTTAATAACGTCAAAAAGTTTATGTACAAATGAATATGACTAAGTTATGTGTTGGGTATGAATGTAGTGTGTGCCATAGATAGCCAGCACGTGACAGGTCTGCAATACATTTATTTCTCTTAGCCCACCCAAACCCAACACATTACTCTTACTAATTTTGATACATACACTTTTGAAGTTAATAACAAACAAGTAAAACCACTTCTCTCTGTGATCTCACTGTTAGTGACCAGGCTGTAATTTATTCTCACTGTAGTAATAGCTAGAAGACGTGTTATGTTTTCTACACTGACTTGTGGCAATCATAAGCAGTGACCCTGCATTGACATCTGCATCATATAATCTCAAAAACTCCATCCTTCCTGCCTTTATCAGTGAGTTCCAGATGACAAGACACCTCTCTCATAATTCCCTCTCTCTCTCTCTCTCTCTTCCACCCCCACGTCCCCCTGGGACACCCCTCAGGCCACTCAGCAAGCCCAACTGTGAGGGTACAGTACTGTACACATTACTGTACACATTAAATGAAAGTCATGGGATAATCCAGTCTCCTCCCCTCCAGGCCACTCAGTGAGCTAGCCCAACTGTCAGAGCACCACAAGCAGACTGACCAATATCCATATATGAGACTGTCCAGTCTGATCCTTCCACCACTGACTCCGTTTCCGAATCTACCCGACTGAAAAAAGGACAATTCTTGAGAGATCAGCTGCTCCTGCACCTTAGTGAAAGATTTTAGGCCTTGTAGACATTCTGAGCGTCTCTCTCTATTTCATTCTAGTCAAGCATGTATTTCTTGAGAGACACTGAGCTGCTCTGCAGCCAGCAGCAAGTGAAGTCCAGACAGCCCTTGCAAACAAATGATGACTTGTTCTCACTCCTTACATTTCTAGTCTCAAACACTAAGCCAAAAGCTCTTGTCTCTATTAGTTCATTAATTTCTAAGTCTCTGTCATACAGATCTTTCACAGGTTTCAGAAACTGAGGACTTGCTGTGCACCACGCTTTCTCAGGATTCCCTTTGACAGGCTGTAGTACACAGGGCCACTGCAATGACCACTCCGGACCCCCCCAGACCACTCAGTGAGCAAGCCCAACTGTCAGCGCACCATGAGCAGACTGACAAATAAATATCCATATAAGACTGTCCAGTCTGATCCTTTCCACCACTAACTCCGTTTAAATCTCTCTCTCTCTGTCTGTCTCCCCTCCCGAGCCAGGACATGACAAGCCCGACATCTCACAGAGAGGCAAACAGCACCAAGTCTACCTGAATCTGAAAATAGGATAGTTTATCTTGAGAGATCAGTGACCTGCTGTGCTGCAGCAATTGACCTTTGACAGATTTTTATTTAGCCCTTGCAGAAATTAATTCTGAGTGTGTCAACTCAAGTCTCTCTCTATTTCAAAACTTTATTTTTTGAGTTACTGAGCTGCTCTGCAGCCAGCAGCATTGTGAAAGTCCAGATAGCCGAGCTCTGCTTGCAGAATAAATTAATTATGACTAAATCATAAATGTTCTGTCTCACTGACATTCATTTCAACAGCCTGGAGCCAAAATCTCTTTTTTTAGTCTCCAAATTAATTCTCTCACAGGGTATCCTGTGATGATGGTGACCACAATTGGGCAGCTGCTGAAAGGGCAACTCAATCACGACGCCTGTGTATGGGGCGATTTGAGAAGTTGGCTGACCGAATGGTGGGGGTGGGTGAAATAACGACCAGATGTTGCTATATGTCTACATGCGGGGGGTGTTGGGAGGGGATGGAGGGGCTGTAGGGGGTAGTGCTGCAGTTGGTTGCTGAGCTGTGTAGTGGCATCAGGGATTAGTCTGTGGTTGTGGTGGGTATAGTGCCGAGTTCATGTCCGGGCCTGGGTGCCTTTTGTTGCGCCCAGCCTGAGTTTTTATTTTACCCCGAGTTGCACCCCCGACATGCACCCCCCTGGAGTTGAGAATCTTTCAGTAGGGGGGGTGTGGGAGCAAAGCATAAACAATAAAAATCCAAGTCCCTGGCGCCACGTTGCTGTGCGCCGGGGAGTCCATCGCCGAAAAAAACTTTCGATGATGTGACTTCGCCCTAACGGTGATCGCCCATCGGCGATCACCGTTATCACATAAAACCCTCTCACAGTGACTGACAGGTTAGAAACTCATCTGGACTTATTGTGCACCACACTTTCTCATGGTTCCCTTTCACAGGCTATATACAGTGCCACTGTGACAAGCACGGCCTCTGGAAGATGATCAAAGAATGCTTCCTCTTGTTCTGCTTCTTCTTGGCTGCCGCGAGGCTCGACTGCACCCTAGGCTGGTCCAGGCCATCCTCCAAGTCACTTTGACTATTCTGGTTATCATCGTATTGCATCGCGAAGATTTTAATGAGATTACTTGGACTTCACTGAACCGGGTCTGAAATTCACTGACTGAGATAATTACTCAGGCGACGTGTGTGTCCCAGTCTTTTTTATTCCTGAATCAATGAAGAATCCCTCGAGTGGTGCTGCAGAGCTTGAAGTCTCCGTGCTACCCTCTCAATTAATCTTGCTGCTCAAAACAACTGCAGATGTTCCGCGGCTGTGCAGTGGAGCTGAGAGAGGCTGGGAACGAGAGCAGTGGGGGCGTGTGCTAGATTGTGCTTTCTACGAATGTGAGGACTTGAAAAGGGTCCGTAAGTGGGTTTGGCCATGGGAATGCAAATGAGTGGGTTAAAAGCCCTAAAATCGTGTCTGATCCACGAAATGTGGGTCACTTGGGAGTTATTTTCCAGGAACAGAGACTAGAGGACAATGGGTCATGAGTGCAGCTAACTGGGGGGAAGGTTTAAAAATAATGTCAGGAATTATTATTTTACAGAAAAGGTGGTTGAGCCATGGAATGGACTGTCAGCAGATGTGGTTGGTGCCAAAACCATAAATGGCTTCAAACATGGCTGGGGTAGAGTCAATTGGCTATCAGCTACTCAGCAGGAAGTGGGGGCAGAAACACAGTTAACAAAAGGCAGAATAGTGTAAATGAAGACCCTACAAAGACAATAGATCTTGGGGAATGATAGAGTAATTTAAGCAAACTGAATGGATCAAGTCTTTTCTACTGTCATCATCTATGTTTCTATACCTTTGCTCTTTAAACCACATAAAATAACTTTTTTTCCGGCTTTGTGCTTGAATTCAATTAGAAAAAAGCTGCCAGTCTACTAAAGGATCAGGAAAACGGTGACATAATAACCAAGGATGCATGGGTCAAAGAATGCCTAAATGAGTATTCTGTATACGTAGTCACAGAGGAAAGGGATGGGATGATATTAGATAGAGAATACAGAGGCTGCCCAAGCATTGCAGCAGACGGCCTTTTGTCCAGGGACCCTCCCCCCACTGGCCAATCAGTGGTAACAAGATGCCTGTCATGGGGTGTGGTCAGCAGCCCCTGGACACAGCCCGGACAGCCCATCACCATGCCCCTCTGGGGGGGGTTGGAGGGGGAGGAGTTGGGAGGATAACTGGACTGCTGCCCAGAGTCCAGTCCTCTGTCTCCTCTCTCCTTCGGATCTACAAGCAGCCCAGGAACACAGCTCAAGGTAAGGTAGCTGTGGCCTGGGGGGAGAGCAGAGCATCTAGCCTGGCTTGTGGCGAGGGGAGAGCAGAGGCTCTGGTGCACTGCATGGTTTGCTCATACAAAAGATTTTCCACTTTATTTCCACTTTTTATTTCTGTTGCTCAGCATTTGAGCCAGTTCCCACTCGCTGCTGTTGGCAGCTTGCAGTGCTGTGGGCCATGCGTTCAGAGGCTAGGACAGAGGCATCTCAGATGGTATAGCTGGGAGATTCTTGGTCTATTCCAAGTCTCCTGTATCCAGCGGCTATACTGAAAAGGGCCCAGTATCCTTGTACTGATGGGTCGGTTAGCCTGTGGGTTCATGGTGGCTGCAGCGGGTGCGTGGTGGGCCTAACTGCCTGAGGGTATTAGGCCCTGCTGTGCTTTGGTCTGTGGCTCTGTGGGCCCCCATCGGGGCCATGGCTGCAGCGTTAGGCAGCCTCCTCGGGTGTGGAGGGTTGCACGAGCTGTCTCCCTCTCAATGGCGGTTCCCCCATCACTGTCCGCCAGTCAGTTTAAAAAAATAAATATTTTGTAACAAATGGCACAGAGAACTAGTAGAGGATTTTAAAGTGCAATATTCCCCCCCTCTTTTTGTTCTGCTCCCGCAAGGCCATTACCTTGTGCAGGGTTCCCTTGGGAGAGCTGGCATCGGGCAGCTGGAGTGGCTGTCGGGGATGAGAGGCGTGGAGATCACACTGTTTGGCCCAGCCAGGCACGGAGTCCAGTAGGGCCTCTCCTGGTGGGGCTGGCTTCTCACATGCCCAACTTCAGTTCATGGATCCACTTACAGCCCGGAAGCAAGGTCACATGCCCGGGCGGGCTGTGAGCACAGCCCCCTAGCCCAACTCTGCTGGTGCAATCTTGGGCAGGGAGGGGAGTGGCCATCTTTCAGCTGGTGTGTCACACTCAGTTTGGCAGGGTGTGACCTCACGCGAGCCACGATTTCGGTGACATCTCAGGGCATGGTCACTGGAAATTTGGGCACAGTGGGTTCAGGTCTGAACTGCAGTAAGACCGAGGATTGGGTGTCACGGCTGTCAGGAGCGGGCTGTGTGGCCCTGAGCATGTCACTGGCTGCTGGTGCTCTCAGGTCATTTCTGGAAGCAGGCTTTGCATGCATTTCCCCTACATAGCAGTTGACAGTTTGCTCAGATTATGCTACACAAAGCGCATTTTGCCCTCTGTTCAATGTGTTTCTTCCTTTGCACTTTAGTTCTACCACATGCTACAGTATATATCGCTGATTTCCCTAGACCATAGAAACCAGTTGCTCTCCTCATAGCTCAGCATGCCTCCCTAGTGAAATAAAATAATAATTAAATAGCAGATTGCAGCAAAGTGCGATGCTGGCTGAGGGATCAGCAGATGTGGCGGTGATTACTAAGACATGGCCCACCCAGAAGAATGATTGGGACCTAAACTTGGCGGGATACACAATATTTAGGAGGGATAGAAAAGAGGATAGAGAAGGAGGTGTGGCACTGATTGTCAAAAATGGCATAGCGGTTAGTGGATTTGAGGAGGCTGATGGGGGGTGGAAGCGATTTGGGTAACCCTACAAATGAGGGGAGGTAAAAGATTGAAAATAGGGGTGGTGTACAGGCCCCCCACGATGGATGAGGCTCTGGAGGAAAAATCAGTTGAGAACATCAAGGGGCACTGTGACCATGGAAAGGGTAGGGTGGTGGTCATGGGGGACCTTAATATGCTGGGTGCAGACTGGGACACTATGACATCAGCGGTGGCCAGGGAGCAGAGACTGATGGATGTGTTTCAGGATGCCTTCCTGGTCCAGCAGGTGGGGGAACGTACTAGGGAGGGGAGGATACTGGATGTTGTCCTTGCAGACAGTGACCAGATAAGGGGTTTAGAGGTGTGTAGCCCACTGGCAGGTGGTGACCATGCCATGGTCTGGTTTCTGTTGTGTCTAGGGGGGAGGATAACCGCTCTAATACAGTAGTAGTGGATTTCAGGAGGGCGGACTTTGTGGGCATGGGCAGGATTCTATGGGGGAGTTTGGACAAGACTGGGCCAGACATGGATGCGGGTAGCTTGTGGGAGACCATTAAGAAAGGGGTGCAGGAGGCTACTAGCTCACGTACAAGGGTAAGGCATAAGAATGGTAGCGCCAACAAGCCGTGCTGGTGGAACAGGGAGGTGCAAGAGGCGGTGAGGGATAAAAAGATTGCCTATGCATGTTTTAAGCACTCCAGGGGGGTAGGGAGTTAGGCGACTACGAGTTGACAACAAGGAGGGCCGCCAGAGTGGTGAGGGGGAGCCAAGGCGAGGATGGAGCATAACCTGGCAAGGGATAACCGGAGGGAGGGGAAAGGGATTCTATAGATACATAGGGGAGAAGAGAAAAGGGAGAGCACAGATCTCCAGGATTAAGACTAGGGAGGGATGGGCTCAGAAGGTGGGGGATCAGGCAGAGGTGCTAAATGAGTACTTTGCCTCGATATTTAGGAGAGAGGCAGGGGATCCATTCAACCAGAAGGGAGGGTGGGGGAGACAGCTGAGTGGAGAGGTCAGATGGAGTCGAGAGGATTGGAAGAGGCTGGAGCACCGGGTGGGCCAGACCTGGAAGGGGACGGGTGCTTAATTGAGGGGGTGGATTGGGAGGGAGAAATCACAGAGGATAGGGTGAGGGAGGCCCTTCAGGCGCTAAAAACTGATAAGGCACCGGGACCGGATGGGATACATCCGAGGGTACTGAAGGAACTGGCAGATGAACTAGCAGCTCCACTAGATGCACTCTTTAACGCCTCTCTGCAGACCGGATGGGTGCCTCAAGACTGGAGGGTGGCTCATGTGGTGCCTATCCACAAAGGGGGGTCTAGGGAGGAGATGGGAAATTACAGGCCTGTCAGCCTAACATCTGTGGTAGGCAAACTAATGGAGGGCTTCGTCAAGGAGAAGCTCGGGAGGCAACTGAAATGGTTGGGTCACGTGGATGACAAACAGTATGGTTTTTCCCCGGGGAGATCGTGTCAGACCAGCCTTATTGATTTTTATGACTGGGTGACGGGGACCCTGGACCGACAAAGACCGGTGGACGTCCTATACCTGGATTTCAGTAAGGCGTTTGACTCGATACCCCATATCGGGTTGTTAATAAAGCTTGGGAGGGGGGATGGGGTGGAGGACAGTTGCTTAGATGGGTAGTAAATTGGCTAATGGGGCGAACACAGAGGGTAGTGGTTGATGGGATAGTCTCCTCCCCTAGGAAGGTCTTCAGTGGGGTTCCCCAAGGTTTGGTACTAGGGCCACGCCTGTTCAATGCCTATGTCTCCGATATGGGGAGGGGGGTTGGGAGTAGGATGAGTCTCTTTGCGGATGACTCAAAACTGGGAGCACTGGCAGACGGGGATGAAGCGAGAGAGAGAGACAGTCCAGAGGGACCTGGATACCCTGGAGGGGTGGTCAAGGAGGTGGGAACTGAGGTTTAATTCAGGGAAGTGTAGGGTGCTGCACCTGGGGATCAGAAACCCAGGTCATGTATACACCCTGTGGGGGTCTCACTACAAGCCACAAAGAGTGAAAGGGACCTGGGGGTGGTGGTAGACATCAAAATGAATAACACTGAAAACTGCAGAAGATCTGCGGCAAAAGCAAACAGGATTCTGGGCTGCATAGCCAGGGGAATTACGTCCAGGAGAAGGGAGGTGATCCTTCTCTGTATAATGCCTTGGTCAGGCCGCATCTTGAATACTGCATGCAGTTCTGGAAACCTCACCTCAAGAAGGACATAGCACTGCTGGAGAGGGTCCAGAGGAGGGCAACCAGGATGATTCAGGGCATGAGAGAAAGGACCTATGAGGAAAGGCTGGAAGAACTTGGGCTGTACTCACTGGAGAAGAGGAGAGACGGGGGACATGATAGGGGTGTTCAAATATGTGAAAAGGATAAACAGGGGCAGAGCCAAAGAAATGTTCAGGCTAAAGAAAGGGGGCACAACCAGGGGGCACGAATGGAAGCTGGAGGGGGGAAATCACAGGGGAGAACGTAGAAAGCATTATTTCACTGAGAGGGTAGTGGGACCATGGAATGCACTTCCCAGGAGTCTGGTGGAGGAGGGCACAATGGAGAGCTTCAAGAGGGGGTGGGACAGATGCATGGGTAAACTGAAGTCAAAGATGACCCTCTCAGGGGCTGGGGGTGGGAGAGCGAGCACCCAATAGGGGCTGACTACCAAGCAGACACAAAAGACTGTCAGGCCTATTCTGCTGGCTTTTAGTATGTTAGTATGTTAGCCACTGCGATCAGAGGACAACAGGGCACAGTCAGGTAGAATGGTCCCCCCCTTTGGGCCAGATAGTGGGGGGGGAGGCTCACAGGTGGCTGGAGGTTACAGTACCGAGAGCTATGAGCTCGGCACTCAAGCAGATGGACCGGGGTTTGATTTCCACTCCTTCCACGAGCTCCCACATGACAGGGTGAGTCACCTTTGTCTCTCCCCCATTTTTCCCCAGGTGTATACCCCCCCCGATGTACCTTCAGGGATTTAAGGGCGGTGGGGGACGGACTGTTGGGAGCTCTCTCTGCCTAACAATTCTAAGACATTAGTGGGGTGGGGCCCCTAATAACTGTTGGTAGGGTCATACTGTGGAAGTTACTAATGATATTTGTTGGGGGGGGCATTATAGACAATGTCTTCAAGGAAGCAAAACCCATCATCCAAGGCACTGGCTGCAGCAGAAGACAAGCTACGCACCTTATACAAGAGGAATGGAGTGGCATGGCTGGAAGCATGCCCAGAAGGGTTGGAAGAGTCAGCAACACCCCCTGGGAAAAAGAAGGTAGGAGGACGAAAACCAATGTCACCAGCTAAAGTCCCCCAACCAGCAGGTAAGGAGCTCCCTGAAGGGCCACCGGTAGGGGCCAGTCAGGTAAGGCATGTTTGGGGGCAGTTAGGGGAGAGTCCTCTGACAGTAAGTTGGAAGGACCATTAGACACCGGTTGGGTAGATTCCAATGGGGGTGAGTCCCCAGGGGCTCCAGACTTGTGAGATGAAGAGGGAGCAGGTAGCGAGCAGTCCAGGCAGACGCCAGATTGTGGGCAGTGACCGATGAACGCTTAAAGCAGTTGGTGGTGGTGGTGGCGGACTTGGTGGCTGAAATTAAGAACAGATAACTGCCAGGTCTGGCATGGAGGACCAGCACAGGGACGGACGGGCAGGCATCAGACAAGCCAGTGTCACCACTGCCGGAGAACCGTTACGTGGGGCTGGACTCCCCGGGGGTACTCACTTGACAGACAAGATCAGGCAACAGATCAGAAATTATGAGTACGTGGACATCTTCTCCCGCCTCAGCCGGCCCGTGGAACACATGGATGGCAAGGAGGAGGAGGACAAAGGGGATGACCAGGAGTGCAAGAAAGTCAAGATCCCACACACTTATGACAACTGGGTGGTAGCTTTCTTAATCTATGCCATTGTCTTGTTGCAAGTGGATGACAAACAGGGGGTAGAAATACTCAATTTTATGCATTGCATTTTATTGATGCATTGTAAGAAAGGGGGCATGGCTTGGCTGGACAATGATGAAGAGTTTCGTCGTAGAAAGCACATGGACACAACCGTGAGCTGGGGCAAGCTAGACATGCCACTGATGTTGGATGTGATGCAAGGCGGTGGAGTACAGCATATGGACAGTGGGCTGCCTATCTGAGCTCTGGCCCAGCGAGTGGACAGCCCAGCCCATCAGCTGTGTTATGCTTACAATCAATCAGCCTGCACATGCACCAGCTGCTGGTTCAAGCACACCTACTTGGCCTGCGGGAGGCAACATCCCTTTCTGCAGTGCTCCTCAGTGCAAGTGTTGCTAGTCTTGCTTGTAGAGCAGAAAGCAGCTAACTAAAATAAGCTACATTTTCTTATTAATTTAACACTTATATCTCAGCAGGAGTCAGTGTCTGTTGAGATTAAGCAGACACATACTTTATTAGAAGTACAAGGGGTCTTATTTAGGGTTAAAAAAAGAAAGAAAAGAAAGAGAGTCAGTGTGTGTTCTGTGCTGAGAAGGGTACTGTATCAACTTACTTTGCTAAACCAGTAGGATGAGAGACAGCTTAATTGGGGGTGTGACTTTGACACTATAAAAGCATGTGACTCAAATTACAACTTCCTGTTGCTAGCCTTGCTTGTAGAGCAGAAAGCAGCTAACTAAAAGAAGCTACATTTTATTATTAATTTAACACTTATATCTCAGCAGAAGTCAGTGTCTGTTGAAATTAAGCAGACAGATACTTTATTAGAAGTAGAAGGGGTCTTATTTAGGGTTAAAAAAAAAAAAGAAAGAAAGTCAGTGTGTGTTCTGTGCTGGGAAGGGTACTGTATCAACTTACTTTGCTAAACCAGTAGGAGGAGAGAGAGCTTAATTGGGGTTGTGGCTTAGACACTATAAAAGCAGGTGACTCAAATTATAACTTCCTGTTGCTAGCCTTGCTTGTACAGCAGAAAGCAGCTAACTAAAAGAAGCGACAGTATCTTATTAATAAGTTAACACTTATATCTCAGCAGGAGTCCGTGTCTGTTGAGATTAAGCAGACAGATACTTTATTAGAAGTAGAAGGGGTCTTATTTAGGGTTAAAAAAAAAAGAAATAAAGTCAGTATGTGTTCTGTGCTGGGAAGGGTACTGTATCAACTTACTTTACTAAACCAGTAGGAGGAGAGAGAGCTTAATTGGGGGTGTGGCTTAGACACTATAAAAGCAGGTGACTCAAATTACAACTTCCTGTTGCTAGCCTTTTTTCTTACTAATTGCCCTCCATCCCACTCACCCTAAGCCAGTTCTACTTTTATAGCCACTGGATTTGACTGTCAACAGGAACTTCCTGTTTGGTAGTAGGAAGGGAAAGATCATAGAGAAACATTGGTTTTGTCAACCCTAAAGGAAAAAAGTAGCTCACTCTCCTCCCCAGCTGCTGGTGATCTGACACTGAGCAAGGAAGAAGGAGGCTACTGAAGAATATAGGAAGTTGCTGTCCCAGAACAGGAAGGGTGAGAGCTGTAAGGAGAGGAGAGAGTAAGCATACAGAGAAACAGGAGAGGGGACACAAAATAAGACATGATAGGAGTGGTGCAGTGCAATGGCTGTGGGGCGGCAGTGTTCTGGGAGACATTCTGGAGGCTGCGATGCTGCCCTAGTTGCAGGCACCTCTCTGGTCTGAGGGAGGAGGTTGCCCGTCTCCAGGCTGACCTGGCTAGGATTCGTGAAACCTCCTCCCCCACCCAGGGACCACCAGGGCCTATGCCACTACCTCAGAGGTTGCCAAGAAAGAGGAGAGGCTGGACCAGGGTGGGCTCAGGGAGGGAGAGGGTGGTGGAACAGAGTTGCATCCCTCCAGCTGTACCTCTCCACAATTCATTCGCTCTTCTGGTGGATAGTGGTTCCTCTGTGGAGACACCTGCAGTGGAGACCAAGGAGGATGCTTCGAACCTTCACAAAGGAGACCCACAGGAGGGTGGCATGGGACCCCACAGGGGAAGGAAACAACTCATGGTGGGGGACTCAATCATTAGGGGGTAGAAATGGGGGAGGAAGGGGAGAGGGAGGTAAGGTGCCTGCCTGGTGCCACGGCTTGGAGGAACAGGAAGCGAATCCTCAGGATCATGGGAGCAGCTGCACGAGGGAGGGAGCTGGATGTCATTGTCCACCTAGGGACAAATGACCTGGCTAGGAATGGGATCAGAGCAGTGCAAGAGGAGTTTGTAGAGTTGGGGAGGGGCCTTAGACAAGTAGTGCATACGGTAACCTTCTTGAGGTGCTGCCTGTCTATGACAAGGGTGATGCTAGGGTACTCCTCACCAGGGAATTCAATGAATGGTTGAAAAACTGGTGTGGAGCTCAGGGTTTTGGCTTCATTGGGGACTGGGAAGCCACCTGGAGGGATGCAGACCTATACTGGTGCGATGGTCTGCATCTGTCCGGGGGGGGGGGGACCAGGATCATAGGTGAGAGGTTTAAATACTTCATTGACAAGCATTTAAACTAGCCAAGGGGGAGGCACTGAAAAGGAACAGGGACATCCCAGCCTCCCCGCACAAAACACGGTAATTAGTGAGGTAAACACCAAGGTAGAGAAGTCATTAGGGAACAGGACAGAAGTAAATGTAAAAAAAGGCAAAGGCAATAAGGACAGGAATGGGGCTAAAAGGGGTAAGGCCATCAAAAAGTGGAGGGTGATGAGTACCAATGCCCATAGTCTGTGTAACAAGCTCCCTGAACAAGTGGCCTTGATGGAAGAGGGTTGCCTGGATATTGTGGCAGTCACAGAAACATGGTACACAGAGAACCATGACTGGGATGTCAACATACCAGGATACACAATCTACAGGAGGGACAGGGAGGGTAAAAGAGGAGGCAGAGTAGCTCTTTATGTAAAGGAAGGGATCAAAGCAACAGAACTAAAGAGTAAACAGGGAGCAGATGAGGCACTCTGGGTCACCCTGGAGACAGGAAATGGCACCACAATCCACATGGGGGTTGTATACAGACCCCCATCTCAGGGGGAGGGAATGGACGAGGAAATTATAGAAGGCTTGCTTAGAATGGCAGAAAAAGGGGAGATATTGTTGATGGGGGACCTGAATATGCCAGATGTTAACTGGAGCTCCTTTGCTGCAGGCACATCCAAGAGCAGGGTCATTCTTGATGCCCTACAGGGGGCATGCCTCAGACAGCTAGTATTGGAACCCACTCGGGAGGGAGCAATCTTAGACCTGGTACTCTCAAATGGGGACGGAGAAAGAATCTCAGATTTAGAAGTGGGTAGCCATCTGGGAACAAGCAACCAGTGTGGTTCACGATAAACACAGCCATACAATCAAGCCATACAAAAGCAACAGTATTGGACTTTAGGAGGGATGACTTTGGGAAAATGAGAGAGTGCCTCAGAAAAGCACAAGCAAACAGGCAAGAAGAAGGGGTGGAGGAACAATGGGGAGTAATCAAAACAGCCATCACAGAGGCAACAAGCCTTTGTGTAAAGCAAATCAACAAAACACAACGAAGGAAAAAACTGCTATGGTTCTCAAAAGAGGTGGCAGGGAAGGTTAAGAAGAAAAGGACAGCACTTAGGAAATATAAGGAAACACAGAAGGAGCAGGACAGAGAACTTTATCAGTTAAAGCAGAAAGAGGCTGGGAAGACAGTCAGAATAGCAAAGGCCCAAACCGAGGAAAAGATAGCCAACTCTGTTAAGAAGGGGATAAGACCTTTTATAGGTACATTAGGGAGCAAAGAAAGACCAAAGGAGGGATACTGAGGTTTAATAAAGGGGAAGGAATGTGGGTAGAGGGTGACAGTGAAAAAGCAGGGATACTGAACAAATATTTCTGCTCAGTATTCACAAAGGAAGAGGAGGGGGAGGTACCTAAACCAAACAAGAGAAACACTCTGAAGAGAGGGTCGATACCAGTCCATTTACAGAAGAAAGGGTTCTGAAAGAACTAATAAAATTGAAGGTGGACAAAGCAATGGGGCCTGATGGGATTCACCCAAGAATTCTAAAAGAACTAAGGGTAGAACTAGTGACACCGCTGACTACTCTCTTTAACAAATCATGGGAGAACAGGGTGGTACCGGAGGACTGGAGGAGGGTAGATGTGATTCCTCTTCACAGAAGTGGGAGCAGGACAGAGGTAGGAAACTACAGACCAGTTAGTTTGACATCAGTGGTAGGGAAAATGATGGAATCACTTCTGAAGGAAAGAATTGTTGAGTACCTAGAGGTCGGTGGGGCACAGGACCCAAGGCAGCATGGATTCACAATGGGAAGGTCATGTCAGATGACTCTAATAGATTTCTTTGACTGGGTGACCAAAGTAGTAGACCAGGGAGGGACTGTGGACATGGCCTACCTAGATTTTAGCAAGGTATTTGATACAGTCCTACACAAAAGATTAATACACAAGTTAGCCAGCCTTGGAGTGGGTCCCAAAGTGGTAGCCTGGATAAAAAATTGGCTAGAAAACAGGACGCAAAGGGTAGTAGTAAATGGAGTCCACAGTGAAGAAAGGAGGGTTACTAGCAGGGTACCGCAGGGTTCAGTACTGGGACTGGTCCTTTTTAATGTCTTTATAAGTGACATTGCAGAGGAACTGGAAGGAAAAGTATGTCTCTTTGCAGATGACACAAAGATCTGCAAGAGGGTTGATACACAAGATGGAGTGGAAAGGATGAAAAGGGACTTGGCAAGGTTGGAGGAATGGTCAAATGTATGGCAGCTCTGATTCAATGCAAAGAAGTGCAAGGTAATGCACCTGGGAAACAAAAACCCAGGGGAAGAGTACACAATAGGGGTGAGATACTGACAACAGTAAAAATGGAAAGGGACCTGGGGTAATTATATCAGATGACCTAAAGGTGGGCAAGCAATGAGAAGGCAGTAAGGAAGGCTGGGGATACTGGGATGCATAGGGAGAGGCATCAATAGTAGAAAACAGGAAGTTGTTATCCCTCTGTACAGACAGTTGGTGAGATCCCATCTGGAATACTGTGTGCAGTTCTGGAGACCCCATCTCCAAAGACATAGACAGAGTGGAGGCTGTCCAGAGGAGGGTAACAAATGGTGCAGGGTCTGCACCAGAAGACGATTTAAGAAAGACTAAAGGAGCTTAATATGTATACCCTTGAGGAAAGAAGGAGAGAGAGGTCATGATAGAAACTTCAAGTACCTCAAGGGAATCAACAAAGTCCAAGAGGGTAGCATCTTTCAGAAAAAGAGATGTGCAAGAACAAGGGGGCACAATTTGAAGATAGAGGGGAGACGGCTCAGAGGTAATGTGAGGAAGTATTTTTTCACAGAGAGGGTTGTGGATGCATGGAACAGCCTCCCTGAGGAGTTCGTGGAGTCAAGAACAGTGGGATAATTCAAGAATGCATGGGGCAGACATAAGGCAGTCCTAGTGGGGGGTAGGAGGAAGTAAGCTGTTGGTTAACTAGGATCTGCAGCTTATCTGTTAGGTAGGAAAATGGGCAGACTAGGTGGGCTAGGTCACTCATCTCGTCAAATTCTATGTTTCAAGTGGGGAGAGGGATGGGGAGGGAGGATGGGGCAGGTTTGGTAAGCTCAAGGTGGAAAGCCCCCGGTTCAGATAAAAGATTAAACCATGGTTGGACCAGTACCCAGACAGAGCGGCTGTGAGACTTGTTGGAAAGGGGTGTTCAGTGGGTTTCAGGATCATGTACTTCGGTCCTCAGAGGCCATACAAGACAGAGAACCTGAGGTCTGCTACAGACTCGCCACAAGTCATTCGGGAAAAGCTGGAAAAAGAAAGGCGGCTGGGGAGAGTTAGCAGCCCCTTCTCCAGGCCACCGCTAACGAATCTCAGGGTGTCACCCACTGGCTTAGTTCCCAAGAAGACCCCGGGGGAATTTCGTATGATCAATCATTTGTCATACTCGGAGGGGGATTCAGTGAATGATAACATCGACAACCAGCACACTTCAGTGCACTAACAGTCCTTCAATCGGGCCATGGAGGTGGTGCAGGCTGCAGGTCCCAGGGCCCTTATGGTGAAGGCGGACAAGGTACTGTTAGGCATGAATTTTGAGGATGGGTATTATGTGGACAACTGCATGCCTATGGGGTGTTCAGTTGCCTGTGCGGTGTTTGAGATGTTCAGCACCTTCCTGCACTGGGTCACAGTTCAGGCAGCAGGCAGTGTTAGCATGGTAAACTACCTCGATGACTTCCTGTTTGTGGGTCCGGCAGGTTTTCCTTCTTGAGCTGGGGTAGTATCGGCCTTCGAGCAAGTGTGCAGGGAATTCAAGGTTTCCTTAGCAAGGGAAAAATCCAAGCCTCTGGGGACATTCCTCACCTTTTTGGGCACAGAGATCGATTCGGAGTTCAGGTTCTGTTGTTTGCCACAAGACAAGTTGGTCACCCTCCGGACCCTCTTGCACAAGGTCTTGGAGGCAAGAAAATTACTCTCCAGGAGTTGTAACAGTTGGTGGGTCACCTCAGTTTTGCATGTCGGGTTATACCTGTGGGTCGGACCTTCATGCAACGGTTTGCCAGGAGGGGTGCAGGGTGTAAAAAACCCCATTACAGGACATGGGTCAGGGAAGATTAACAAGCATGGGAGATGTTCCTACATCACTTCAATGGGGTGGCCTTGTTGCAGGAGCCATGGGTGGGGGCACCTTTGGAGTTGTATACCGACACTGCTGGTGGACTGGGGTTTGGGGCCTATTTCCAGGGACAATGGTGCGCAGGGCAATGGTCAGCCAGCTAGCTGGCAGCTGGGGTGGGGAGGCAGATCACACTGCTGGAGTTCTTTCCGGTAGTGGTCATCCTGTGTGTCTGGGGTTGCAGATTAAGAAACAAGATAGTGCATTTCAGGTCAGACAACATGGTCATGGTACACACAATTAATCAACAGTTGGGTCACTTGGGACCATTGGGGGATTTGATGAGGGTATTCGTTTTGAAATGTATGCTGTTTAACATTGCATCCAGGGCTGTACATGTTCCGGGGGTTGATAACAGAATTGCTGATGCTTTATCTCATTCACAGTGGCCCAGATTCTTTGAGTTAGTGCCAGCAGCAGACAAGCAGCCACGAAGGGTACCTCCCTTCTTGTGGGAGGTGGTGACTGACAAACTTGAAGATTCATAGGTAACTCCACTGTGCCTAGGACAAAGGAAGTGTATTGCTGGGGGGTGGAACACAACATTGCCACTCAGGAGGCTATGGGGTGACTGGATGTGTGGCCCATTCTGGAAGACCAGTTATGTAGATATGTTATGGCTGGCAGAACAGTGGGACACTCACCTGGAGTGATGGGCTAGCACCTAGCAGGTTTGTCGTGGTTGACTAGAGCCATGGGTATTTCAGATACCACGAGGGCCTTCAGGGTGCAAAAGTTGATGGAGGGCTGGCATAGAGAGATGGCCACCCCTCCAGATGCCAGACAGACCATCACTCTAGCTGGGCTGGAGAATATTTGGAAGGTACTGTCCAGGGTTTGCAGGGAAGAGTTTAAAACCCAGTTGTTTAGCACAATGTTTTTGGTAGCTTTCTGTGGGGCTTTTAGTGTGTCAGAGCTGATGCAACTTTCAAAGGGGAAGGGCACCCCAAGCCTGCTGATGCAGGATGTGGTGCCTGTGGGGAACAAGGTCTTCCTGTGTCTCCGCAGGTCAAAGACAGAGCAGTGAGGGGCAGGGCACTGGTATGAAGTGAAGGCACCAGCAGGGGTCAAGTGGTCGATGGCCCGCATCATAGCCGACTATCACGTGCTCTGCACCAAGTGGGGAGAGGCTTTTTTCTGTCATCAGGATAGCAGGCCGGTGATGGCTTATCAATTCAGGTTTATCCTGTGGAACGCTATGCAGGAACTGGGGTTACACACCTGGGAGTGTAGTACCCATTCTTTCCGTATTGGGGCAGCAATGAATGCTAGGAGTTGGGGCCTTTCCAACTTGGAGATTCAAGCCTTGGGATGGTGGAAGTCCCAGGTGTTCCTGTGCTTTGTGAAACCACACTTGCAGTAACTGTCTCTTGTCTCTTACAGGCCCCGGGGAGGACCTTAAGCGCATCTGGATATGTGGGCACTCCATCTGGTGGGCAGCGAGAAGGGCAGCCACTCAGCTGGGGGGAAGCAACCTGACTATGCCACTACACGCAGCCCGGATCCAGTGGCTAGAGGTTAAGGGTATGTGTTGGGAAAAGTTGCTTCCTAGGTTTTGAGATGAGGCCGACCGGGGGATGACACTGGATAGTTTGTTGATTCACTTGGGCGGAGAAAACCTGGGCCGCAGGAAAACGGTGAATCTGCTGCTGACAATGAAGGATGATTTACGTTCCATTAAGATTTGGTGGCCCCACATTACTCTCATCTGGTCTCACTTCTTGATGAGAGAGCATTGGCCTCATGCAAAGGCTGCTGCTGCATTGAACAGAGCTTGCATGTGGATTAACAGGAAGAGGAGAACTTTTATGGAATCCCTGGGGGGCACTGTACTGAGACATGACAGCATTTACCATGCCTGCCAAGGTCTGGCAGTGGGTACGGAGGGCCAGCTTCAAGTAAATGTGTTAGATTACTTAATACACAATTTTCAAATTATCTTGGAGGACAGGATTGAACAAGCGGCTTGGGGGGGGGGGTCAGACCTGGTCTGGCCTGTGGCAGCGTGGGAGAAGTGAATGAGGAAGGTAGTGGGAAAGGAGGGGATGATGCCAGTTCTCCTGAAGGTGTTGTGGCTCCCGGTTGACATGAGGGAGGGGGATCACAAGACCTGTACCTACATGGGGGGTCTAGGTCCAGCCTCAGCAGTATAGACTGCAAGGTCGGCACAGCCAGATGGGGGGGTGGCCGCCAGAACCTTGGCTGTGTGAATATTAATATCATAAAGTGATTAAGATATTCAATAAAGATTAATATTAAAAATTGGAAATTAAATAAACGCATAGCTGTGGCCATTTTTTCTCCAAGATCTGTGTGGTGTCTTTCTTGGCAAGGGGGGGGATTTGGGGGCCTAACGGGCAATACAGAGGCTGCCCAAGCACTGCAGCAGCCGGTCTTTTGTCTGGGAGGCCCCTAACCCCCACTGGCCAAGCAGTGATAACAGGATGCCTGTCCTGGGGTGTGGTCAGCAGCCCCTGGACACAGCTCGGGATAGGGCATCACCATGCCCCTCTGGGGGGTTGGAGGGGGGGAGGAGTCGGGAGGATAACTGGACTGCTGCCCAGAGTCCAGTCCCCTGTCTCCTCTCTCCTTCAGATCACCCAACCGGCACCCTGGTGTTTCGGGGACAGGGGTAGACACTGAAGGGCCCCCTTTTTGATCCACTAGGGGTGACCGCCCTAGGGGTTGGGGAGTGACTTTTCCTGGTTTTCCCCTACAGGTTTTTTTCCCAGGGTTTTTTGCCTCCCTCAAAAAGGGATGTACTGATTAAGACAACATATAAGTAAAACACATATTCTGTTTATATAGTAAAATAAACTAGTATTCTACATAGGCTTAATCATCAGTTAAAAGACTATGGTAGATAGTAGGAAGTAGGCATTAGCATAAGTAGCGAAATACATAAGTATCAAGGTGATGAGGTATTGCAAACTGTCACAGTCGGGGGCAGGGCGGCATGGGAGGAGCGCATGAGGAAGGTAGCGGGAAAGTAGGGAACGATGCCAGTTCTCCTGAAGGTGTCGGGGCCCCTGGTCCGTGTGAGAATGGGGGATCACAAGACCTGTACCTACATTGGGGGGGTCTAGGTCCAGCCTCAGCAGTGTAGACTGCAAGGTCAGCGCTGCCAGATAGGGGGCGGCCGCCAGAACCTTGGCCGTGTGACCTGTCTTACTACCGCTGAGGGATACTTCGGCCCACACCAGAAGAGATTTCCCAGACTGATGGGTGGTACTGGGGCCTGAGGTATGGCACATCCTCCTGGCAGCACCCGCTGCTCAAGGTTAAAAGGTTAGCAGGCATTAATCTAGGATATTAATATTATAAAGTGATTAAGATATTCAATAAAGATTAATATTAAGAATTGGAAATTAAATAAATGTATGGCTGCGGCCATTTTTTTCTCCAAGATCTGTGTGGTGTCTTTCTTGGCTGGCAGGCGGGGGAATTTGGGGGCTTACTGGACAAATGTTAATCAAGGAGGAGGAGCAGGATGATGTATAGAACTGCAAATGTGCCTGACGACAGAAAAGAGTGATCCACATAGTGCCAGTATGAGGAAAAAAGCTCCAGCACAGAATATGGAAACTAGGCCAGACAGTTTGTCATCAGTACAGGGAATCTACCAGAGACAATCATAAGAAATAAAATCATTGAACATGGACAAGAAAATGTGGGCTAGTTAGCTCAGTCCAGATTCTGTAAGGATAATTATTAGTCTAATTAATTATTAATGACGGCAGCGCTGTCCCTGATTGGTTGCCACGCTGGACCGAAATCTCTAAGAAGTATCCGGCGAGGCACCTGCTCTGCGCTTCCCGCTATCACGCTTCCATTGCTGTCACAGAAAAAGTAAGTAAATGTCTAAAAAGAAGCCATTATTGCAATTAGACTTATAATCACAATAATGACCTCAGAGTCGGTCATTTCCTCAAGATTAACCACTGGCTGGGTGGTGGTGGCCCTTGGCTGCACCTCGAGCCACCCTTCCTCCCTCACTAGTCGTTAATCTCTAGGAAATGACCCGCTCTTCGGTCATTATTGCTTAAATCATGCCAAACAGATCTCATTGCTTTTTAATTTAATGCTACTAAGGAATTATACGTGAGAAAGTCTATGGATGTTGTGTATCTGGACTTTAGTAATACTGTACCACACAGGAGACTAGTTCTTAAACTAAAGAAACTAAGTAGTATTTATTTATTTAAAAAGTTATACTGGGAGAAACATACTGAGCTGGTAACAGCTCATTTTCAGCTGTGTCCTGGAGGAAGGGGGAAAGGGAGGACAATGAGGCACACCAAGAACAATATTAGGTAAATACACATCATAAATAGCAATTGTGCAAAGGCAAGGATTGCATGAATTAAAATAAAATACATAACAGCGTAATAATTGTTGAAGAATACCAGCATTTGCAAATACAATACAATACAATGAAGAGCTGGAGGATAACAACACTTGCAATGTGTAGAAGCAATACTGAGTTCAGGGTGGCAGCAAAGGTTGTTGATTGGGGAGGGTGGAAGAGGGGACTGCACTAGTGTAGGTGTAGGAGGAAGTGGGGAGCAGAGGCAGGAGAGTGTTAGGCAGCAGCTCAGGGGCAACTGCAGGAGTGAACAGTGAAGTCACATGAGAGAGAGGAGGGTGAGTGTTGGGAAGAAGCAGAGCGGATGGTAAGGCGGAAGAGAACCCCATAGTTTGGGGAACTGGAAGAAGAAGGCAGCTTTACCAGCATTGGATTGCGTTGGGAGAAAAGCAAAACAGTTGCACAGAGGGTTAAGGAGTGTGTGTGTGTGTGTGTGTGTGTGTGTGATATGATATCATATAATGTAATGTAATGTATAATATATATGTATCACCAGAGGTGTGATAAAATAGGTTCACAGCTGATGGGCGCCAACAGCTGGATTGTCACATCTGCCAATGATACCAAAATGGGATGAGGAGTTATACTGCAACAGGAGATAAAATGTAGAATAAGCTGTCCTGGGTAGCAGATGTGGGCAGAGAAACTGCAGATGAAGGTCAGTGTTGAGACATGCGAGCTGATAAACTTAGTAAAGAAAACTATGAAAGCAAACTACTAAACAGGATGATTAGTGAAACCAAGCATGAAAAACACCTGGGAGTATTGATCAGCAGCAACTCTGAATGGCTGCAATAGTGTGCTTAGCAGCTAGCAAGGCAAACAGAAGTCACGGCATGCATCAAGAGAAACTTCAAAAGCAGGTCAAGAGACAAAATGCCCCTTTACAGATTCTTGGTGAGGCCCCACCTCACAAAAGGTGTGCAGTTCTGGTCCCCATATCTCAGGAAATATATTGACATGATGGAGAAAATATAGAGGAGAGCAACCATGTGGTTGGAGGCTTTGAAAATATGGTCTGTGAGGACCAGCTGGCAAAAATGAAGTGGTTTTCCATGAAAACAAAACAAAAAAAATACAAAACATCAGAGTGGACATGATCACGGTCTTCACATATTTAAAAGGGTTAACGTTGTCAGACTAAAGGCAGCTCTTCAGGATGCACAATGATGAGATAAAATGGATACACTTGATGTCATTGAAGGAAGGAAGATTCAAGGTAAATACGATATTTTTCTGGTTGATGGTCATATATAGAAATATAGAAAAGTGATGAACAGAAAAAGACCTGAACAGGGCTGGCCTGCCGGCGCAGCGGTTGGATTTCTGCTTGCGACACCAGTGACCCGGGTTCAGGAATGAGCCTGGTAGCTAGAGGACTGGCCGGGGGGAGAAGGGTTGAGCATCCCATGGATAGTCTCCTTCTGGGAGGGAGGAGGCAGAGGTGGCACTTGACCATTCTAGGCGGAGGCTTTGGCAAGCTGCCACCGCATGAAACCGTGGGGAAGACGCCACGATGTCGGCGCTTGTGCCTTGACATCTGGGCAAGTGACGTCCTCAAGAGAAAATGGGAAAAACACCGTCCGGAGTCGGGGGATGGAAGCACCGAGCCGAGTCCCAATTTGCCTCCGCCTGCCCAGCTGCCTTGGAGCCAATTTGCCTCCGCCTGCCCAGCTGCCTCAGAGCCTGATGAGATTTAAGGTACGGGGGTGGGCCTGACGAGATCTAAGGTATGGGGATGGGCCACCCCGACCCCGTGTGGGAGGCTATCCACAGCAGGATGGGGGATCCGAGCAGTCAGGTAAGGCGGCGGTAGGGTCAGGCTTAATTGGTGCATCCTGAGGATGCGACTCCGGAGGGACATAGGAGGGTTAAAAAAAAAAAAAACCTGAACAGTCCATCCAGTTTGTTCCAAGATTCTATTCTTGTAGATGCTCCCTGACCTCCGCTCACTGTTCCTATGGCTCATTTTCTTCAGCTCCCCCAACCCAATCCCTCCCTCATATGCCCCCACCACCTCCTCTACCCACTCTCCCATTTTCTCCTTTTCCATATCCCCCAGCTGCAACACTCACTGCTCTGCTTTCTCTAAATCTAAGCACCACAGCCCAGATGGAATTGACCTTCAACTCCTCCACCTCTTTGCCCCAACATTGCCTTTCCCATCTCCTGTAAACATTTCCCTTCAGCTTTTGTAAAGTTCAAGTGATTTGGAAGTAGGCAAAAATTATCTCCCTCCACAAATGGGGTGACCCCTCCTCCCTAAGTAACTACCACTCCATTTCTCCCCTCCCTGTTTTGCAAAAAATGCAGGAAAAGCCTGTCATCTCCCACCTCTCTTCCTTTTTTTTGTCTCTTCTTTTCTCTGCTCTTGTCAGCCTGACACCTACAAGAATCTCTATAGTTTCATCCCTTCTGTGGCTCACTGACTGTTTTGAAGGTCATGAACCAGGGGGTGCTCCCTTCAGTCATCTTTGTTGACCTTATAAAGACCTTTTACACTGTTTCCCATCCCCTCCTACCTGATAAACTCACAGTGTGGGTGTATCTGACTTTGCTGTCAGTTGGTTCTGCTCTACCTGTGTGACAGACACCAGTTGGTCCAAGCAGGCCATGCCCTCTCCACCATCCTTCTAATCTCCTCAGGAGTACCTCGAGGTTCTATCCCAGATTTCATTCTGCTCTCCATCTCCTAAAATGAACACCCCTTGGTATGTGTCTCCTTCCACATCAAAATGTATGCAGATCACAGTACTTTTTGCCTCTGGAGCCTTGGTTTTTGAGGGAACATTCTTTTCAGCATGATTTTGACAAACATGTGGCTAGTTCTGGTCAAATCAACTATCACTTAATGTTAAAAAGATACTTTCCAAGCTCTTTGGTAGTACAAAATGTCTTGCCTAGCTCTACAACACCCCTGTCTTAAGGACTCTGTATGACTCTCACATTGAAGAAGTTCCCCATTTCAAATACTTTGGGGTGTGGCTTGATCAGAGCCTTGAAATTTCCTTCCACATTAATGCAATCCATAAGAAGCCCCTACCCAAACTTGGCACACTGTAGCACAACCAATCGTGTCTCCCACACTCTGTCTGCTGTAAGATTGTTCTGAAGATAATGCTGATGGCGTTTGACTATGCAGATGTTTTGTATAGTGGTGCTGCTAAATCTACCCTGGCCAGGCTGGACTCCCTCTTCCACTCTTTTTGTCACTATGCACTCAACTGCCCTCCCCACACTCACCTCGGCTCTCTTCACCAACCTCACCTTCCACTGCCTCATTTCTCTCTAAATTCTGATTCAGCTCCCTTCTATATTACCTCTCCTCTGTCATCTCCCATATCCTACCCACTCCTACTTCCTCTGCTCATCTAATTCATATTTGTTTGCTGTCCCCTGCTCAACAACTTTTGCTGGGTAATCAACTTTCTCCTTCCCCCTTCACTTGCTGTTGAACAACCTTCCTCTGGCTCTCTACACCTCCCCTGTAACTACCCTGATTTCTCCTTCCTTAATGTATTGTTGTTTTATCCAGCCGTATTGTACTTCTGCTGTTAACATTTTTTCTTTTAATTACTGAATTTATTGTTTTTTCCATTTTCATTTTATACAATGTAACCCCTAGATGGCGCTATCCCAGGGGCTACTACCCCTGCCTGATTTGCCACTAACAGGTTGAGGGGCCTGGATCCAATGGCGGGTGCCTCCACCCAGAGGTCAGGGTTTGCAATAGTTAAACTAACTTGGTCACAGCCCTCTGGGACACTGCAACCCTTCTTCCCACTAGTGGCCCACACAATATATCAGAATTACCTTCACAGTATACACTTACCCCAGGTCTGGTTCCGCACTGGGACCTCCTGTGAAATGAGATACAGTGCAACAATCACAGTACAGTACTTTAACATAGACAAATACCTCAGGCAGTATAACTTTGCTGAAACAAGCAGCTCTGATTTATTTAGGGGGATATAACAAGGACAGGGGGAAATCAGGTTAATTAGCTTATCACTCTAATAATCTACCTATGGCTCTGTGCACAGGCCTATCCCTATCAGTTACTGTCCCTGGGTACCCAAGCCCTAGTGGCTAGTCCAAACCGTGGCAGCTGGTAGGGGCCCTTTCACACAGAGAAAAGGAGAATTAAACAGTCAGCAGTACAGTAATTCCATTTGGATTTAATGTGGCAATTCAACAGGGAGCGACCTCTGAATTAGCATACACGACCTCCAAATAAGATAGGGTCCTTCAATGTCAGCAGGGCTCACTTGAGGTACACAAACCTCTTCACACATCCATATAAAAGAAAGCACTATACCAGGCAGGCTGCATCTGTATCCCGATCGCAATTACTGCACAATACCCGGAGAACACACAGCAGATTCAGTTCCTGACAGACCGAGTGCAATTTTCAGCAATTCTTCCAGTCTTCTGGGGTGAGCCTGGTTTCTACTTCAGAGATCCTTTGATTCTTTCACAGGACGGATTCAGTCCTAACAAGCTGTTACACAAGCTGCAGACCGGAACTCTGGGCCTTACACACTTTTTTGACTAAACTGCACACTGAAAAGCACAGGGCTCCTTCTTCACTGCCAAAGCTCAACTCAAACTCCAACCGACAAACCGGCACTTCCTTTGAGTTCCTCCCAGTTCTTGACTGATTGGCTGTCACTCACAATAGACTGCTGCTGTTGGTCCAAAAAGGCACTGAAGTCTAAACTACATCTCCCAGAGTCACTGCCCATACAATCCTCTTTGTGGCTGGCTCAGATTATGAGTCCAAGTTCTGATTCGCTCCAAGGCACCATTTTAGAGCTAGCTTACCCCACACTGATTGGTCCAGTTCAGCAGTTCAAAACTAGAATGGGGAACTAGCAGACACAGTTCTGACTGCAAAGAAAGCAGCGGTTAGACAAACTGTAATTTCATTATTACTCTAAACAATTTCTTGGCAAACAGTTACATCTTTCAGGTAGGTTCCCTTTGCACTCTAGTGACTGCAAAATGAAGTGAATTACAGCAGCTTGAGTGGTACCAATCAAAGAAACACACAGTCCCCATACAACTAATTATGTCTGCAAGCAGACAGCTCTTAAAGAGACAGTACCAGAGGTTCTAAAACACTCACTGATAAATGGCTTAAATGCCAAACACCATTCAGGCTTGGAGCATTCAAGCAAGCTCCTGAAGTCTTTGGGAACCCCATTTGCAGGGGGTTACACCTTCCTGGTTTGGGAAAGCTTGACGCCCACGCCAAGCAAGTACTTCATAAGTTTCAACTGCAACCATATACATTTGCATTAGGCTCGCATATGTAATCATCAGTCAATATATCATTTTACCAAGAACACATTTCTGAAACATTGCAGTACGTCACTTTACACAGTATTACATACACATTGTACCATAACTCAAGTTATTACCTCTTGTACATGAAACCTGAAGAGAGGGGCCCTTCCCTATCAGTTACCTTGGGGCTGGACGGGCAAGGGCACCATACTTAGAGGGCAACACAAGTAACTTGGAGTTAGCACTGATGCTCAGTTTGGGCAATGAGCTCGGGACACATATACCCTTTATGGACAACATTGAGAGGCAAATCCACAGGCCTCCTAAGGGAATCATAACTGAGGTGCACCACAGGCTTTACAGCTCGACCAGTCTTTCTAGGGGGAACTGTTACAGTCTCTGCACTCTGAGCCTCATTTTCAGCATTGTCCACACTTGTTGGGGAGTCTCCATGGGGTAGAGAGGCTAGAACTTGGGGCACTTTCAACTCCAGGAGTTAGCAGTTTCTGAGTCCACAACATTTGGCTCAGATGGAGAGCTTGACACTGGCAGTGGACCGTCAGGGCACTCAAAATACTCTTCTTGTTCTGGTGTATCACCAGTCTGACCTAATTCATCATTTTCCTCCCTGAAAGCTCAAACAGTTCAACCATGCACAATGATTCCATTTCATCTGATCTGATGCTTTGCACTTCACTTTCTGGGAGCATTGGCTCCAGGACTAAGCTGGGCTTGACAGTCCAGAAGGCCCAGCTTTGTCTCCAGTATTGACTAGGGATTGCCCCAAACACTGACTCAGTTCGTAAGAAGGATAGTATTCAAAGTCACTCTCACTTTCTTCCGATATGGACTGACAGTCATGCTCAACTGGGACTTGTGGAGGGAACACTTTAACTTTGCTTCTGTAGGTGCAGACTTTCTGATCTTTTCTTAGCGGCAGCTCTAGTCACTGGTCCAGAGGGGCATCTTCTAGGGCTCAGACTCAATTAAGATTTGTCCAATGGGCAGTAAATGATTTCTATGCATTGTTTTACATCTTTGAATTATTCTCAGGCCTTACTTTGTACACTGGCAGATCATCTAGTTTGCCCACTACAATGGGAGGGAGATGGTGCCATCTGTCAGCAATCTTTGTGCTTGCCATGCAGTCCCAGATTTCTTAGCAATACCGTCTCCCTCCTGGAGTTCCTAAGCTTTCACCTTTATCATACCTTTCTTTGTTGGCCAGATTTCTTTGGCAGCCATGGTTTGAGCCAGTTGGTACGCATGAGTTAGCTGGGCCTTTAACTCTTGCACATACTGTAAATAGTTGTCAGCTTGAACCCCATCAGGAGAGACCCCAAACACACATCTACTGGTAGTCGAGCTTCTCTTCCAAACATCAGGCGGTAGGGGAGAATCCAGTGGCATCACTTTGGTGCAGTTATAAGCATGTACCAGGGTGCTAATTTGTTGGCTCCATCTAGGCTTGTCCTTTGGGTGCAGGGTGCCCAGCATATCTAGCAAAGTGCGTTGAAACGCTCAGGCTGTGGGTCCCTGGGGTGGTAAGGAGTGGTTCTGACTTCGTGACTCCACAGAGAAAGCATCTCTTTGATCAGACGACTCTCAAAGTCTCCCTTGATCAGAATGGATCTTTGTGGAGCCCCATAGTGAACAAAAAGTTTCTACAAGTACTTTGGCCACAGTGGATGCTTTCTGGTCTTGGTGGGAAAGCTTGGGCATATCTCGTGAAATGGTCAGTGACCACCAGCACATTACTGATATTTCTTTGATCTGACTCCAAACTCAGAAAATCAATACAGACCAGCTCCATAGGTGCACTGGTGGTGATGTTAACAAGGGGCAGCCCTTGGGGCAAAGCTTTCCTGTAAGCAGCGACTCATAAGTTCAAGTGTTGCTCCACATCAGCCCCATCTTAGGCCAATAGAATCTGGATCTCACCAAGTCAAGTGTTCTGTCTATACCAAGGTGCCCCATGTGGTTGTGCAAGGACCTCAGTACTGAGTCTCGAAGGCAGTGGGCAGCACTAGTTGTTGTTTGTCTACTTGTCCCTCTGTCTACTGTTTCTCTGTATAACAGTTTATTGATCAGTTTCAACTTAGGACCCTCTTGTATAACAGCAGTTCTCAAATCAGTGGAGCGAATTTGGACACATCTTTTCCTGCATAGAGGCTTCTAAAGCTGCTTTTGATCATGGGATCGCGGGATTGAGCCCTGCCAATCACTGTCATTGTCCAGCTGAGGCAGTGCACCAATGTCTATTGCAGAAAAGTGGCACAAGCAGCAGGTATGCAATTCTCAGAGGCTCCCAAGCAATCCACCATGCAGTCCACATGCGTCCTGTGGGACATTTGTTCCTCCCTGTCAAACTTCCGGCAGAGTGCCCAATGTCAGGTTCTGCCAATCGGACCCAATCATTCTGGGGAACAGGCCTCCGGAGAGAGCATCAGCATCTATGTGGTTCAGACCTGTCGGTATTCGAGAGCATAGTCATATGTAGATAATGCAGAAAGCCTACCTATGGCCAGTGGCATCCAACTTAGCTGAGGTCTGCACATAGGTCAAAGGATTATTGTCAGTTTTACTAGTATTTTAGCCCCATACAAGTACTCATGGAATTGGTCAACAATAGCCCACTTCAAAGCTAGGAACTCTAACTTATGTACAGGATAGTTCTTTTCTCGGATGGGTCAGGCTTCTACTGGCAAAGGCCACTGGTCTCAGGCCATTCTCGTGCTCTTGGCACAACACAGCCCCCAACCCTTGCAAGCTAGCATCAGTGTGCAGGACGAAGGTTTTCTTGATCGCATAGGCCAGCACTGGAGCATGGGTGTTGATATATGATCTCATGAAAAGCAGTCTCACTAATCAGGAGTCCAGCGGCCCCAAATACTTTCACTCGGATGAAAATACACTCTTTCAGTCTTGAGGGACGCTGACTTTTGGTATTTTTGTGGGTTGGGGATACCCTGAGGTTAAGTAAAGGGCGGATCACTCTGAATAGTCCTTGATGAAGTTACCATAATAACCACAGAATCCCAGGAATCTTTGCAGTTCTTTAGATTTTTGGGCTGTGGCCAGGTGGTCAAGGCCTCAACTTTACTTGAGTCGGTCTCTATTCCTCTGTGGATACTATGTGTCCCACATACTTTACTGATGTTTGAAAGAATTGACACTTATCAATGGACAGTTTAAGGCCAAAGTCCTCCAGTCAGTCCAATACCTTAAATAATCTGCTCTCATGTTCCTCCAGTGAGCTGCCAAACACAATAACATCATCTAGGTATACCAGGCACTCTAGTAAGTTCATGTCCCCACTGCACGCCCATCAATCGCTGAAAAGTGGCTAGCACCTGAAACCTTGAGGCATCCCCTCATGAATTCATAGAAGCCAAGCGGACAGATAAAGGCCGCCTTCTCACGGTCCTCTGGGGCCATCGGGATCTGGTAGTACCCACATGCGAGATCCAGCACAGAGAACCACTTGCCCTGCTTTAGGCAGTCCAAAGCATCCTGAATGCGGGCATTGTGTACTGATCAGGATAGTCCGCCGGTTTAAGGTGCCATAATCCACACACATCCTTACTGTTCCATTCTTTTCCTCACTACCACAATGGGGAAGCATAAGGCTTCTGATTCTTGTATTACACCAGCAGCTAACATCTCTTGCAGATGCCGCCTCACATCATCTATGTCAGCAGGTGCCAGGCCGAGACCTCTCACGAAATGGTCTTTCGTCATGCAGCCGGATATTGTGCTCAGCTCTTGCACGATCCTACATCCCATTCCTTAAAGAAAACACCTGGTCTCTCTGGGCAAGCTTCTCACTGATCTTCACTTTCCATTCAGCTGGCAGCGGGAGTCGCCGAAATCAAACAAGTCAGGTGTTACTCGTCATTCTTCCTTGAACTCTTGCTGCTGGTAGCACTGCAGTGTCTGCACAATGCACATTAGCCAGGATGCAACCTCTGTTTACTCGAATGTCTCTTTCAAGACACATTATGAACTTGGACCATTACCCTTCTGGCATAAGCATGGGCTCTAGCGGCAAAATACTAGGCTTGACCAGCAGTCCCTCTGGCAATTTTCCATCGCCTGTGCATCCAACATTAATATTTTATTCTTAACATCCTTTCTGATACGGACCTCTCCTGTAAGGTACACTGGGCATTTGGCGCCAGGATCAGAGACTCAGGATCCTTCTTCCATACAATTCGACCGGTTCCTCTGGTTCTGTTTTTCAGCATCTCTCTGTGCTCATAAGCCTCTAATTAAAGCCGGAACTTAAAGCTCTACTAGTCTTTGACCCCTGTTTTTCATAACACAACTGTGCCAGCCTTCCAACATATGAGCATTTGTTCCAATCAACAAAGGGACACCATCATACAGTCCAGTGGGGGACACACTAAGGCTAGGGTCTCTACTTGTTCGCCACTCCAGCCACGGAGGTGGGGAAAGACAGCCAAATTCGGATATACCCGAATAGGGTAGGCCTTCTCACTTAACCCCCATACATGCAGTCCTTCTAATGGTTGTAAGGGTACGTCTGACAAATGCTTCTGATACCAATCCTGGAACATAATTGTCACTTGGGAGCCACTGTCTAATACAGCTCTTGTAGACACTCCATTCACCTTTACAGTGGTCTCCATGGAGGGACCCACTATTCTGGACCAGTCTGGAGAGGCGTAGTGGGGGCCTGGGCAACTGACCTTGCCACAAAGGACGTGAATTAGCATTTTGGTGCCCTCACTGGGATCATGTGTGCACCTCTTAACCACTGATTTCTTCTCCAAGCCTCCTTGTAGCCTATATGCAACTTTGTCAGTGTCTTTGGGGACTGGCATTCCTTTCATGTGCCCATCTTTCCCACAATTATAGCAAAACATACTTTCTGGAGTTTGAGCTGGCCGAGGCGCCACACTGGGAGCCAGGGAGGGGGTATTACTAACTGGAAACCTGGGTGCCATCTCTGTCAGCGGCGTGATAAGCATTTGGAGACATCTCGTCAGTTTCTCCACTTCCATGGTCAAGGAATTGAGTTTGGAGCTGTTATCAGCTGGAGATACATGGGTGGGTACCCCCAACCCCATAGCAGATGCAGTCGGATACAGGTCAGGGCCCGTACTTGCAGGCGTGGCCTTCATAAAGGGACTGTTTTTGAATTCCCGGATCTCTCTCAACAGTTCGCCCCATTGTGGCATATCTTTTCCTTGTCAGAGCACTCATTGACTGTCAACCTCTGCCCTGAACTTCACTTGATGGGTCACCCTCAGTCACTCGGGTCGAGCCACAGCTGTTGGTGCAGGTCCCTCCCGAGGTCATCTTTTCTCAACTCCTCAATTTCTCTCATTAACTCATCATAGGAGGGTGGGGATTCCAGTCGATCTGCCAGGCGAATCGAAGCAACAGCAATTCTGAGAAGGGGCAGACTTAAGGATCCTGTCCAGCCTGGTTCGTCCAGTTCAATCGCTGGCAAACTACCTTTTCTGAGGCATTCTTGCAACAATTTTTCCAGCCGAGATACATACACAGACAACAACTCCCTTGGTACTGTTGTGCATCTCTTACTCTCCACCATAGGTCCTCATCAGAATCTGGGCCCATACACATTCTCCAAGGCCTCAAGATAGGCCTGTGCAGTCGCTTCAGGTTACTGGCCCGCTTAGCATGGATGGTAGCCAGGGCAGGACCTGGAGGCCTCACTAACCCTCTTCGCCGCCTTGGAGCATTGCCATTCTAGCACTTGGGGCAACATAGTCTATCCAGGTCTCCCAGTCATCCTCCCTTGGGGGTGGGAGGGTGCCAGAGAAGATCCTCAACCTTCGGTAAGAGTCGTGACTAATGGCAGGTGCAGAAATAGGAGTCTGCATTGGTTCAGCCACCATCACGGGCACTGGAGCAGGAGAGGGTGTTGGGGAGGAACACCCCAGGTGGCAAGAATAGTTTCTTCAAGTCCTCCACAGTTTTCCCTCTCCCAGCAACCATTCAGCAAATTTCTCCTCAAAAGTTTCAGATAGTGGTGGGGCTGATTCCCCTGGTCTTTACTGTCCTTAGTTATCACTCAAGCAGTGAGGGCTCCTCTGGGGTAATGGTCTGTGGCACTTTGAGCTATCTATGGGATCCTTAAACTCTACTAGGGCCAGGAAAGTGTGGGTGAGCAGATTAGCATGCCGACCCACCACCACAGGGTTTTGTAAACCTTCCACCTTGGAAAGTACTCCTGCACAGTGTCCGTGATTGATACCCAGGGGATGTCCAGGATAAGCATAGCATTTTGGGGGTCGATCTCCTCCCAGTACACCACTCCACCAGCCGTGCACAGCCACTTCTGTCGGGTACCCATTTTTTCTTAACAGTGGTTCGTAGAATATGGCCACTAGAGGACACACAATCCCAGCGGTGAGCCTCCAAGATGTAACCCCTAGATGGCGCTATCCCAGGGGCTACTACCCCTGCCTGATTTGCCACTAACAGGTTGAGGGGCCTGGATCCAATGGCGGGTGCCTCCACCCAGAGGTCAGGGTTTGCAATAGTTAAACTAACTTGGTCACAGCCCTCTGGGACACTGCAACCCCTTTCTTCCCACTAGTGGCCCACACAATATATCAGAATTACCTTCACAGTATACACTTACCCCAGGTCTGGTTCCGCACTGGGACCTCCTGAGAAATGAGATACAGTGCAACAATCACAGTACAGTACTTTAACATAGACAAATACCTCAGGCAGTATAACTTTGCTGAAACAAGCAGCTCTGATTTATTTAGGGGATATAACAAGGACAGGGGAAATCAGGTTAATTAGCTTATCACTCTAATAATCTACTTTATGGCTCTGTGACAGGCCTATCCCTATCAGTTACTGTCCCTGGGTACCCAAGCCCTAGTGGCTAGTCCAAACCGTGGCAGCTGGTGGCCTCTTTCACAGAGAAAAGGAGAATTAAACAGTCAGCAGTACAGTAATTCCATTTGGATTTAATGTGGCAATTCAACAGGGAGCGACCCTGAATTAGTACTCACGACCTCCAAATAAGATAGGGTCCTTCAGTGTCAGGCAGGGCTCACTTGAGGTACACAAACCTCTTCACACATCCATATAAAAGAAAGCACTATACCAGGCAGGCTGCATCTGTATCCCGATCGCAATTACTGCACATACCCGGGAGAACACACAGCAGATTCAGTTCCTGACAGACCGAGTGCAATTTTCAGCAATTCTTCCAGTCTCTACAGGGTGAGCCTGGTTTCTACTCTTCAGAGATCCTTTGATTCTTTTCACAGGACGGATTCAGTCCTAACAAGCTGTTACACAAGCTGCAGACCGAACTCTGGGCCTTACACACGCTTTTGACTAAAACTGCACACTGAAAAAGCACAGGGCTCCTTCCTTCTTCACTGCCAAAGCTCAACTCAAACTCCAACCGACAAACCGGCACTTCCTTTGAGTTCCTCCCAGTTCTTGACTGGATTGGCTGTCACTCACAATAGACTGCTGCTGTTGGTCCAAAAGGCACTGAAGTCTAAACTACATCTCCCAGAGTCACTGCCCATACAATCCTCTTGTGGCTGGCTCAGATTATGAGTCCAAATTCTGATTCGTCCAAGGCACCATTTTAGAGCTAGCTTACCCACACTGATTGGTCCAGTTCAGCAGTTCAAAACTAGAATGGGAACTAGCAGACACAGTTCTGACTGCAAAGAAAGCAGGTTAGACAAACTGTAATTTCATTATTACTCTAAACAATTTCTGGCAAACAGTTACATCTTTCAGGTAGGTTCCTTTGCACTCCTAGTGACTGCAAAAATGAAGTGAATTGCAGCAGCTTGAGTGGTACTCAATCAAAGAAACACACAGTCCCCCATACTAACTAATTATGTCTGCAAGCAGACAGCTCTTAAAGAGACAGTACCAGAGGTTCTAAAAACACTCACTGATAAATGGCTTAAATGCCAAACACCATTCAGGCTTGGAGCATTCAAGCAAGCTCCTGGAAGTCTTTTGGGAACCCCCATTTGCAGGGGGGTTACAACAACATTGCTGATGTCCCATTCTGCTTATTTTGAGTTGACCTGTTGCAATATATAGTAGCTTTATTATTTGACGCTTGTAGTATTTTTGTTCTCCTCCTCTATAATCACCCTTCTCCAGGTCACACCTTAAAATAACCCTTGACTCAGTGTGCCTGTTGTGGTCACCCATTTGTTAATAAGTAATAGATAGATAGATAAACAGATAGATAAATAGTTAGGAAGATAGATGGATACATGCAAAAGAAATAAAGAAAGAAAGAAAGATAATCACAGATAGGCAATAACTGCCTCAAAGACTTAACACTTCATCACTCCTTTATCACACTACAAATTCTCTAGGCATGCTGCTTTAAAATAGATGCACACCGACTCGGAGATTTCATGATGAAGTACAGTTGTTACAGGTCCAGATGTCCAGATCTGCAGTAATGAACAACAACCTCTTGTACACTGTATTCTAAAATTTTAGAACAGTATGCTCTTTGACACAGAAAGACACACACACACACACACACACACACACACACACACATAACAAATTACGTAAGCAATAAGACATGACAGGGTGTGCATTATGGTGAAATAATCACACACCTCAGATGCACTGTTAGGCATGAGGTGCAGCCGAGTGCCGTTAAATGCACCTGAGTAGTGCGATTATTTCACCATAATGGCACACGCCTGGAGTGTCTTATTACTCTTATAAAATGGCATTTAAATAGATGACTTAAAATGAATGGAAATAAGAAAAAATATTTTAAAAAGATAACAATTGGAACGTTTATTAAAATATGCTTCAATTTTAACTCTGAATACAAAAATAGTCCCCATTCTGGTAACTGTGGGGTTAGCTAAAAACATAAAACATAATGAAAATTGTGTGTGGCACACATTTGTATAGGAGAACAATGTTACCTTGCATTTTAAATCAATACAAGTACTGTTTCTTAATGGAAATATGTTCAAAACTTTAAACTTGCCAGGTTGCCTTTTTTGGTATGGGGGTGATAGATTTCACCTAAAAATATCCAGGTATGATTCAAATGTATGTGCTTTTATAAACTTCAGGAATGTATTTCAGCAGTTTGGATCTGCCTCTGCCTATATGTAACTGTGTTTCCCACTTTTGCTCTTTGTTTATGAAGTATTATTATCTACTTTCTTCATCCTGTTTTTATTCCCCGTCTTTCCCCACATTCAAGGCATGGAATGTTTACCATGGAATATTTGCCATGGAATACAGGGATTCAAAATTCTGCTCAGTTCCACTGGCAGAATGTTCCTCTCCTAACATACTGTACACACACGCGCACTCAACAAAAGCCTTTTCTAGAGCCACAATCTCAATGATCTCACTGTCAGGGAAAGAAGAAGAGATTTTCCTAATGAGCAGTTAAAGACAGAAGGAGGATTTTTCATTGTCAGAACCAGTTGTAATGAAAACTATGAACAATACTTAATGTTTCTAATTTGTTTATATATGTAAGCAGTGCGTGACAATCAGGGAAACAACATTTAATTCATTTGTCTTATTTTTTATTTAAGGTAGTTTTATTTTTAGGGCCTAGTTGAAGGTGTTTTGCTCTCTAAGGGTAGCAGCCTTGTTTGTCATGGAAGATCAGTTCTGGTTGTAGAGGGACTGATGAAAGATTGTTCTGTTTGTAGCAGGACTGATTTGCTCATTGTGTGATGTGGTTTAGGATCAGGATGACAATGCATTATGCACTAATATTGAATGGTCACCTGACTGGTTTTAACCAATTAAAGTTCTTTGATTTTTAGTCCCATTTTATAAATTCTGTTATAAACTGCACAAAACTCTGAAGCACATTATTCTGAGCCATCTGTATATTACAGCAGCATTTAGTCCATATCTAAAACAAATAGCATTACTCAGGCCACGACTATCACCTAAAAATGTAATCAGCTATTAATAGCTGTGTTTTTTCTTCCTACTTTTCCGTCACAAATTTGAGCACAAGTGTTATTACTTTTAGTGGCATGTGGGTGGTTTCCACTCTCTTACCATCAGGTACAGTACTCACTCTCACTGCCACCCACTCACATATCACAGTAACATAGTAATTGTGTCAGAAGTTACTTATTTTAATTTTTTTTTAGAATCTGTGGCTGGCAAAAGGCACATTGAACTGAAACTCATTTCCAGCTGTAACCTGGTCTTTCGGTCATTTAAGTCTCCCCCCACACACACACTTTATACGCACAGATTAATAAGTATACTGTGCAAACGTACTCCTTTCTAGTGATGCTATACATGTATAAACCTTAGTACTGTCATACACTCACAATCCTCTTTTTCTGTTCTTTTTTTTCTGTGCACTCCAATTTACTCTTTTCCATTGCATTCTCAGTCTTTTCATCCATTTGTGTCTCTGCTGAGGTCTGAACCTGTGATCTCCTGGTGACAAAGCTGGTACTCTAACCACTAGACCATACTACCTCCTGATGGAATGGACTACAGCTTTCTACTCTGTATACTCTGTATCCACCCACACATTATTTGTAAATTTTGAAAACACCTAGCTGCTCTGGGGGTGAGGGCACACTTATGAAAATAACTTCAAAATGCCTGAAGTCACTGTGTCACTTGTGAAAAACAGAACCTTTGAAACTAGCAACACAAACTGAAAGAGTCATTATGAACAGAAACATAGAATTTGATGACAGAAAAGGACTGCATTGTCAGCCTAGTCTGCCCAGATGTTCCCTACCTATTCTGTTTCTGCAGACCCTATCAGGTCTCCACTGACCCTCCCACCTCCCTGCCTCCTACCTAACATACCCTTATGTCTAACTCCCATTCTTGAAGCCTGACTGTTGTAGCCTTTACCACTTCCACCAGCAATCTATTCCAGACAACCACTACCCTTTTAGAGAAGAAATACTTTCTCACATCACTCATGAATTTCCCCCTCAAACTTCATTGCATGCCCCTTATCCTGGCGCTTGTTCTCATTTGAAAAAGACTCTCCAACTATACCCTATTCATCCCTTTGAGGTACTTGTATTGTTATGAATGGTCATAAGAAGGGTGTTATATGTAAGGAATAATACCTGCAAAGGTGCCCTGGTGTGAGCCTCAGGTGCACTGTAGGGGCACATGGGGTATACCAAGTATCTTAAACCACCTAAGAGGTCTGTTTATCAGCATGCAGAGATCTTCCAAAGGGTGTTATTCCTCTTATAAAATAGGTCCTTAATTGTCTTATGAAGTATAAGCAGACATTTAGTTCTGAACTGTGCTCTGATAACTGGACAGTCAGGTGATGCTCTCAGCCAATCAGATCACTACCTGCCAGATGAATATCTCATAGATGCTATGCCATAGGGCAAAACTGTGCAATGGGAACAGTGTGTGTGAGAACAGCTACAGGGTATACCATGCCGCATGACACAACAGCGTGCAGTGGTAGTGGTAACCCTGTAGCTGTTTCTGGGAGAGCTCTGCTGCAGAGGGTAAGAGCTCTGCTGGAAGGGGGTCTGCCGAGCAGCTGCCATGGCTCAGGGAGTAGAACCATCAATGCTGCAGGACAGTGGAGTGACTGTGGACCGGAGTTCTATTCCCAGTCCCAGATCAGGTCAGTTAATTTTATTTTTTATTGTGTTGTGCTGCCTTCCAACTGACTTTCACCCTCTCCCCGAGCTGCCCCCCCAGAGGAGGAGGAGGAGGTGGTCATTTTAGTAGGGGGGCACAGCTCCCCATAATGGGGGATGCGGGTGGCAGAGCCCCTGGCAGAAAACAAGGTTTTTCTTGTTTTTTTGTTTGGTCGCTGTTTTAACAGTGTGGTGTAATGTCGTGCCGTTTTGGCATGCGACAAGATGACCCCATGCAAAAACACTACAATTTCATCACCTATTTTATAACTGGCAATGATCATGGGTTAAAACACAATGGTTTACAGAAAGAAGTAGGGATTGTCACTGTGTTACCCCCTCCCACCCAAATAAAATAATAGATTCTACTTTTGAAACATGGTTAGCTGACTGTACATTTTTATTAATGTAAATTATTAGATTGTTATTTTTGTTCAAAACAGGTGCTGCACAACTTTATGGGTGGTTTTCCACCAACCAGCTGCCACTGTGGTCCAGTAGCACAAGCTGCTAACTACCAGGAAGCCCTTACTGACCAAGGGCACAATCCAGACCACACTGAGATAATGTGACTTACTATCAAGTTGCCAAGGCAACCAGTTTAGCTTTTTGTGCTCAAGTACAGTGGGCAGCAGCACACAGAAAGTTGCATGGTGTTGTACTCCCACCGAAAAACAGTTCCCATGGTACCTACACCATATGCCGTCATCAGTGGGACAGAAACACTTTAGTCATATATGTCCCCTGGCATGCCCAAAGTAATTTTATTCTTTTTTATTTGTAGGCTCAAAAACTGTTTCTCCTGCCTGCTAATAGCTGTCTTAGTTCAGGGCTATACTGTATGTTGTATGCTCCAAAACCCTCTCCCCCCCAGTAATTCAGGTTGAAGGCAGTCTAGTAAACCTTTTTCACGAGTTTTGTTGTAAAATGACTTAATAAATTACAGTAGGTGGCTAGCTTAACAGTCCATGGTACTGAAAACTATGGTTTATCACCATCACCGATTAAGGTTAACAGTTGTAAATGCAGCAGCAACAGTTTTCAGGTTTGCCTGCCTCCCCAAGAGACTGTTCTCAGTCAACATTCATCCCTGAGCTGCATGCAATGATGAAGCCACCAAAAATACTGGTGAGGTTACGCTGTAGGGAAACCTGCAATGGTGCCACAGACCAATATCATAAGTATATGTTGCCAGAGTTTAATTAATATGGGGAGTGTGGATGCTATAAAACATATACTGTTAATCTTAGATTTTAGACTTACCTCCGCAACTAATGATGGCAGCCACAAACAGCGTTATATCACTGTCATCCAGCTGCAGTGCATTAAACTTCATTGCAAACTCAAACTTGGGTTCCATAATGTCACAAAATGGTTTCCTTAAGCTCTTCAGAAACTCACGTGTAATATACCCATTTCCATAGGCCATAAGTAGCCCGTCCTTGTTCATAATAGATGCCAACATGGCAAACATTGCTTCATAAACGCCATACTTTAACAAGGTCACTTGATCATTTAGGTCCAGGCTCGAAAAACCGGGGATAGACTTGGAAAATTCTGTCAGTTCTGTTACAGTCTCTACAGATGTGCACTGGCAACAATGGAAGATGCGAACCTCTGCCTCCTTGTTTTGTATTCCGTCGGCTACCAATTTTGCTACCAGAGTCTTCTCTGCCAATTGCAGTGTCTCCATGTCATGTATAACAAAAGGCTGTAAATTAAAGGAATGCTGATCAGTACATCATCTGATATCTAATTAAACAAATTGGCAGCTCTCTCATCACATGAGCATAAATTCAGATGTAGGTGCCTGTAAGATACAATAGGTGGGACAACATTGCGTAAAGATTCCCGAACATGTGAAAATGAAATCATAAGACCCATTCACATTGAAAAAGCAGTAGTGCTGGGATTTGTTAGTGAGGACAGTTGAGATGTCACAAATGATACTGAATAATCAGGATCTGAACTGATGATTACCATAGTCTTGGGTAAGCTGCACATGTACTGCACTGCTTTGATCTGCTTGTTGTGCAAAGCATACCGCTCCTGCATATACAGATATTTCTTTTCTTTTTATCTTGCATTAAATTAAAGAAGCACTACAGTCAAAATTGGCAGACTTATTTGCTGTGCAGTGTGTTTTGATGTGTGTCCTTTCCTTTATTTGCTATCAGGATTTTTTCTGAATTTGCCTACTAATTGTATGGCCCCTGAGGATCTCCATGTTTGAATGTTTTATTATCTTTCTATTTCCTACAATACCTCTTGTCCCATGTAACAGTGATGTATCCAGGACTATTGATTCAGTGAGTGCTAACTGCTGCTGCATCAGCAACATGTTGTCAGGAGCCTAATATTCTGGCCTCGACTAAATAACTCTGTCTAATCCAATCTTTTTGTTTTCTAGGTATGTGTCTACTGTAGGTCTATCCAGCAGGAGTAAATGGTTTGTTTTTAAAACTTTTCATTTCATCAAGGTAAACACAGCCATATAAAAGCAAACAATTCACCCCCGGTCATCAATGCTATAATTAGTGAAGATTCTAGTGGTTTCCTTACAGCATAACACACAATTATCCCACAGGTGTTCACAAAACTGTAAATGAAGCCTTTATTAGTGCTCACTGGATTTTTATTTTATTTATTTGTTAACTGGGTGGGTGCGCTGGAAAATACAATACAATCTAAAGACAGTGGAAATATGTCAAAAAGTCATAAATGGTACACAGTGCAAAATATAAACCACAGACGTGAACACTGAGGCTCAAAAATAGATCTTGCAATGTACAGAATAATGCATAAGGAGAGGCACTCACAATCTGTCTTGCAGTATAGCCTAGAGGCAGTGAGCTGTGAACAAGCTTGGTACAGCCAGCAGACATGGGTTTGATCCCAACCATCACTTGCATACTGTGTGACCCTGAGCAAGTCGCTTAACTTCTCTGTGCTTCTGGGTCAGCCCTGTAAATGAGCCTTTTCCCCAGTAGGCCTACCCAGTTATCAACTAATAGAATAAAACAAAAATCACAGCTCTACTGTTGTAAACTTGACACTAAACCAGCACTTGCTAAATCTATGGTCATGGATGCATGACTGTCACACGGGGCAGGAGACATTACATGAAAAATTAAAATTCAAATATGGAGATACCCGGGGCCATAAAAGTAGTAGACAAATTCAGAAAAACAAACAAACTCCTAACCACAAACAAAAGATAGGGCACAACAAGACTACACCCAGAAATCAAAACCACTCTGCACATTTTTTTTTTTGCAAATTTTGAATGTAGTCCCCCTTTAACAGACTCTGGCTTCCCTGGGATATAGCAGTTTATGATTAATTATCCATTCTTTAGAGGGACACTGTCAAGTCTTTTGAGATCGAACAATCCCCTTGTTATACTGTATATGGTCTATGGCTTCTCATTTAAAATGAAGTATACATTTTCATCCCAATTTAGAAATTCTTCCTTCTCAGCCATCTAGTGTCACTGTCATCATACTGAATTTTAAGCTAAACTGCATGCTATCCTCAGGCTAAGCAGTGCCACATCTTTGTGTGGCGGTGCTTTTAATGATGTCAGCACAACATATATCCATTCACTTGCATAGAGGATGCTCTGGAGGTGGCACGATGGTGTGGAAGGCTAAGGCACTCTATGCCTTATCTTCTACAATGCTGGTGACCTGTGCTCAGGAACAAGCATGGGTTTCCAAGGGTCTTCAGGGTGGGAGAGAATTGAGCATACCAAGGTCTGCTCTCCTGTCCTGGGGGTGTGGCCAAGCCATCTTGGCCCATGACTGCCACTGGGTGGAGGCCGAGTGGTAATGCAGGCACGAGTGACTAGAATGGGTGGGGCTGTGGATTTGCAGAATGTGCGCACCTCCACACACATGTACTGTTGTGATGCCACAGCAGGGGCCAGGGGACAAAATGGAGGCTTGGGCTTAGTGAAGGCCCTGCCCATGTCCCGGCAGACTGTCCTGCCACTTTGGTCCAAGCCACACTGGATATATCTCTGGGTGGATGGCCCTCCCATTTCTGCCCTGTCATGGGGGGAGAATCCATAGAGTTATATGTTTATGACTGAAGGGAGATACGGGATAACCATTGGGAGCAAGGACAGGGCTTACAAACCACTGAAGACCTGCCCAGGAGGATAAATACCTTTGTGGGGAAAAAAAAAAGAAACTGCTCTGGCACTAACAATATGGAGGGCTTACAGTTAAAAAACAAACAAACAGCGTTTCATTCAGAGAATAAACATGGGAGTGGTATAAGCTGGGGTTTTTTGACACAACACAGACTCTGCAATGCAGGTATAGGTCAGCACCTCATTTAAAAAAAACTTCTTACCGCACCATGGCTGAAAGTTGATTCAGTTCCACAGTTTATCTAAGCAATACCGACTGAAAAGCCGGTCATTTCTGAGGGATTAACGACTGGTTGAGGAGATGGGTTGCCCGAGGCACAGCCAAGGCCATCTGCCTCCAGCCGCCTGCTAATCCCTCAGAAATGACCAGCTTTGAGTTTGTTATTGTGATTATAAATCTAATCATAATAACAACTTTCATTTTAGCTGGTTTTATTTAGGCATAGCTGTGTGGCACGAGTCGTTCATGCCACACAGTGTCAGTCGGCAGCTGGATTAGTCTAAGTCATTAACGACCAATCCAGTAGCCAATCCAGAGCCTCACTAGGCTCATGAATAATTTATTAGATTTGTAACGAATATTTAAAAACCAAAACCAGCAGCAGCCACCCACAGCCTCAGTAATCTGTATCCACATTAAGTACTTGTATAGTTGATGAAACAGTCACATTTAATGTGGTAATGCTAATTTCAAACAGAAAGCAATACTGTAACTAAAAAATTTAAGCTTTTACTCACAGACTGCCAGAACGTGACACAGTTTACTGAACTAGGCATGTGAGTAACATTTTAACTCATACTGGTGTCTTCTTCAGAGTATACCTAGGTGAGCTGGCCCACCGGTTCAGCTACAGTGCTATTGCTTGCAATGCCAGCAGCCCAGGTTTGAGAATGAGCCTGGGTCATTGCAAGACTGGCAGCAGAAAGATGGCGGAGCATCCCAACAGACCTTCACCTCCTCTGGGAGGGTGGGTGCCTGACCTCTGTTGCTCTACCACCAGCTGGGCGACCACAGGTGGCGGTGCAAGCAGATCCATCAGATCGAGGGTAGGGAATGTCACTGCTCTGATGCATGCTGAATGCTTGCATGCACCTGTGCAACAGTACAGGGACCATGCAACATCCGAGGTTGGGGATAAAAAGGAAACACCCCAACTGCACAGGATACCACCCACCACAGGTCTCGCAGCACCAACCGGGCTCCCACACCAGAACTGGCCCTTCCCCCAAGGGGTCATCCAGGTGGGGAACATGGAGGTGGGTGAGTCCTGGTGATGGCGGGTAACAGGGCTGGGTAGAGCGATAGGGCCGATGTTGGCCGGTTGGTGCAAGGGGGCATAAAGCATTGTAAATTAACAACAACAAAAAAGTACCTAGGTGTGCTGCCATCCACTCTTAAATACACAGGATCAAGGGTGTAGACAGGCATACTCCAAGCACTCCATGGTGTGCAATTTTATTTAACGGGGGTAGCAAATAGGTTCTGAACTGCTTCCTTTTTCCATGAAAACTAACAAAGAAAATACTGAACCTTTCTATAATTTTATTCATAGGAGTCAAAACTAGAAGGCCTGGTCACTAATACTCTCTTTGCATCCCAAGGACAATACAACTTTACAGGCTTTGGGCTGGTATGTGGATGTCTTAGGGAACAATGCATGGCATTTGTATTTACCCATGCATGGCAACAACCACTGTCATGAGATACAAAAGTTGTATTTATTGTGCCAAATGAGGCAACAAACACGGTCCTTGTGTACGTTTGTATATTGTCTGGCTACACCCCGTGGCGGGGGTAACTCACCCTAACAAGGGGGGTAGCAGTGAGTCTGCTTGGTGTGCAGATCTGAAATCCCTGGCTACACCCCTGCACAGGATATTAAAGAGCTAGTGTACTGCCTAAAGCTAATATTAGTTTTTAAAAGCAGTCAACCATTACCTTTTATATCTGAGGATGTTTTTCTTTTCCCTTAGTTTAATTAGAAAATTGTTTACCTGATGTTAGTAGGTGTGATGTGTGGAACAGCACTCTGCCTGGCAGCTGACATACCTAGCATTGGTCCCCCAATTACATAATCAGCAGTGTGATCTCACTGACTGTGACATCACTGCTGCTTAGGAACAGCCACTCGATAGCTGCCAGGTCGGTCACCTGTGCTGTCACTGTCAGTGAGACCACAATGCTGATGATGTAGTGGGAGGAACAGAGGTAGATATGTCAGTTCCCAGGCTGAAAACCTCGGGAGACCGAGCATTTAAGGTGGCTGGCCTAGCCCTGTGGAACTCGGTACCAAGATCTTTAAGGGATACTCCATCAGTGGAGGCTTTCAAGCAGGATCTGAAGGCCCATCTATTTAGAAAAGTGTCTGGAAACCAGCTATAGTTTATTTTACTGATACACTGTTATGTTACTGCTATTTGTTTATTGAACCTACACACCTGATTGTGACCTGCAAATTGCTTTGTTGATGTTGCATACGTGTCTATATTTTCTTGTAAAGCGACCACAGCCTCCGAGGTTGGGCGCTTAAGAAATAAACACACACTTACTTAGATTTAATTTATGAATGATTGAGATATTTATTTTTCAGGACTCCTGATGCTTACAGGCAGGCCCCAAACCTTCTTTAGAAGATCTTTTCATGGGCTTTCAGAATATGAGAGCCCTGGTAACATTCCCAATCCCTTTAAAAAGTAGGGGGAACACGGACTGCTGCTGTTGCATCACCAAATTATTTAATACGTTAAAACCTGGGTGCTAATTTCCTTTAACGTTACATAACATCAATGACCACATTGTATTCCAATGAGAACCTGCCGGGGGAATGGTGACTGAATCCCCATGAGGTGACATTATTATTCAACAAACGTAAAATGGAGATAGTGTTTATTTACTTTACAATTCCTTTATCCAGGAAATTACAGCGGAGATGTGACATCTTGCTTTCAGTGGGGTCCTGCTTCTACCCATTTCCATAGATGGGTGCTCTGGGCACTGAGAGGTTAAGTGACTCGCTCAAGGTCACACAGTGAGTATTTGACTCTGATGGGGATTGAGACAGTTATCTCCTGATTCCCAAGCTGGTGCTCTAACCACTAGACCACTAGTTGTATCCAACTATCATCAATAACGAACTTGTAACTTGACTGGCAACATATGTGGAGACATAACGTATACTTGATTCAACCCTTTGTACTCCCCTAGCCCAGAACACTCTTATGAAAGAGGCTTCATGCTGCCCAGCCTGCTGGTGCTGGCAGTTGCTGCGGTGCACCATTGTGTGGGAGACATGAGAGTGAGACTTGATTCCAACTCCCCTGCTCTGAGCCAGTGGGGCCAGCAAGCAACATGGAAGAATCTGGTCCTTAAGTGACTCCTTTGGTGGGTTTGGTGATAACATTATGCCATCCCCCACCACCAGGTGCTCACTTCAAAGCACCTCAGATGATGACATTGGGTGGTAAGTGGGACTTCACATGGGGGGGGGGACACACCCGGACCTATGTACATGATGACACTCACCTGCTTGTCCACCTTGGAGTCACTGAACATGCTGCTTCCCTGCTTCACTAGTTGTGCACTCTATGTAAATGCTCCTCCCCAGCAGGCTGAGTAGGGCCACCACTTGGCTGAAAGGGGGGACAAGGCATAGAAGGGGTCGGAGCCCAACTGGGGATCTGGAATAGTGTCTGAAGCCCCACTAGATGTGCCAGAGGGGAACACTGGAGCAGTGGTCTGAGCAGAAGAAAGGATGGAGTGAGGTACTGTAAGCTGTCATGGGAAGGGGAAAATAGAATGATTAAAAAGAAGAGGCTTCATGCCTCAATAGATCTCACCAGTGGCAAAATAAAAATAAATTGTCCCATGCAAACATGAAAAACTAAAATGCTTAAAGAAATGGTGAAGCTATGCTGAATATTAACCTTTGGCAACGTGCAAATATAAATCATTGAAATTGTAGTGATATTACATCTATGGAAAATATATGAGGGTGCACATCTCAAATGATTAGAGTTTAAATGTGAGACAGATGAGAGAGTGATACATATGAATGGAACTAAGAAAATGGAATCTTCTCCATTTATTGTACCAAACAGGTATAGTCAGAAGACACAGGCAATTTCTAAAATTATTACCAGTTTCTACAACTTGTGCTGTAAAGAACAATAAGAGGATTTATTTCAAGATAAGAGAGAGATCTAGGACAATCGGTTACCTTGAGACACAGCTTGTGAGGAATCAAGATAAATAATCTATTTTTCATAGCAGAAAGCAAAAGCAGTGTGACATTTTATTTCCCTGTTTTAGCCCTCAAAGAAATTTCACAGATGGGTTTTGGAGTGCTGCCTTTAGTGTAAAACCTCTGGAAGAGCGTACAATTTAATTGCTACTGAAAAGTGTCCCCATTGGTATCAAATTCTTTATTTTGCATCTGTAATCAGGAAAGGCACACTGAGCAGTGCTAACTTCTTTCCAAGTGCACGGGGGGGGGGGTAATCACATCTGTATTACTGATAGAAGGAATGTTAATCAGGGACACCAGAGAAAATCCCCTACTCTAATGACAAATGCCATGGGATCTTTAACTTCCATTTTGACAGCCTTCAGAGGTGGGCAAGAAGGATCTTAGTCTAATGTTTCAACCAAATGATAGCACCTTACCAATACAGTATCCCCGCCCCAAGTGTTGCAATGCAGTGTCAGTACTGCGTATTAGCTTGAGTTCCTTCTGTAGGACAAGAAACCATGACCTTCTAGTCTTCTGGACCCAGAGGTGAGTGAACAACCTTCTAAGCTGCTGACCCTACATAAATTATAACCAAAGTTACAGATATGTTACCTGAGATGGTTATGCTTTGTCCAGAGAGAGCTACTCATGGGGATCTGCAACCAAAGCCTGCAGCTTGGAAACTCTCTGAGCAGAGGTAATCACCACCAGAAAAGACATTTTTCATGAAAGGAAATGAATATCACAAATGGCAGTATTAGTCTGTGTAAGAGACTCTAGTACCAAATTAAGGTCACACACTGGAACCTACCTACCTACAAACCATCGGATACAGAAGCCCTTTAAGGAAACCAAAGGACAGCTCCAACTGGGCCACAGTCTTGCTCACTGTACAGGCATGAAAAGCCGAAATGGCCGAAAGGTGTACCTTCACATAGGTGTACTGGAGGCCTGAGTCTGACAGGGACAGGAGGTAGTTCAAGACAGGCTGCAGTGGACATGAACATGGATCCAAGGAGTGAGAGGCACACATAATATTAAACATTTCCATAACACAGTAAGTGTATAGTGTAGTTGGCTTATGAACTGCCAGTATAACATCTGAAACAATCCAGATGACACTAAAGCAAGACTGTTCTATATCCTCAGGAGGGAAGAATGAAGCTGCAAGGACCAAAGGCCCAGTGCAACAGACTGCCCTTGTCCTGTGATAGCACACCCACTTGTAGAGAAAGCAGGACAGGAGGTTCCACTGTAATATGCCAGAGCAGAGAGAAAGAAATCTGTCTGGGCCAGAAGGGAGCCACCAGTATAAGTGTATCCCCACCCACCCAAAGCTTGACCAACACCCACTGAATCAGTAGGAATGGGAGAAAGGCATATAGAAACCGTCCCTTCCAGCACAGGGACAATGGGTCTCAAATAAATCAAGGCCTGGCAGCAAGCAAACAAAAGTGCTGCACTGGGTGGGGATGCACAAAAGTCCAATTTGGGACGGCCCCAATGGGAGAAAAGGTCTTCTACCATGTTGTCCAGGAGTTCCAACATGTGACACTGACTAACCAACCTGCTGAGGGAGTCCACCAGCATATTCAGGGAGGCAGGCTGAAAAGTGACAATGTGGTATATGTTGTGTGCCAGAGCCCAAACCCACATGACTTCTATGCAGAGGGAGTAGGAGTGGGTACTTTCATGCTTGCTGAGGTAATGCATGACACAAATGTTGTCCATCAGCACCAGCAGAAGATGGTTCTGTATGTGAGGGGAAAAGGTCTAGAGGCCATGAAAAGCAGCCCTCATCTCCAGAATGTTGATATGGAGGGAGCGGTCTGAGGGGTACTACACACGCACAGTCTTGAACGTACCCAGACAGACAATCCAACTCATTACACAGGTGTCCATGGTGAGGACATCCTGATGCATGGACAGAGAAATAAGGCTCCATGAAGCAAATGGTAGCAGTCTTGTCACCAGCATAGAGTCCTGCACAAGGGGTTCATGACCAGAACAGGTTGATCCAGGGATTGAAAAGTTTGGGCCAACTGGGCATGGAGCATCTCTAGGGGAATGCCCATATGGAAGTGGCCCATGGGAACAGTATCAATGGCATTAGCCACGTGGCCCAGGACCTTAACATGGATCTCACAGAGATCTGTGTGCTTGAAGTGACCAGTGTCACCTGGGCTATCATAGTGTTGGCACAGGAGTCTGGAATGAACACTTGAGCCTGAGACATGTCCAAGATAGCACAGATAAACCAAAGGCACTGGCAAGGGGTCAAAACTGATTTGGGTTCATTGACCAGGTAATCCAGTTGGTTGAATAACTGACAGGTCTGGTACAAAGTCTGTAGAAGTGCTTCCCTGGATGGAGCTTTGAGGCACCAGATCATCCAGGTAAGGGAATACATATAGGGCTTCCTGGTATAAGGCCATGACCCCAACAGCAAAGCACTTGGTGAAGATCCACAGCACTGAGGACAAGCCAAAAGGCAAGATACAAAATTGGTAGTGCAGCTCCTTCTCCTTGGCTGACCTCTAACTTTTCTAATATGTTGTGCTCCATCCTTCCTCTTTCATTTTCATCATTTTATCCATGTATATATATTGTATCTAATTATCTTGCTGTATTTTCTATGCTTGTGAGTATTGTATTATTGTAATTAGTATCTCATTATTTTTATCCTGCATTTATGTTGTATCTCTGTTATTTTGTATTTTTATACTGTTGTAATGATTTGTGTATTCCCCAGGTCCACCTTATAAATGAGTTTTTACTCAAAGGTGTTTTGCCTGGTAAAATAAAGATGATTGATTGATTGGCCTGTCAAAAAGAAGCACAGGCATTGTTTATGACTGCACAGAATCCTGATGTGCAGGTATAAAACCTGCTTGTCCAGAGCACAGAGTCAGTCCCCCTACAACAGCAGAGAGAGGAGGGACTGAGAGAGAACATGCACTACTTTTTTATGTGATGCATTTGGTCAGGTCTCTGAGGTCCAGTATGAGGCATAGATCACCTGCCTTCTTCGGAAGCATGAAATATCTTTGAACTGGAACCCTAGTTAATTGTAGCCTGGGCACAAGCTAAGTGTCCCCATTTGTCTAAGAGAGTATGGACTTCAGTCAATAGGCCCAATAAGTGCTTTGGGCAGTAATGAGAGGGGTTGAGAAGATATACAGGAGGGGGTGCAATCAATTCCAGTACATAACCCTCTTGAATAATATTGAGAACCCTCCCATCTGATGTGATCTCCTGAGAATTTGTCAGAAACAGGGAGATCCTGGCCCCTACCTGAACTCCCCCTCGAGAGGGGCAGGTGAGGTGAAAGAAAGTCAAAAGGTGGAGGGGGCAGTGGGGCACAGTGCCAGCATCTGGGCCTTTAGGGGCCTTAAAATGGGCACCTGAGGGCTGCAGGGTGGGAATGGAGCTGAGACAGACCAACCAGGATGTCACACATCTGGTGAAAAGAACCACTACCGTTCTCACTTGAGGGCTGGGGAGTAAAGGACTTCAAGGAACAAAGATTCCTTTAAGATGACTGCAAATCCTTAAATGTGAGCTCCATGTCTTAGCCAAATAATTTCTCGTCACAAAAGGGCAAGTGAAGAACAGACTGTTAAATGCTGGAATGTAGCCATGAACAGCAGTGAAAGCGTACACCAGAAGCAGCTGCATGAGCGGAAGCACCAGAGGTATCATATGCAGAATGCAGTAAATGCTTATGGGCCTGTAGTCCGTGTATAAACACTGCTGGGCTTAGCTTTAGCAGAGCCATTGGTCAATTTATCCACCACGGTAGACAAAGATTTCTACAGACTATTCTACTATTTAATTTTACAAGCCTGGTAACTGGCAATACAGAGACCAAGTGAGGTGAGGCATAAGTCCGTTTGCCCATAAAATCCAACTTCCTGAATTCTATGTCAGAGGGCAAAGAGCTCATATCACGGGGAGTCTGAGATTTATCATGAATGGTCATAATGACTACCAAGTCAGTTTCAGGCTGGATGGTATAAAAAGCCTTAGTAGAAGGGGCAAGATATTGGTTGTCCACCTTGTGAGGGACAGTCAGCTATGTACTGGGCCTGTGCCAGACAGCTATGGCAACATCCTCCGAAGCAAAGTAAATGGAAGGAATAATGGATGGTTATGTTATGACAGGAATTTATACATATTCTGTTTAGTGGAGTCCTCTGCCTCAGCAGCAAAGGCTAACTTATCCTACATGAAGCATAGTACAGCATGAAATGAGACATCCTCAAGAGGATATCTGGGTATATAGACCATAGTGTCTTCACTATAGGAGGAGACAGTGGAACTAGAGTCAAACCCATGAACTGGTTTCTCTTCTTCAATTTTTCCTTCTCCCATATTTAGAAAGACAGGATTATAGCCATCTTTCTCCTCCTCTGGCTGAGGAATAGAAGGAGGGACCACGGGGGATGCTAGCTGCTGAGGCAGCAATGGTGGTAGCATAGGGCCAGGGGCAGCAGTCCCAAAGGAACCAACAACCGACATTAACTGAAGAAATGGCAATGGCTGAGTCACTGACATAGTAATTATCGATGGCAGGGTTGACAACAGTCAAAGGCACCATCCAGAGACAATGGCCAAAATCATAGCACTAGCACCAATATTGCTAGCCAGTGGAGTCCAGGTAGTTGGTGACAACAGGACAGTGCCCATTGACAATGCGCTAGAAACAGGCTGCACACTACCAACAGTGCCTGCACTTGACCCTGGTCTCTGAAGAACAGTCAAGCCAGTGACAGAGGCAGACAATGCAGCCTGGGACTTATCCTCGCAGGGATTCAGTGCTAATCTTGACCAGAAAGGAGATTAGAGTGTTTGGTGGTGACATTTCATTGAAGAGGCCTTATTTGACCTTTCACTTGACAAATGGTGCTTTTCCCAAACTGGTGAGAGCGTGGCATTTGATGAGGAGACCTGCAGGGTTCCAAAGAAGCTGATCAGGTAAAGTAGGCTTGGGACTCTGGGACAGGTGCTGAAACTGACTGCTTGGCATTCTCCATTTTCTGCAGTAAATTCTCCAAAGCCTTCCAGGGATGTCCCCTCATGGCCTGATTGAAGCCTTGACAAATGGCACAATTTTTATGTCATGTGAGAGGCCCATGCAGCAGACATGGGTGAGTGTCCTATGTAAATATCTTCATGGCACACGACAGAAGCAAAAATCGGGGCTAGTGGGGTGGGGGGATTACTACGGGTTTGCTTGCGGTCGGGCCAGTCGGGGAGGGGTTACTACATGCACATGATTGGGCCAGTTAGAGGGTGGGGGATTTCAACTGTTGCCACGATCGGCCAGCCGGAGGTGGGGAAGTTCAACAGTTATGCCGATCGGGCCAGTTGGGGGAGGTATTACAACAGTTATGCCCGTGATCGGGCTGCAGGGGCGCCAGTCCCCGACGGGTTGCTGCCGGCAGGGCGCCAGGCTCAAGTCCTGGGATCGGCGCACCTGCATGCTAATGGCATGCAAATGGAGCTATAAATAATGCAAATGGCCCCAAGACCTTGCATGAATTATGGCCCCATTTGCATGTCACCTTTTGAATATCGGAAATTTGCGCGTAGGCGCCAATGGAACTTCGCCACCGCATCTTGAATGCTCCACTCGACCACTTGCGGTGGTAAAGTTCACTGCCGCCATACACAGTGGCTGTGGCTGGGGTGATATTCAGGAGTTGCTCAATAGTGCAACTCCGATGAATATCGCCCTGGCCACACCCCAGTGCAACTATTTTGTGCAGCGCAAGGGCTTGCGCCACAGAATGGCGCAGTTTGAATATCCAGCCCAGTGTACAAAAAGTAACAGAAAAATACAAACAGTGTGCAAAAATTAACAACAGAAGGAATAATTGATGCTAATGGTATATGTAATAGGACCATTCAAACTGAAGAAGTAGTTTTTTAAGCTTCAAAACACTAGTTAGCTACATGCATTACAGAGATTTTTTTTATTTTGTCAATATATGGTTTATATAGAAATGTTTTAAAACATATTTAATTTTTTTTACAATTTTAGTACTTTATTCATTTAATAAAGTCAAGTTTAATTAGTACAGGAAGAAATCTCTGTCACTTTTATTTTGAATAAAAATAACTTAAGCATTTAGCGGCTGCTTGTCAGTACTCAAAGCTAAAATTAACTAAATTATGGCGCAAAGTCAGAAAAAAAAAATTGTACTGCATATTGGGAACCATTTATTATGAGGCCATAACTGCACGAAGAAGTTTTGGTAACATGATTACCATGAGAGCAGAGGCCGAGTGGTTAAAACATGTTTATAGAACCTTGAGATACAATTTTATACAATAGGGGTGAGCTGATATGTGGTGCAATAAATTCACGTATATCCACCCCATGTGATAAATGGAAGATGACATGTACACCGTGAAGATAGCAGGCTGTTATATACACAGTGTACATGTCATCGCCGTATATCACACAGTGTACACGTCATTTCCCCCCCAACTCAGTCCTCATGCTGCTCAACATTAAACAAAAAGAAAACAAACTTGGGGGGGGGCAAGCCCTATTGTATAAAAGGGATATGCAATGTCCTGGCATGCGATACACTATGCATCACAACTTGTGGACAGTTGAGGCTAACCAGCTGTAGTTTGGACTAGGGCCCAACATTACCCCTTGTGGTTTGAGGAAATTGACCCGGCCTAGCCAAGATAGTCTGGAGTTCATTGGAGAGGGGGATCTTTCCTGATCCTCTTAAGGGGGCAGTTAGTTGTGTGACCACTCCTGAAAAAACCCTCCCTTGACCTGGACTGTCTGACTAACTATAGACCTGTCTCTAACCTGCCTTTTGTGAGTTGCAGCTGGATGATCATCTTTCTATCCATGATCTCCATGATTCTCTCCAGTCCGCATTTAAGGAGAGGCATAGAACCAAGATGGCCCTTGTTCAGGTGCTAAATGGTCTCCTAATAGCGAGAGATCAGAGGTCTCGTTCCATCTTGGTCCTCCTTGATCTCTCTGCAACATTTGACACTGTGGACAATGGTATGCTTTTGGAGCACCTGCGGTTCATCTTTGGACTGTCAGGTACAGTCCTTGGGTGGTTTCGATCATTCCTCAAGGGTAGGACACAGAGAGTGGTCACTGGGATTTATTCCTGTGACACTCTTCCCCTATCCTGTGGGGTTCCACAGGGCTCCATATTGTCGCCCATGTTGTTCGTAGTGTACATGCTGCCATTAGGGGACATTATTAGGTGGGTAAGGTTTGAGTTTTCACTGCTATGCAGATCACACTCAGCTGTACATGTCCTTTGTGCCCGAGCAGGGTGCTGTAGTCTCAGTGTTTAACAAATGCCTCTCCGAGATCCAGGACTGGATTGAGTGCCAGTTGGTTGAGGTTAAACCCTGCTAAAACCGAGGTGTTGGTGGTGGACCCAGATCACCGGGGGGCTGGTGTGTCAGCTGGTCAGCCCTCTGGGCTTTGGCTTGGGGGTGTTCAGCTGGCTACCTCAGACCGGGTGTGTAACCTGGGCATTATTTTTGATGACAGTTTGACCCTGAAATCACAGGTGTCAGCTGTTGTTAAGACCTTGTTTTACCATCTGAGGAATATTGCCCAGGTGAAACACCTAGTCCCTCCCAATGATCTTCCAACATTGGTCCACACCTTCGTGACCTCCCGCCTTGACTACTGCAATGCCTTGTACCTAGGGTTACTGGGGGTTGATATCCGTCGCTTGCAGCTAGTGCAGAATGTGGCGGCCAGACTTGTGACTGGTACTTCTAGGACCTGCCACATTATGCCTGTGCTCTGTGGACTGCACTGGCTGCCAGTACAGTGGTGGATCACCCTCAAGGTTGGCTTACTGACCTATAAAGCCCTACATGAACAAGGACCCCACTATCTGCAAGATCTCCTTCGTTCTTACTGCCCCTCCCGCCCACTTCACTCCACTGACGAGGGATTGCTAGAGATTACCAGGGTGCGTTTGAAGACATCTGGGGCCCGCTCGTTTGCATATGCGGCTGCTACCCTGTGGAATTCTCTACCTCATCTGGTCAGAGAGTGCCTGACCATCCCAAGCTTTAAAGTAGCCCTTAAGACCCTTCTTTTTACTTTAGCATTCCCGGGGGAGTTTTGATGATGGGTCAGTTTTTATTATATAGTATTATTTAAATTATTAATAGCTGATTTTATATTTGCTGATTTTATATCTTGTATTATGAGTGTGTACAGTGCCTTAATCTTCCTGGAAAGGCACTTTAATAAATACATTTGACTTGACTTAACAGTGACCTCAGAAACCCTCACTTATGGCTCCGCTATGCTATGCCACTCGTCAGCCAAAGTCACTGTCCACTCGTGATACATAGTGTATCACAAGCTGGGACATCACGTATCCCCTTAATAGCCAAGTGAACGTGGTTCAATATTTGTTGTATATGTAGAATATGGTTGCAAATATAGCAAAAGAAAGAGATATAAAAGTTCCATGCTGCTTCTGGTTATGTCTGCTTTTGAAGCTGTAGTTTCAGGTCTGGTCAACTTGGGACAAATGTAATTAAAAATCCTAATAAAAAAATAAAACTTGCCACAAAGTTACAGTATGCAGACAATTCAAAAGTGCATGGAGAATGATTAGGGCTTTAATATAATAGAAAGGAGGAACCAAAGACAGATAGACATGTATGGAAAGTGCCTTAAAAGATGTCAAGGTCTGCACCTGTGGGAGTTACTTTTCCTCACTGCCATCCGGTATATATTCTTAGCTGAACATGACATAATGGGATAAATCATTATTCTAGTAATGCTTCCATATATTTAAGAATGTACCTTTTGGGTGTGCTTGACTTCCAAGGGCATGATAACTGGTGTTCCCTACAGTGCCTGAGGAGAACTGGTGTGAAAAACCACTGGCAGTATGCCAACAATGCCAGTAGAGTACGAGGATCGCTCCTGCCGACATGACTGCACTAACAGCGTGGTCACAGCAAAACAAAGAGCCTCTAACCTCGTGGGGCTCCAAAATGGAATTAACAAAACCTTAATATGGAGAAAACAGAGCAGGATTGCTCTGTGAACTACACAGGACTCCCAAGTAAAGTACACGCAGCCCCCCACCAGTACCAGTCCCACACCAAGCTAAGGACAGTTATTACAGCCAAATAAGACTGTCCTGCAAGAAAAAAAACCCTCTCTGAGAACAGAGCCCAGGGAACAAATTCCCTCTGCAAGGAGAAGGTAAGTTGGGGAAGATGATGCCAACTAGAGAATGCAGGGGAAGGGGGAGGGAAGGCAGGGCAAGCTAAACTGAAAAAAACAAACAAAAACACTTGAAATGAGAAATGAAAATGAGAAGGGGACTCAGAAAGCCTAGGGGGAGACACTCCTGAAGGTCTGTCTGGGGAGATGTCCGGTTCGATGGGCACATCCAGACTTTCAAAATCACATTCACTCTCTTCATAATCTTCCTCCCCCTCCTCCGGTTCATAAAATTCCTCTATATCATATTCTTGAACCGGTGGAACCGACCAAACCGACCGTTTACCTGATGGTGCCGGTTCGGACGGAACCGGGGAAAGCAGCTGGACAATTTGGCTTACAATACCACAGACAGAGCTTGAACCGACCGGTTACGGTTAAAATATACAAATGTGGTTTAAAAAAAATGAGAAATAACACTTTTTAACTGACAAAATGAACCGAGCAGTAGGAGGAATCTCCGGAGCGACTGTTCAGTGAGGCGGAGTAAAGAATCTGACAGTTTCAGTTTGAAGAACAACAGACAGAGTTTTTTCAACTGAGCTCGAGCTCAAGATTCCATGCCTGGCATGGAAGTTAACTCTTTCACCTCTGAAGCAGTTCTAAGGCTGGGACAAACTGTATATGTCATATTATAGCAAGACTTCATGTTGTTTGAAATGCTGTTTCACAACTCATGGGCACCAAGGACCTTGACGGCCTATGAAGGGGCATGGTGGGCACTGCAAGCGTTCAGGGAAGTACACCATCTGGAGGTAAGTGGGCCAGTTACAAAGGAGCAATTAGGAAAATTTATGGTAGACCAGTGGGAAAAAGGGATGGCTCACAATACGATGGGCATGTATCTAGTAGGGATCAGCTTAGTCTGTGGCTTGAAAAGGTGGAAGGATCCCACAAAGTCATTGCTTATACGGAGGATGAAGTTAGGGGGATATTGCCTGTAATCTGTAAGTCAAAGGATGAGGCACAGATGTTTCTTATGATTTACCTAGTGATGTTTGCTGGGGCCTTAAGAGTGAGTGAAGTGGTGGGACATGGCAGGAAAGGAGAAGAAGGGGGCTTGGAATGGGAAGATATAACTTGGGCAGAAGGTGCGATACAACTCATAATTAGGAGATCCAAGATGGATCAGGAAGGAAAGAGGAGTGTGCTGACCATCAGGGCGCACCTTGTTGGGAACCTGTGTCCAGTAAAAACTTTGTGGGCTTACGCCACAGAGCGTTGTAATAAGGAAGGGCGATTATTTGTGCATGCAGATGAGAAGAAGGTGATGAGTTATCAGGTAACAACCATACTCAAAAAAGGTATGGAGTTTCTCGGGGAGGCTCCAGCTAGGAATTCCTCCCATTCCTTTAGAATAGGGGCAGCATCAAAATGGGCAGCAGATGAGGAGTCCGTGACGTGAATGTTCTAAATTGGACACTGGTGGTTGTCTAGTTACAAGAGATATATTCAGGCTTTGAATGAATGATATTAACATGTCATCTACTGTTTGTTTTGCAGGTATGGCATCAAGAGTTGGGGGGGTAAAGGGACTGTGATAAGGGAACAGAAAAATGAATGAGGGAAAAAGGCAGGAATTAGATAATAAGAGATATTTTAATTAAGTAGGTGGAGGGAGGATCACAGAAGTATGGATCTGCAGGCACTCCTACATTTACTGGACGTGAAGGAGAGCGGAAAAGAAAGCCGTGGAAAACAGCTCTACCAAGATGTCAGACAATGTAGGCTGGTATGGCGTGGAATACGAGGGATGAAATGGGTGCAACTACTTCCGACCCTGAGAGAAATGAAAGAGAGGTGATCCTACCCAGATTTAATTATTATACACCTCTGGGGTAATGAAATCGGTGGGTAGCCATGGGTGGATACTTACTTGTGGGTCAAACAGGATCTTAAGAGAATAAAACAATGGTAGCCCAGAGTGAGCATGGCGTGGTCAGACATGATACCAAGGAGGGTGTGGAGACACAAACTCAGCCACGAAGCAGTGGACAGGGCCAGAAGAAAGATGAATAGGAAGGTTGGGATGTTGGTGAAGAGCATGGGAGGTCATGTGATATTGAGGAGATGGAAGAGTGGGTAGAGGATTTTTATAGGTCAGATGGGGTGCATTTGTTGGACCTAGCAATAGACATGTTCAATATGGAGACGATGAGTTTTATTGAGGCCTGGAAGAGACAAGAAGGAAAATGAAGTGGGGGAGGTAGAAGGTGGAAGGCCAGTCATCCAACGCAAGTGGAGACAGGCTATGGGGAAAAAAGGGGGAGAGAGGAAGGAGAGGAGGGGGGAATGATAAGGGAATATGTGGATAAAAAGAAGCAACAGAAGGAGAGAAAAGCGGTCTCAGTTTTCACCGTTAACCTACAAGAGAAGAAAAGAAGAAGTCAACCAGGTTTTCACCTGGGGAGGCGAGAAGAAGAGGAAGAAAAAGGATGGCTTGATAGATACTGATATGTATTTCAATGAAAACAAGGGTTTTTGTAAAAGACAATAATGATGAATGGTGATGGAATTTGTAAATAAGAGATGTGAATTAGAATAAATTGATTGCCAATCTGAGCACAACACGCAAACTGTCTGTTCTGTTTTTTTTGGGCAGAGAATCTGGGACAGTGAAGTTTGCCCTTTAAGGGGCAGACCAACTTGTCCTGGTGGAACCCCTTTTTCAGAAATTTGGTTTGCTCAGAGGGGAAAGTGGGGGGAGGAGGGTGGACAGTGAGAGTCATAGGGCAAGGGATAGGTTTCAGAGGGGAGGGGGGAGAAGCAAAAAAGGTGAGCAGGAAGGGGATAGGTGAAGGTATAGGTAGGAGGCCCAGAAATACAGGGCATATAAGGATCAGCACAGAGGAAACAGCCTCTTTTGCTGAAAATTTTTTGTTGCCTCACACTTACCCATCAGAAGGGAAGACAAGGAGTGGAGTTGGGGAGGGATGGATATGGACTGTCAAAGGCGGATGGCAGAAGGAGTCCAAGGTGGACTATGATGGACTGCCATATGTGGATGGTGGGGGGGAGGGGAGAGGAGAATGATAAAGGAATATGAGAATAAAAAGAAGCAACAGGAGAGAAAAGCAGTCTCGGTTTTCACCGTTGCCTACAGGAGAAGAAGAGAAGAAGTCACCCAGGTTTTCACCTGGGGAGGCGAGAAGAAGAGGAAGAAAAAGGATGGATTGATAGATATTGATATGTATTTCAATGAAAACAAGGGTTTTTGTAAAAGACAATAATGATGAATGGTGATGGAATTTGTAAATAAGAGATGTGAAATAGAATAAATTGCTTGCCAATCTGAGCACAACCTGCAAGTTGTCTGTCCTGTTTTTTTTGGGGGGGAGAATCCGGGACAATACAGTTCAGTATTGATTATCAGAAGCATTTTACTAAGTAGTAGTCGGAATGATTTTCTGATGACGGTATTCTAGGTCTGGGGAAGTCATTTTTCCATTATAAAGGTGTCTTGTTAGGCCTCATTTTGGTCAGTTTTGGTCACCCAACTGTAGAAAGGATATCAGAGGAGGGCAACAAAATTGATCTATGGTTTGAGAGTTAAGAACTACCGTATATGGAAAGGTCAAGGGAGCTATTACTTTTAACTTTGGAACAAAGAAGAGTTGGGGTCAGCTGATAATTATGTTTAAGATGTCTAAGGACCATGAACTGAGACAGAAGTTAAATATAACACCAAGAAGTAGTCATCACATTTTTGTTTTAATTTATCATTTATTCATCAGGTAAAATCAGTGGTCCAAAAACCTTTTTCAGGCTTGTTCCAGGCCATAGCAGTGACAGTACAATACAAGGAGAACAAGAATGATTCTGATTAATGTGATAAACATGCTGAAGGACATCTCTTACAGATAAGAGGACATAGTTTCAGGACTGGACAGAGGAAACCTGATTATTCACAGAGGATGGTCAATAGATGGAACTGCCTGCCTAGGTCGTCAATAGAAAACATAGAAACATAGAAGTTGATGGCAGAAGGAGACCACCAGGTCCATCTAGTCTACCCATTGTCTTTTAGCCTAGCCTTCTAACTGCCCTTGGGTATGAGGGCTCCCTTGTATCTGCCCCAAGCATTCTTGAAACCTACCACTGTGCTTGCCCCCACCACCTCTGCAGGCAGGCTGTTCCAGGCATCCACTACTCTTTCTGTGAAGAAAAACTTCCTGGTGTGGGTGGAAAACTGCCTTCCTTGCAGCCTTAGATCATGTCCCCTGGTTCTGCTACCCTTCTTAAATTGGAAGAGATCGTCTATCTGCACCTGGTTTATGCCTTTTATGTGCTTGAATGTTTTGAACATGCCACCCCTCTCTCTTCTGTTTTCCAGGGAATACATGTTCAGTTCTTTCAGCCTATCCCTGTAGGACATCTCGTATAGTATCTGCATCATTTTTGTTGCCCTTCTCTGCACCGTCTCCACTCAGTCAATATCCTTTTTGAGGTGGGGCCTCCAGAACTGGATGCTGTATTCCAGGTGAGGCCTAACCAGTGATCTGTGCAGCGGCAGGATCACTTTCCCCTTCTTGCTTGTGATTCCCCTCCCAATGCATCCCACCACACCGCTGGCCTTTATTGCTGCCTTCTTGCACTATTTACCTACCTCCAAGTTGTCTGAGATAATGTAGCCTGCGTCTGTCTACAGTGCAATAATCCTATGATCTCAACTTATATTCTTCAGCAAGAATATGCGTAATATCTAATTGTCACAACACAAAATGCACAGTACAGTTCTTCAAGCCACTGTTTTCTCTTTTGCCATTGGGTTACCACAGAAACTTAGACTATGATGGCAGAATAAAATCAAAATCATATATTGGTGCAGCGTACTTCTCTATTATACTTCAGATGTGGCATGTTCTGTATTAAAACCATAGTACTTACAGGGTTGTTGTTGGCCTTTCCTGTGAAGATTGCTCTGACTTTGGCCTTGTTCATGTTAAAGTTTTTCAGGTAGGCCTCATAAATGTGCTTGGCAAACACTACAATATCTGCCATTTGTTGATTCTCAAATTCAGGTTCACATGTTAGGATTTCTTCTTTGAGTTTCTGCTTCTCTGACTGGGGCATTCGGCCAAAACGGATTGCTGTACAGACAAAAAAATAAATTCTGCAACCATAAAACATGAAATAGATATACACTAAAATGTTGTCACTTAAAGGGGAATGAAAGTCAGAATTTAAAAAAAAAAATGTTGTGCAGAGTGTTTTGATTTGTAGGTGTATACCTAGTGTCCTTCTCTTTGCTTGCTTTTGTAAGAAGTTTTTTTTTTAATTTGCCTGCTAGTTTTATGGCCCTTGGGGATCTCCACGTTTGCATTTTTTATGGCTCTTTTACCTACAATCCCATGTGACAGGGATGCATCCAGGACCATTAATTCAACAAGAGCTGTTTTTAATTTTACCAACTTTACAACAGTAGAACTGTGATTTTTAGTAACTCTCCTTGTCCAAGGAGCTCTAATGAAGGCTATATTTACAGACGACAAACACCTGAGGGATAACTGAGTTGGCTTTTCTGTAAGGAAACAGCTAGAGTCTTCACTAATTATACCATTGGTGACCTGGGGTGATTTGTGTGTTTAATTTTTATGGCTGTGTGTAGTTTGATGACACAAAAAGCTTTAAAAACAAAACATTCACTCCTGCTGGCTACACCTAGACATACACCTAGAAAAAAATAGTCTGGATTAGAAAGGGTTATTTAGTTGCAGCCAGAATATCAGGGTCCTAACAACAGATCACTGCTGCAGCAGTTACTACTCTTTGAATCAATGGTCCTGGATGCATCACTGTCATATAGGACAGGAGGCATTGTAGGAAAAAGAGCCATAATAAGAAATGTGAACATGGAGATCCCCAGGGGCCATAAAACTAGCAGGCGATTAAAAAAAAAAAAAAAACTCCTTACAGCAAACAAAGAGAGGGACACACTAGGACTATGCCTACAAATCCAACACTTTGCACATTTTTTTTTTGTTCTGTCTCCTTCTATGTACTAGGGTGCTATAGGCCTCCTTCAGCAGGATTATTGTTACTAGACCACCTGAGAAACACACTAGGATCCCTATCCTCGGAGAGTCTCATATTAGGAGACTTTAATCTAGACTGGTTTTCCAACGTCTCTACATCCCTTAAATCCCTCTGTGATGAATTTGGTCTGTCACAACTTATTGCTGAAGTAACACGCCCCTAACTAGAAGAATCCAAATAATAGGACACTGTTGGATCTCATTTTAGTAAACAGACCTTACCTGTTCTCATACACTGGAGTGTTTATCTCCGATGTCAGTGACCACTGTTTTATTGCCTGTGTAAGAACCGCCTTGAATTCTTTGTCTGCATCCAAATTTACCAATAAGAGGTGTCATCATAACTTTGACCCCACAGCTTCATTTCTGACCTGCAGGATTCCTTAAGTTGGCAGAACTTCTACCTCGTAAAATCAGTAAATGCTGCATATGACATCTTCCAGGCGATCGTGTTTGGGGCATTGGATAAGCATGCACCTTTGGTCAATGTCCGTTCTAAGAAGATATCATGCCAGTGGTTTACAGTAGATCTGAAAGCTGCCCTGCTTGATACAGATTCGCTCTGGAAAACTAAGCACCCGGCTGACTGGATTGCATTCAGGAGGGCTAGAAATCTATGTATCAAGTTGGTGAGAGAGGCTAAAGCAAACCACTACCGGGCTGAGCTTGATTTTACCTATAAGTGCTCTTCCAAATTCTGGAAAACCCTTAAGGAAATCAAAGGTTATGCACCCCCTACCTCTCTACCCTCAAGAATCACTATTGGAGCTACCACAGTTTCAGATAAACTGACAATCTTAGACTCCCTCAACAACCACTTCACTACTGCAGGGTTAGCCTTTGATACCTCCCCTGCCAACAACCTCCGCTCCCAAATCGGCATACAGGACCCAGATGTTTCAGTCACCAAAAATGTGTTCTCCCTTCAGCCTACATCCTTGAAAGAAGTAGAGGACCTACTGTTACACTTAGATATCAGGAAGAGTGCTGGTGCTGACCTCTTAGACCCATTTTTCCTGAAACTTAGTCACCATATCCTGGCTGTGCCCATTACACATCTATTTAATCTATCCCTCTTACAGGGTGAGCTTCCTCTCTTATGGAAAACTGCCCATGTGATTCCCCTTTTTAAATCCAGTGACCCTAGGGACATTAATAATTATAGGCCAATCTCTCTACTACCCATACTTTCCCAATTGCTGGAGAAAATAGTATGTGCACAACTTAGGAACTACCTGGAATCTTCAAATCTGCTTAACCCTCTACAATTGGGCTTTAGACCTCATCATAGCACCATTTTAGCTCTTGCAAAAGTGACTAATCACTGGCAGTGTGACCTGGATTCCAAGAACTTTGGGCTATATTTCTGGACCTAAGCAAGGCATTTGACACTGTCGACCATGATCTGCTTCTAGTATCCCTTCATAAGGTTGGTCTGGATCCACTTCCTCGGAAATGGTTTGCAAACTATCTTATCAGCAGCAGGTAAAAGTGGATAAGGAATTCTCACAACTAAAACCATTATTGAGGGTTGTACCACAGGGCTCCATACTGGGTCCACTGCTGTTTGCGATATATATTAACCAAATCGATGCCAGTATTAAATCTGCCAACATACATCTTTTCGCAGATGATATGGTACTTTACATTAGCAGATCTACTCCTGAGGCAGCATGTAGAGACCTACAACAAGAATTTAATCAACTGCAACTACAGCTATTGAACCAAAAACTTCTTTTAAATGCAAAGAAAACAAAGGCGATGCTTTTTTCACCCTCTGTATATGCACTTAACCATGTCTCCCAAGGTTCCTTACCCCATATCACCACACTTTTAGGCGAACCACCAGAATATGTTACCATGTTCAAATACCTGGGGGTCTGGATAGACTACAGACTTTCCTTTAATGATCATATTGAAGAACTAATAAAGAAACTTAGGTAGAGTCTTGGCCTCTTCTACAGAATCAAATACCTACTCACACGGGACACCAAGAAGAGACTGGTCCAAACCACCTTCCTCCCTTTACTGGACTATGTAGACTTCATCTACAGCCAAGGCCCTGCCTCTGCGTTACTCAAACTTGACATACTCTATGACAGAGCTATAAGGTTCATCACTGGTCCACCTTACTCCATGCATCACTGCTCTCTTTATGCTGCTGTAGGATGGCCATCACTCAATTATAGAAGACAGAGAAATGCAGCACTCGGGACCCTCAGAGCCATCATTAAGAATCTGCCTCAATACATCCTAGATTGTCTTTCACTGTGTACCGTAGGCAAGTATGCCCTGAGGAGTGCCTCTTATATCTCCCTTACTGTACATAAGGTCAAGTCACGCTTTGGTAGGTCATCCTTAAGTTACACACTACCCTTACTCTGGAACAAGCTGCGAAAGACTTTGAAACTGGTTCACCCCATCAACCTATCAGCTTCGGATCACTTTATGATCATTCCTTTAAGGAATCCTGTAACTGTTTCCCATGAATTTTACCTTAACTTAAACTTTAGAGTCTGTTCCCCCTGAATTTCACTATATCTGCAGCATTGCCCTTCTCTTAGATACTCCTGCCCTGATATGCTCTCACTCTGCTAACTCCCTTCCCCTACTGAAATCTTCCCTCTATTTGCCCACCTTATCTAACACTTATGGATCTTGGCAGGTTCTTGTATACTTTGTATATTTGTATAATTTAAATAGGTCCTGATTTCTTGACATTTGACAGTCTTATATGTTCCTTTTATTGCACATTTCTATGTACTGCTTGTAACCCTGTGTCATGGTAAAGCCGTAATCTTTGTATATGTGATCCATTTGTGTGCTCTGCTTATGTATGTAAACCTTTTTGTGTTGATAAGAAACCCCAGGTTCATCTTGAAAATGAGCTTTGCTCAATGGTGTTCGCCTGGTTAAATAAAGATGTTGATTGATTGATTGTAAATTTTGACTTTAGTGTCCCTTTAAAATTCAGTAAGATCATGTTAAGTGCTAATCACATGGGTGCTTACCATTCATTGTACTTAGATTAAAAATGTGTATGGGGTACTATTTACTTGAAAAAGTCACATTGCTTGAGCCAACATTTGGTTTATAATAGCAATAAAATAAGCTATTTTTATTTATTTTACAATTTATTTACTCAGGAGAGGCCAGCTGAGATGAAACGTTTCATTTTCAGTGGGGTCCTGTTTCTACCCATAATGGTAGCTGGGCAGACTGGATCACTGGGAGGTTAAGTGAGTTACCCGAAGTCACACAGTAAGCATTTAACTCTAGCAGGACTGAACTTGTGATCTCCTGGTTCTTAAAGAGCAGCTGATGCCTTACAAAAAAACTTTGGAAAACATAACAGTTGGACACAATCCAGCTTCTATTTCGTATATATTCTATGGATTTCTCCTCCCCATTATTTATTACTGAAGAAATCCCCACAAAAACAAAATCTTTATCCCTCAGTGTTCATCTGTCTCTGCAGCTTACTCCCTACTGTTTTTCTTTTTTTAGAATCTATTTTTGCACCGACCTGTGGAACTCTCTTGGGCATCCTCCAGTGCCCCCAGCTATACCTCCATGCCTGAGAGGCCTCCGATTTCTGGCACCAGCCCAGCTATCCCCCCGGCTCTAAGCCCTCCGAGGTAGGGCCGCCCTATCCGCCCAGGGTGCTCTATCTTGAATTTGGGTTGGGCTTTGCTCAGCCCAGGAGAGGAGGGCAACCAGTGGTGGAGGTGCCGTCGCCTGTCTCCGAGTTGGGGATTTTTCTGTATAGGTTTCCCCTCAGGAGTGCAGTGTGCAGTAATGTCTTCACAAGGCTGCCTGCTGATGCCTGCCATACTCCCGCCCCGACATTCTGGCTGGTGACCCTGCTATACTCCTGATCTCCATCGGGGGTTACGAGGGCACTGAGCAACCCCAGGATCCCTCCCCAGGGAGAGGAGAGCTGTCCTCCAGACGCTCAATCTTCTCCCTCCCCCGCCGACCCCCGGCTTCCCGAGTCTGTCCTTGAACTTGTGTCGCCGGCGTGGCGCGAGGTGTGACCTCCAGTGCCTCAACCCTCAGTGCCACCAGGCCGGCTAGCTTACTCCCTACTTGAAAGCATGATGCTCTCTTGTGATATCATAGTCTGTTGCCATAGGAATAACTGTGATGTCATAATACTGTGCTTGTGACATCAGGTTGGGAAGAAGCAATAGGAGCTGATGAACCCTCAAGGAACAGCTATCCTGTTTTCATGCATATGACCTCAGTAATAAATAATGGGGATAAGAAACACAGAGCTAATGAGAAATATAAGCTGCTTTTTGTCCAAAAACACTGTTTTCCAAAGTTCTTCCTGAGGCGTTGGTGGCTCTTTAAGCTGGTGCTGTAACCACTAGAACTTAATGCTTAGAAGGATATTTATAATCCCATTTGGGTACACTGAACTTTGCTGCAGGCATTATATTATTATATGAGCACAACACCTGCTTGATCGGGGCCTCCTTCTTAAATAACAGGCACAAGAAAATGAAATATATTCTCTTCCACCTACCATTATGTGACATCCCCACTGAAAGGCACTTTTGGAAACGACAATATTGGCACTTGTTACGATTCTTTTTCTGAATTTTACAACTACGATCACATTTGTCATACTCCAGTTTCAATCGAATTGTTCGTCTAAAGAAGGCCTGTAAAAAATATATATAACAAAACTGTGAGCACAACAGTTGCTCCCAACCAAAGTTAAATTGATCTGGAAAACCTTAAAAAAACATGTTACTATAGCCATTACCTGCATATGCTTAAAAAAACAATCCAAACAGGAAAAACAATCACTCGTAGTGCAGAGACAGGGTACAGCTACAAGACTTGCCAAGCCCAGAAATGTGTAAACAAAAACAAAAAAGTAAAAAAGACACCCTGACATGATGGGGGGTAGGGGAGATCTGATGTGACAGGGGAACCTTTGTAAAAATATAATTTTAGATGCATTTCAAATTATATGTCATACATTTTCTTATTTTATGTCCCCTTTTTCTTCTTAACTATGTACCTTAATTATGCACATTAACATGACAATTGGATATCTGTCCCCAGACTTCATCTGCTCTGACTACATGGCTACCACTGACATCACAATCCTGTTTCATAACATCATAAATTATTTTTACAACCACAGATTCTGATGTCACAAGCAGAAGAGTGTGATGACAGGTGTAGACAAGCAGCTAGAGTGAATTGAGTCTCTGGACCCATTATCCTGTATTCATGTCAATGTGTGTAGTTAGAAAAAAAAATGGTAGTTAACTATACAGAGTATGCAAATTACAAGCTGGAATGTCTCAGAAAATTATGATTTTTCCAAATGTTTCCCCATTGGATGTCAAAAGCTCTTTAATAAAACATCCACCCCACTCACATTTCTAAACATTAACAGGGTCCCCCAAAACCATATTGATTTATAATGCCTCATATTATCACTACACCTATCCCTTGGACCCTTACTTATAACAATTATTCAAACTGGCTACACAAACTGAAAGAGACAGGCAAGCAGAGTTATCTGCACTTACTGAAGAACTACATGACTCATAGAAATTATTTTTTAAGGCGTGAACTGACAGTTGATTTTAAATGCATTGCACGGGCTTTTTCTGGGTAGGTTTGCTCAGTCTGCTAATGAAGCGTGTGTGTGTGTGTACTAGGCATAAAAGAGTTGCTGACACCTTTTTTTGTTTGGGGCAAGCAACTCACATCCAGTAATTGTCTGCCCCAGTATCTAAACTAGCCATAGTGTTATTTTTTTTTGTCCAGGGATGAATTAGTGTTTCAACTTATAACTAGCGCAGTCCTAATTCCTAGTTTTGCCGAAGCCACCAAGAGTGCCACTGCCTCGCCCAGGAAACCACATTTAGATGATGCTAAGTAGGGAAGGGGCTGCAGGGCTATAGATATTGGGGTAGTGGTGGACTTTGCATACTACTGGAATTTGTAAAAGACATTTGTATGTCTTCAGGAGGTAGTATTACATGTAATACCCCCTTTTAACATGTACAAATTCCATTTATAAGTTCCAGTAGTATGCCAAGTTCACTGCTGCCCCCACTAGCATTACAATGCTATCAGCCCTGCACCCCCTTAGCTACATCATATCATCAAAACACAGTTTTCTGGAAGGGCTGCAATGGACACTTGGCAGCTTTAGCAAAACTAAGAAGCAGGATTATGCTAACTGTAGGTTGAAATACTAATTAATCCTTGGATAAAAAATTTGAACTATGGCTAGATTAGGTCCCGCGCAGGCAATGGCGGGTAAGGAGTTGCCTGCCCCAAGGGTGTCAGCAGCTCTCTAACGAACATTTAGGTGATGTGTCACAGCCAATTAACTTTTGAGATTTTTCATACCAATTTTATAAAAGGGATTAATTGCCATTGATATTGCAGTCTTTCCTGCAGTAACTCTACTGCAAAATGCTGCAGTACTGCACTGCATCCTGGTGGGTTCTGCTCAGTGTATGTATGTATTTATGTGTAAGTACAGTATGTATAGTGTGTATGTAATAAGTATAGTATGTGTGTATGTATTTATGTGTAAGTACAGTATGTATAGTGTGTACGTATTAAGTACAGTGTGTATGTATTTGTGTAAGTACAGTATGTATAGTGTGTACGTATTAAGTATAGTATGTGTGTATGTATTTATGTGTAAGTACAGTATGTATAGTGTGTACGTATTAAGTATTGTATGTGTGTATGTATGTATTTGTGTAAGTACAGTATGTATAGTGTGTACTTATTAAGTATTGTATGTGTGTACGTATGTATGCACAGACTAAAGCAGTCATTCATAGCAAAGGATAAGCTTTGTTGTCAAACACTAGCATGTGGAAACTATAAAGTATTTGTCAACACCATCTTATGCTGTTAAAAAGATTAAAAAGCTCGATATTTGACATAATTGTAGTACATTGTGTTCCTAATATATGGTAGTTTTTTGCAGTTGAACTAATTTTACCTATTAGCAAAACAGTAAAAAAAAAATACCCTGCTTTGCTTGTCCTTCTCTTTTTGTCCCACTGCTCGGCTGCAGTGGTTGTTTCCAGTTTCTCTGTGGCTCATTGTCAACACAACCTACAGTAGGATCTAGCATTCATTTATTATTTATTTGCAATTTCTGACCAGAAAAGGCACATTAAGCTGTGGTAGCTTGTTTCCAAGTGCGTCCTGGAGGTGGGTTACATGGACATGTTTTACTCACATGGGGAAAGTTGACCATGACACTGGGTAAACTCTCCTACTCTTCCTCTGTATCAGTTTTTTTTTTTTTGTTTCAATAAAATTCCCCTACTCTTCTAGTAGGGAGAACTTCTGACCATCTGGCAGTCTGCCAAGACAACCAACCAGGAGGGAGCAGGAATGGATGCTGTAGGTATAGGAGAGTCGACCCCCTCCACTACCACCTTTCCTTCAGAGGTTGGACTCAAACTTGAACTTGCTTTGAATAAAGACAACACAGCTGTGGAGCTGGATGGCCAGGAGATGGTGAGGACAACCACTGAAACTGTGCAGGTATTAAATACAAAGCTGCAGAAGGAGGTGAAACTAAAAAGAGTGATGGAAAAAAGGAAATTACACTTACTTATCGTAATGCGAGGAAGAAGTGAAGTTCCAGGAGGAGAGCCTCACCTCAGTTATGGGCAAAATAATGGAAACCCTTCTAAAAGGGAGGATTATGTCATTTCTCAAGGAAAACAGCAAGTTAGACCCAAAACAGCATGGCTTTACCACGGGTAGATCATGCCAAACTAATCTAATTGACTTTTTCAACTGGGTAACCAAAATAGTGGATCAGGGTGGGGCAGCAGATGTAGTATACCAGGACTTCAGTAAAGCCTTTGACTCAGTCCCACATAGAAGGCTACTTAAAAAGTAAAACAGCATGGGAGTAGGACAACACGTGGTGAACTGGATTTGGAGCTGACTTAGTGGTAGGACCCACAGAGTACTAGTAAATGCTCCCTATCAGAGGAAAGAGGAGTAATTAGTGGGGTTCCACAGGAGTCAGTGCTAGGTCCAGTTCTCTTTAATATTTTTATTAGCAACATATTTGAAGGCCTAGAAGGTAAAGTTAGTTTGTTTACAGATAACACAAACATAAGCAACAGGGTAGACAATGCAGGAGGAGCAGTAAAAATGAAAGCTGACCTAAGGACTCTGGAACTCTGGTCGAAAACATGGCAACTAAACTTTAATGCAAAAAAAAAAAAAATGCAAGGTCATGCACATTGGAAGGGGAAACCCAGGAGAGGAATACTATTTAGGAGGAGTAAAGCTGGAATCCACTAAGCAGGAAAGAGACCTGGAAATACTTATACTGGATGACTTGAAAACATCCAAGCAATGTGAAAAGGTGGCACTATGGGCAAATGGTATGCTGGGATGCATAGGAAGGGGGATTACCAGCAGAAAAAGAGAGGTCATCCTGCCATTATACAGATCACTGGTGAGGCCACACCTGGAGTACAGCGTTCAGTTATGAAGACCACACCTTAAAAAAGATATTGACAGACTGGAAGCAGTTCAAAGGAGAGCAACAAAAATGATACAAGGGCTGCATAACGGCTGGCCCGGTGGTGTAGAGGGTTGAGGCACTGGTGCCTTACCTCTTCCCACGCCGGCAACCTGGGTTTGGGAACTGACTTGGGTCGTCGGGGGTCGGCAGGGGGAGGATGGGATTGAGCATCCGATGGACTGCTCTCCTATCCTGGGGAGGGTTTGGGATTGCCTCGCTCATGTAGCAGCACCCAGTGGAGATCAGAGGCACTACAGAAGCAGTGCACTGGAGGCACCAGAAAACCAGAAAATCCACTCTGGAAGTCTTGCCGGATGATGGCTGCCGGCCCCAGGCATCCCCGAAGACTCCCAAAGAAGCCACAGATTGTCTCAGCAGCTCCCAGGACCGCAAGCAAGAAATAGTGTGCTTCCCCCTTGGAGGAGCAGGGACCCACCTGGTGAAGGGTTACACTGGGGCTACTCCGTGGATGGCTGCAAATATGAGGTAAGGTGGTTGAAGGACGGATAGTAGGAAGAATGCCTGTGGACCTTGGCAACCTGAAGGAGAGGCAGCTCGGGTGCACGTATGGGCGGTAAAAAGAGTAATCAAAAAAAAAAAAGGGCTGCATAACAAAACATATGATGAATTGCTGCAGAACCTGAACATGTGCTCCCTGGAGTAGTGAAGGGAGAGAGGGGACATGATTGAGACCTTCAAGTTCCTAAAGGAAATAAACAAAGTGCAGGTCCAGGATCTGTTTCATACCAAGACTCACACAAGAAACAGGGGGCATGATATGAAGCTGGAGGGGGGAAAATTCAGAGGTAACACATGCGAGATCTTCTTTACCAAAAGGGTAGCGCATGCATGGAACAGCCTTCCCCAAGGAGTGGTAGAGACAAAGACACTGTGGACTTTTAAAAATGCTTGGGATAGGTACAAGGGCACCATAACACTGAATAGCGGATGACGGAGGGGGTAGGCTCAAAGGGCAGACTAGATGGGTCATAATGGTCCCCTTCGGCCTTCACCTTCTATGTTTCTAGGTTTCTATGTATAGGAGAAAGCTCTAAGCAAATATCCTCAGCCCTGCTGAAGAAGGTACAGTCCCTGTGAAATCCTCTGATCAGCAACCCATGCAAGCATTTCCTCCCTATACTGATGCAGCAGCATGAAAGAGGCCACCTGACTGTGACACTGACAAGCTGTCTGCAGCAGCAAAATTGGTCCTGCTGCTTTCTGACACTATGTGAGATGCTCCTACACCCCAAACCCCTGTAAAGACTGTTGCACCAGTATCAAGGGGAGACGCTGAGGGGGATAGGGAGGATCCCACAGCCACTCCCGAAATGAAGCTCCATAACTGGCAGTTGTCCAGCTGAATGCACACAGAACACTGCAGATGTGTGCTAGCTACACCCAGGAAGCCCAGTGCTCACAGACCGAAGAAGAGCTTTCCAACGCTACTACAATGAAGGGGAAGCCACTTCTACTTCATCTGGCAGTGCGCCAAATGCATATGGCAGGGCAAAAGCAAGCCAGTGGCTTGCCCTAAGGCACAGGTGCTCTGCGCAGCAATCAAACTCAGCTGCACAGCATCCTTCAGCAACAGGGACACTGGAATCTACATTATAAGCTATTACAGGCCAGTCAGTCTCACTTCTGTGATGGGGAAGCCGATGGAAACACTACTGAAAGAGAAGAGGATGGAGTACCTAGAGACAAAGCGGACAAAGGGACTGCAGGACAACCAGAAGCATGGCTTCACAGAGGGGAGGTCATGTCAAATGAATCTCATAGATTTCTTTGACCTGGATGACTAAGGAAGTGGACCAGGGAAGGGCAGTGGATGTGGCCTATCTAGATGTCAGTAACGCCTTCGACACTTTGGCACATAGGATGATAATGAAGAAACTAAGTAGCCTGGGGGTAGGGGAGACACTGAAACTGGTTAAATATTGGCTGAAGGATAGGAGGAAAAGGATAGTGGTGAATGGCTTGCACTCATGCTGGGACCGATCCTCTTCAATGTCTTCATAAGAGACATTGTGGAGGAGCAGGAAGAGAAGATGTGTCTCTTTGTGGATGATACAAAAATCTGCAACAGAGTGGACACTTGGAAGAGGGTGGAGAAAATGCATAGGGATCTGGGGGGGGGCTGGAGGAATATTCTAAGGTGTGGCAACTGGATTTCAATGCCAAAAACTGGAAGGTCATGCACCTGGGGTGGAGAAACCCAGAAACTGTGTATAGGATGGAGGGGAGGTACTTATGGTCATCAAACAAAAAAGAGACCTCGGGGTCATCATATTTGATGACCTCAAGGTAGCTGGTCAGTGTGACAAGGCAGTTGGAACAGCTACTGGGATGCTGGGGTGCACAGGAAGGGGGATTTTTCACAGGAGAGAGTGGTGTTGCCACTGTATCACTCACTAGTGATACTTCATCTGGAGTACTGTGTCCAATTCTGGAGGCTGCACCTCTGAAAGGACATAGACAGGGTGGAAGAAGTACAGAGGAGTGTCACCAAAATGGTACAGGCCAGGGACAGCACAACAAGCTGTAACATAGAAACATAGATTTTGACAGCAAATAAGGACCGCTTGGCCCACCTAGTCTGCCAGTTTCCCTACCTACTGGATAAGCTGCAGATCCTAGCTAACCAACAGCCTATTTCTTCCTACCCCCCACAGGAATTGCCTTATGTCTGTCCCATGCGTTCTTGAATTCTCCCACAGTTTTAGACCCCCACAACCTCCTCAGGAAGGTGGTTCCATGCGTCCACCACCCTCTCTGTGAAAAATACTTCTCACATTGCCCTGAGCAGTCCCCCTCTATCTTCAAATTGTGTCTCCTTGTTCTTGCATCTCTTTTTCTGAAAGATGCTACCCTCTTGGACTTTGTTGATTCTACTGAGGTACTTAAAAGTTTCTATCATGTCCCCTCTCTCCCTCCTTTCCTCAAGGGTATACATATTAAGCTCCTTTAGTCTCTCCTCGTATGGCTTCTCTTGCAGACCCTGCACCATTTTAGTTGCCCTCCTTTGGACTGCCTCCATCCTGTCTATGTCCTTGTGGAGATGGGGTCTCCAGAACTGGATGCAGTACTCCAGATGGGGTCTCACCAACTGTCTGTATGGAGGGATGACAACGTCCTGTTTTCTGCTGGTGATGCCTTTCCCTATACATCCCAGTATCCCCCAGCCCTCCCTACTGCCTTCTCACATTGCTTGCCAACCTTAAGGTCATCTGATATGATTACCCCAAGGTCCCTTTCCATTTTGTTGTTGTTACTACCTCCCCCACTCTATTGTGTACTCTTCCCCTGGGTTTTTCTTTCCCAGGTGCATTATTTTGCACTTCTTTGCATTGAATCCAAGCTGCCGTACTTCTGAACATTCCTCCAACTTTGCCAAATCCCTTCTCTTCCTTTCCATGACCCCTTGTGTATCAATCCTGTTGCAGATCTTTGTGTCATCTGCAAAGGGACATACTTTTCCTTCCAGTCCCTTACAATGTCACTTAAGACATTAAAAAGGACTGGACCCAGTACTGAACCTTGCGGTACCCCACTAGTAACCCCCCTTTCTTCAGAGTGGACTCCGTTTACTATTACCTTCTGTGTCCTGTTGTCTAGCCAATGTTTTACCCAGGCTACCACCCTGGGACCCACTCCCAGGCTAGCTAATTTGTTTATTAATCTTTTGCATGGGACTGTGTCAAATGCCTTGCTAAAGTCTAGGTAGGCCATGTCCACAGCCCCTTCCTGGTCTACTACTTTGGTCAGCCAGTCAAAGAAATCGATTAGATTCATCTGACATGACCTTCCCACTGTGAATCCATGCTGCCTTGGGTCCTGTGCCCCACTAGGCTCCAGGTACTCAACAATTCTTTCCTTCAGAAGTGATTCCATTGTTTTCCCTACCACAGAGGTCAAACTGACAGGTCTGTACTTTCCTGCCTCTGTCTTGCTCCCACTTTTATGAAGGGGAATCACATCCACCCTCCTCCAGTCCTCAGGTACCACACCATCCTCCCATGATTTGTTAAAAAGGGTAGTCAGTGGTGTCACTAGTTCTCCCCTTAATTATTTTAGAATTCTGGGGTGAATCCCATCAGGCCCCATTGCTTTGTCCACCTTCAGTTTTAGGATTTCTTTCAGAACCATTTCTTCTGTGAAAGGACTGGGATTGACCCCCATCCAGAGTGCTTCTGTTAATTGGATTAGGCACCTCCCCCTCCTCCTCTTTTGTGAATGCTGAGCAGAAGTAGTCATTCAGTATCCCTGCTTTTTCACTGTCCCTCTCTGCCCACCCACCATCCATTCAATTCAGCCTCACTATCCCTCCCTTTGTCTTTCTATGCTCCCTAATGTACTTATAAAAGATTTTATCCCCTTCTTAACCAAGTTGGCTATCTTTTCCTTAGTTTGGGCCTTTGCTATTCTGACTGCCTTCCCTGCTTCCTTCTGCCTGAACTGGTACAGTTCTCTTTCCTACTCCTCCTGTGTTTCCTTATACTTCCTAAATGCTATCTTTTTCTCCTTAACCTTCCACACCACCTCTTTTGAGAACCATAGTGGCTTTTTCCTTCGTTTTGATTTATTTGCTTCACACAAAGGCTTGTTGCCTCTGTGATGGCAGGTTTGATGTTTCCCCATTGTTGCTCTACCCCTCCTTCTTGCCTGTTCGCTAGTGCTTTTCTAAGGCACGCTCCCATTTTGACAAAGTCAGCCCTCCTGAAGTTCAGTATCCTCACTTTTGTATGGCTTGACTCTGCAGCTGAGTTTATCGTGAACCACACTGTTTGGTGATCAATTGTTCCCAGATGGCTACCCACATCTAGATCTGAGATCCTCTCACTGTCCCCATTTGAGAGTATGAGGTCTAAGATTGCTCCCTCCTGAGTGGGTTCCAACACTAGCTGTCTGAGGCATTCCACCTATAGGGCATTGAGAATAGCCCAGCTCTAAGATATGGTTGCAGCAAAGGTGCTCCACTTAACATCTGGCATATTCAGGTCCCCCATCAACAATATCTCCCCTTTCTCTGCCATCCTAAGGATGCCTTCTATCATATCCTTGTCCATTCCCTCCCCTGAGATGGGGGTCTGTATACAACCCTTGTGCGGATTATGGTGCCATTTCCAGTCTCTAAGGTGAACCACAGTACCTCCTCTCCTCTCCTCCCTGTTTACTATTTTGTTACGTTGCTTTTATCTCTTCCCTTACATAGAGAGCTACTCCTCCCCCTCTTCTACCCTCCCTGTCTCTCTTGTAGATTGTACAGTATACCCTGGTATGTTAACATCCCAGTCATGGTTCTCTGTGTATCATGTTTCTGTGACTGCCACGATATCCAGACATCCCTCTTCCATCAAGGCCACCAGTTCAGGGAGCTTGTTGCCCAGACTACGGGCATTGGTAATCATTACCCTCCATTTCTTGATGGCCTTACCCCTTTTTGCCCCATCCCTGTCCTTACTGCCTTTGTCGTTTTCTCCATTTACCCCTGCCCTTCTCCCTATTGACGTCTCTATCTTGGTGTTTACCTCACTAACTACACTGATTTTTTGGTGGGCTAGGATTTTCCTGCTCCTTTCCAGTGCCTCCCCCCTTGATTAGTTTAAATGCTTGCCAATGAAGCATTTAAACCTATCATCTAGGATCCTGGATCCCCTCCTGGACAGATGCAGACCATCACACCAGTATAGGCCTGCATCACTCCAGGTGGACCCCCAGTCCCCAATGAAATCAAACCCCTGAACTCTGCACCAGTTTTTCAACCACTGATTGAATCCCATGGTGTGGAGCACCTTAGCCTCACCCATGTCATAGACAGGCAGCGCCTCTGAGAAGGTTACCGTGCATGCTACTTGTCTAAGGCCCCTCCCCAACTCCACAAACTCTTCCTGCACTGCTCTGATCCCTCTCCCAGCCAGGTAATTTGTCCCTAGGTGAACAATGACATCCAGCTCCCTCCCCCATCCAGCTGCTCCTGTGGTTCTGAGGATTTGCTCCCTGTCCCTCCAAGCCATGGCATCAGGCAGGCACCTTACCTCCCTCTCCCTTTCCTCCCCCAGTTCTACCCTCCTAACAATGGAGTCCCCCACCAGGAGTTGTTTCCTTCCCCGTGGGATCCCATGCCACCCTCCTGTGGGTCTCCTTTGTGAAGGTTCCCAGCATCCTCCTTGGTCTCCACTGTGAGTGCCTCCATATAGGAACCACACTCTGCCAGAATGGCATATGAACTGTGGAGAGGTACAACTGGAGAGATGCGCCTCTGTTTCACCATCCTCACTCTCCCTGAGCCCACTGTGGTTCAACCACTCCTCTTTCTTGGCAACCTTTGAGGCAACGGCGGTGGCCCTGGTGGTCCCTGGGTGGGAGAGGAGGTCCCCCAAATCCTGGCCAACTCAGCCTGGAGACAAACAACCTCCTCCCTCAGCCCAGAGAGGTGCCTGCAGATGGGACAACACCACATCCTCCAGAATGACTCCTGGAAGACTGCTGCTTCACAGCCACTGCACTGCACCACTCCCATCATGTCTTATTTCTGGCCCCTTAACTGTTGTTTTGAATACTTACTCTTTCCTCTATTTATTTTTTTATTTTTTATTTTTCTCCCTACTTACCTACTGCCTCCTTTAAAGCTCCTGATCTTCCTGTTTGGAGACAGGAAGCTGTATGAGGAAAGGCTGCAGGATCTCAACATGTGCTCCCTGGAAAAGAGGAGAGCAAGACGGGACATGATTGAGACCTATACGTACCTCACAGGGATGAACAAAGTGCAGATGGGCTGTCTCTTTCTGAGAAAGGAAGGCATCAGGACATGGGGGCATGAAATGAAGCTGGGGGAGGGTTACAAGGGATGTAAGGAAATACTTCTTCACAGATAAAGTAGTGGACAACTGGAATGGATTACTGGCAGAAGTTGAGGGGGCTAAGACTGTAGGAAGATTCTAGTAAGTGTAGGACAGCCACAGGGGAAAACTAGTTAGTAGAAAGGGAGGAGTGGGGGGACACCAGTGGCCAGGAAGGGTCAGAGGTGTCAGAATAAGCAGGGAATATCGAGGCAGACTAGATGGACCACACAGTCCTTTTCTTTCAGCAAAATCTATATTTCTATGTTTAAGCTGCAGGCCAGATTAAAGTAACTGATGGAGTTTCATGGTTGCCTAGGAATATGGAGCATTTTAGCATCTCTACTACACTGCCTGACCATGTGAGTACTGTAGGTGAAAAGAGTATGAAAAAAGGGCATCGGAGGGGGATGTCCCTATGTCTGCCAAAGGGGATGAAGCTGTTGGTACTGGGTCATAGCCTGCAGAAGAGGGCATAGAGGTGCTGACTTCCTCTAAAACTGAACAGAATAAGCAGGTTGCAGTTAAGAAAGACAATACCCAGCAGATTATTGCACCTGACTGCATCTGCTCCAACTGCTCCTACAGTCCCATGGGAGGGTTCCTTCACACCTGCGGGCTAGGTCCCCCCTTCTCTGAACACAGGTAACCTGCGAGAGGACAGACGTAGCTGTCTGTCAGAGGAGGAGGAGGACTCTGGAACTATCAGACCCACAGACTATACACGAGTCTGAGACCCGTTGAGAAGAGGAAAAATAGATAATTCAGAACATCTGATTTATAACAATCTCGCCTTACCACTCCATTTTGCTATTATACTTAACAAAAACTGTTAATGGTATCCACCCCAGAGAAGCAAGACTCCTGCTCCATTTGGCAAGCTGAATTCCCAGAACTAACTGATCATAACACGAGATCAACTATGTGGAATAACACACATAAAAACATTAAATTCGATGGACTAAAACTTACGCAATATAAGGTAGCCCACAACACATACTTTCCACTCACTAAGCTACTTAAAATGGGCCATCTACAATCACCTACTTGCACTAGATGCAACCAAGAACCAGGCAACTTGAAACATATCCCATTGGATTGCTCAAAATCAAAACCGCTCTGGGAATTCATATGAAGTTGCCGAGATCCTCTTCTGGGGCTGAACTCTGCTTTTACCCTCAAATTTTTCTACTGCGCCTCAACCATGACCAGATTTTTGGTGTCAGGAAATTTTACACCTCTCTTATCTCTGCTAGTGCAAAAAACATCATATTAAGGCATTGGTTAGATGAAACCATCTCCACTTATCAGGAATGGCACAATGCTATAGTAGAGGCTCAGAATGAAGAAAATAATTAGATCTCTTAATAAGTGTCTCAAACAATGCAACCAAAAGTGGGATACACTTGAGATCCTTTTGCTTATAAATTCATTGTTAGTTACCTGTCATGCACTCTCACATATTTAACATGTACAAGGTGTATCTTCTTTTGTGTTTATATGTTTATTATATAGAGCACCTAATTGTATTTTACCATCCATGCAGTATCTAACCTCCCCGGCTGCTGATGGGAGATGCCAATGTAGTTCCTGTTCAGATCTATGTTGTCTGTTTTTGTTTTCTTTTTCAAACAGTTTAATAAAGTTTACTATTTAAAAAAAATATTTATTTACTGCACAGGTTGAGCCAGCTCAGTGCAGAAATGCCATATGGCTTAAGTACGGTTGGGGGTGGAACTTCCAAGGAGCAAAGAATGCTCGCGTTGCAACTTAGAACAGGTGGGGTGCACACAAATGTTGCCAGCCAGTTCCAATTCAAACAAAAGAATGCTGCACTTTGAGAAAGAGACTACAGAAACTAAATGCTGCAAACCCAAATCAGATGCCCCTGTGCTTCAACTGTTAGGTCTTCCTCAGGGGCAAAGCCTAATGGTCAAAGTGCAGGGACATCTGGTTTGTTTGAATTGGCATTGGAACTTCCGTCTGATAGAGTTTATGTCATTTGTAACTTGACTAAGGAGTTGATGGGGTTCTTTGCTTCAGAATTATATGTCGTTGTACGTGTTTGAGTGCAACTACCTTTGATATTAGTTTTAAGGCTCTGAAGTCATTGGAATGTTTTGGTTAAACTATGACAAGCTTAAGAACACTGTCTTATGGTCACCTTTTACAGCAATTCCCCTATCCAAACCTGCTATTAATATCATCACTGTGCTTTTCCAGAATGAGGGGTCTATGTCCTGGACATTGCTTATTAGCTGAGGGAAAGGTGTGAGGTCTTGGAACAAACCATCTTCATCACTGACAGGGAACAGATTTGGACAGGGGATGGAAGTTCAAGGTAAAACTCAGACAGAAGAATAGAGGCAAGTGCCACCTTCCAGGAAGTCTTGTCTTAGGCAGAAATATGGGGAAGTGTTTTTAACCAAGGCAGTTGTGCATATTCCACAAGTGCAGAGCAAGGAGTCACCTTATTTTTTTTATTTTTTTTTTATTTAGTTGTTTAACCAGGTATAGCACACTAAGCTGAAAGCTTTTTTATAGGAGCAACCTGGGAGCACAAGGAGGTTAAGTGACTTGCTCAGGGTCACACAGTATGCAAGTGGAAGCTGTGGGATTCAAACCCAGGCTTGGTCTGCTGGATGTCACCAGATTTGCAGCTCAGAGCCTTAGACCACTGCATTATACTGCCTTAACACAGCATGTGGTGCAAAGAGATGCAACCTCTGCTTTGACTGTGACCATGTGAGTTTCTGATGCTCCAGCCTCTTTAAATGTAACCTGTGTGAAGAGCTGGGGCGCTCCTATAACTGCAGCCATGGGCTTCACACAACAGGTCCGACAGCCTTCATCAGGAATCCCTGATAGTGAAGATACAGGCACAGGGGTCTGCTCAAGCCTCATATCATTGGTATTCAGAGATGGCCCAAACTGATTCCCGACAGACCCCAAGAACCTCATCAACCAGTGCATTCTGCCCCTCCTGCCAGAGCAGAACAAGCTCCTAATGCTTCTGAACAGAATCTCTCAAGCATTGTAGAGATGGCAATAGAAGTTCATCTAGCAGACAATCCAGCAGATGGCCCTACCCCATCTCAGACACCTGGCACCCTGTCGCTGGAGAGCATGGAGGCCCTCCACCAGTATTCTCCAAGTGCTGGGAGAGTTACTACCCAGGTAGAGATGCCCCCTTCTTTGCCTGTTATAGAATCACATATAGAGATGGTCTCCTCAAGGAAGTGTGAGAGACACAGGAAACCCAAATTAAAAGCTGTCAAAACCCATCATCACAGTAGTGAACCATTACACAGCCCTCAAACCCACAAAACAGTGGAGTGATACAGAACAGGATGAAGGAGATTCGGAGGCTTCTTTCATCACATCCTTCATCAGGGACCATTCATCAGATTGGGATGATTTCCTCTCAGAAACCTCTGCTGCAAAGAAAAGCCCCAAGAGAACCAGGTCCCAGACAAGACAGCACCTGTGTCTTACCCCTCATAACGTAAAATGTTTATTTGCTCCACAATCTCACCAGAGACTCTGAATGTAAATAGTATAAAAACACACAAGAAAAGAATGTTCACCATTGCATTACTACAGATCATGCCAGGTAATGTTATTATTCAAGACACACAAATTAAGCCTTTATTTGAAATCTTGGCTTACCAAGAGGCTATGGACTCACAGACCATCATTTGGGTCAGAAGGTCTAGAGAAATGTGATGGGGTGGGGGATTTTATTTCAAGATAACACATTCAGGGTTCACAAGCTGAAAGAGACTTAGCCGGGCAGGGTTTTGTTGCTGGATGTGGACAAAAACCAAAAATTTAGATGTATTAATATCTACGCTCCAAAGACAAAAGCCACCAGGGTAAACTTGTTTCAGACTAACAGACCATACCTACACACAAACAGGTTGGTGGTTCTGGGAGGTAACTTTAATTGCAGTCTCTCGCTACAGGACAGTGGGGGAAAAAGAGAAAGATATATAGTGGTTCCGCCTATTTGAATGATATGATAAAAACAGCAGTGTTGCATGATGGTTTCTACAAATTTTCTGATAGCAATATTGCCTGCTACCTTTATTACAGGATGTTTGTTGACCAGGACAGATTTCTTTTTCATGTATGCAGCCCTTAAAGTGAATACAGCTAGGACAATATTGTGGAAACTTCGGACCATATGTCAGTTTTATACAAATGTCAGGCAGGTTAAAATCCCCCCCCCCCCCAATCTAAGCAACGGAGACTGAATGCAGCCCTTTTGGAACAAGGTCATATTTAGTCCAAATGGCAGCATTTATTTAAGGCACGATATTCCATCGTGGCAGCATATCACAATTCATCTCAGTGGTGGATGGTCTCCCATCCACTGTTTTGTACAGTATATGGTTCTTTGTGTGGTTTTATGTCTTCGAGATCCTTTACCTTGCTGTTTGCTACTGCTCTCACTCCCGTTCGCTTACATGCTGCTTCCACTCCCTGTGGTGCCACTCGCTCACTCTCCAACTGCCCTCAACTGTGACCACAACATTTATTTTAAAATTTTGGGGAAAAAACGAATTGCCACACTGAGATGTGTGTGGCTATTCAAGTCCCGACTTCCGAAATAAACTGATGGTGCCGCTGCTGCTTGCTCGCTCCGGAGGGTCCGTTGCTGGCTCTCGCTAAATCCTATCACCATGTTTACGCTGCTTTTCTGGGACGTCCCTTTGTGTCAGCCAATCTGGTGTTGTACTATCAATGTGATGTCAGAACGATAGTACAACAGCTTTTTTGACCTTTGAACTGCCCTACAACAACTTTGTGAGAGCCTCTGATTTCAGTGCGCAATAAGAGGCAACCATATACTATAACAGATTTCCAGAATTTGTTTTTTTTTTCAGAAGGAGGGACAACATAGGAGCACAGATAAATATTTGCACTATTTGAGCTTATGGTCACAACTGCGTAATTTATATCTCTAGAATGCATAATTAAAGCATAGATTTTTCAGAACAAATTCATTTGATCAAGGAAGAAATGAAAAGTTTTCAATATGACAGGGCCATATCCTTAAACCAAAAACTAAAGTTTGAAACACAAGGCCACTCACAACACCTAGACAAGTTCACCGGATGCAGACATTGGGTTCAGCAGAGAATTATGGAAGGTTTGGCTAGGGATTCAGATTCACATGTGGTTACCACAAGGGATGTCATGTTAGAGATAGTTCAGGAGTATGCAACTAGTATGTTCAAATCCTCAGTACCTACAGAGCAGGATGAGTCAGTTTTGGCTAACACAGATGTCCCTAGAATTCCTTCTTATATTGGCTCTTAGTTGAGCCATTTGATCCGGCTGGCAAAGATCGAGAAAGTGGTTAACCACTTAAGTAATAACACTGCCCCTGGATCGGATGGTTAACCAGCTAAATTTTACAAAGCCTTTCTGCCTCTCCTTGGCCCTGTTCTGCAAGAAATATTTACTTACAGTTTGGATTTGGCACCATCAATAGCGATTTCTTTTTAAAACTGGAGAATTAATAAAAATCAAAAACTGGAGGCCACTGGGCCTATGAACACAAATTTGAAAATGTCGAAAAATCTAACCAACAGACTAGCCAATGTAGCAGCTATTTTGTGTCCTTGCTGAGTCACAGGCATGTGCCACACTGTAGAGGTCTATAACAGATCATTTAATCATACTGCGTGAATTATTTGAAAAGAGGGAAAAAGGTTTGGTACATGGCTTTTTATTGATAATCGACCAGGAGAAGGTGTTCGAATGGGTCTCCCATACGTATGTGTTGCAGGTTCTAAGGTGGCATCAGATACTGGAGAAGTTTATAGCTTGGATCACATTACTTCATTAAGAGGCTATGATGATCCTCCACATAAATGGACACATGGGTAGAGAAGTGGAAGTGAAAAGGGCAGTGCACCAGGGATGCCCCCTCAGCCCCCTTCTATATGTATTTTCCTTAGACCCATTAGTCAGACTATTTCACTACAATCCAGGAATAAGAGAAATCCAATAATTCCCATACACCCCAGGACCAAAGCTTGGGCAGAGAAGTCCAAAATACTGCAGAAACCTTCTGTATGATAACTGGCACAAAAATAAAATTTGAGCAAAAGTGCAGGCATTCCCATTAGCCGTCCCCGGAAGGAGGGCAATCATTCAAATTGTTGGCATTCAGATACAGAATGAACTCTTGAAAATCTCAGGTTTAAAATTTGGGTACAGACACCCAGCTAGCAAGAACTGGGAGGATTACTTATGAAAGATGGAGGCCAAACTGCTGCCCTGGAGGACAGGCCTCTCTCAAAGCTGAAGAGGGTATTTTTGATATGCACTGTTTTATTACCATGCCTGTTACATGTCAGTGCTGTGTATCCTTTTCCTGTAATCCTGGAAGCAAGAGTATGCAGCTTATCTTTCAAGGCCTGTGGCAAAGCAGGCTCAACCCCATTAGAAGGGATTTAATGTATGGGAGATAAAAGAAGAGCAGTAAAGATGGTAACCCCTCCCCATAGTCTTTTTATGATAATTGTTTTTAACCACAAATACTGTACCTGTTCTAAAAAGCGTCGAGAAACTACGGGTTGCAGCAATGTCAGATTGGATACTATCCTGGTTAACAGGATGACAGGCCAGTAGATAGGTTAGCCACTTCCAGGATTACACCCATATAATTCTGCAATGTGTACAGCAGGCCTTAGTAAAAATTAAATGGTGGAAAATGCCACCTGACACACCTGTTTCTTGTACTAGAAAACTGATATAGTCTTATATGTTGGTTTCTAATTTTAACTCCCCTTTAGTTTTGAAAAACTGCCCACCAGGGAAAGAGAAAGTAGCTATCAGTCAGTTATTAAACAAATACATCCCTCAGCAAATGTGGGACATATCCTGGCTTAGTATACACAAGAAAATGGCAGTGAAAGACTCGATGAAGCACAAGAAGGTGGAAGAAAGGTGTTGCCCAAGGGGAGTGGCACACAACTGCTAGAAACACAGTCCCACCTTTTGTTACAATGCCCTTTTGCAGTCTCCTTCTGGCAGCAATTGCACCAGACATGGCATGAACCATTATTCCAGTCAATAGATTGTCAGACAATAGTACTGGGAGTTTATCAAGGGGGGAGGAATAAGTTTCACAGCTCCACTGTCCAACTGTGCTTTGCATTCTGCAGATACTATCTTTGGCAGGCAAGATGCACCATACAGATGCAGCAGAAACAGTACACACCGCAAGTGGTGAGTTATAGGATTTTTAGAGCCTTTACTGCCTCCCTTAATGTTTAGGCCTCTGTGGAAACATGGTAAATGGTGCAGTGTTTAACTGCCTGGCACATGTCTTGCTTATTGGTTTACTCCGATGGTTTCTCATAAAAAATATATTTGGCAGAATAATAAGAATTGCATTTGCTACTCTTTCTTTTGTTTTGCTTTAAGAATTTATAACTTATACTCTTGTATGTCGTTGTTTTCTGGATATTGATTTTCTGTTTTGTGTTATTATGTTTCTGTTTTGTTTGATTCTTATTGTCAAGGCCCCTAGAATTCTGCGGCCGCAGAATTCTGTGCAGAACTTTCAACCTACTGCAGAACTTCTGCAGTGCTACAGAATTCATTGTTCTTGGTGATTCTTTATTAATATCTCTGTTTATCCATAGAACTTGGTTCTCTTCCCCTCTTTTTAGATCCAAAACACCCTCTATGCTCAGAATGTGATGTTGTCATTGCTATAACATCATACATTAGCTAATGAAATGGCTGCATTCTGCCACAGAAATGAAGTCCCTTATCTACCACAGCTCCCACTGCCAGAGGTGCTGGTATAGCACACCAGGTACAATGATATTTGCTCAACCTGCACTACATCCTAATACAACTTTCAGTCTTATGTTATTACACTAGAGCCAACTTAAAGAAGGCAGGAAATTAGTTCTAATATGCAGCTGTTTATAATGTTGCCACTTACAAAAATAATATCCATAAGCCTGAATGATCCATAGGTAACTATACCTGAACAAAAAGCGATGTGAAAAACAGTATTTTGCATTGTTTTTATTTTATGGGCAGCATTCTGTTGTAGTTCTCTTCACAGAACCAGTGATCTGGAGTTTTAACTATGTCATGGTTTGAGAAAAGAACTCTAAGCAACATTCTGATAGGACAATAGCTCACATTTAGCCTTCTGCACTCAAACCGTGACATAGTAAACACTCCAAATCACTGATTCCATGAAGAGAACTGTGCAAAATGTTGTCCATAAAAAGAAAACAGTTGAAAACACAGTTTTTCTCATCAGTGTTTATTAAGGTACAATTAAACACGGCTCATTTGAAGGCAAGTTTATCACTTCTCTTACTAGGAACATTACCATCCGTCACAAACCCACTCAGCAGGTCAGCCCTCTACTCCCAAAGCGCCAACCTCCGAGTGCAGTCTTGTGAACAGGAAACATAAAACAGGGTAACCCTCCTGTCTGTTTTGTGGGTTCGAATCAAACTTTGGTCTCAAGTTCTGGAGGGATTCAAATTGTGAACCTCTTGCTAGTGTACCCAATGTACAGGCTCAGATAAGTCTGTCTTCGGGGGGCCAGATATCTTTGTCTATAGGCACCTAACCAGGTGTACAAAAATGAACCATTAAAAACTCTAATAAAATACCTCAGATTTAACTCTACCTTTTTCCAGTTTGGTATCACCATTCAAGCTTATGCACAGTGTCAGCTTTAACCATATATACTTCACTTGTTAAAGAAAGAAATTCAAAGACAGACCAAGTAGGCTCTAAAAAATAGTTTTACTAAAATAGATAAAAATGTGTAAAACATAAAATACAGAACCATATCTCACAAGAACCATACCATCTTTTAAAAGAACAAGGTTTTAACAGTGCAATTCCTACTACAGTACTTAGATGTGTTTCTCTCTCTAAATACCTGCTTAAAGTGCTCAAAGATGTGTCTTTCTCAGAGTGTAGATAGAAGTGTGTCTCTGAAGGAAAACAGAATACTGTTCAAAAAACTGTCTTTGCCAACCCCTTTGCGTAAGGTCACCTAGCTCCTCCCTGTCAGAATATATATAACAAATATATCTATACAAAAACAGGATGTCTTTTCCAGAAGGTAAATTAATATTCTGTGATCTCAGCACAACTCATTTTCTTTTTCAAATGACATTTCTTTGATCTTATGATCAGTTTCCCCTTTCCTGGACATCAAGGACTTGCTATGTCTCTCTGCCAGATCTCACGGAGGTGCAACATACTTTTGTATCACCATGTAAATTTTACTGTGTTTCCTCTGAACATTATAAAAGTTTATGATGGCCTCTTCTAGCCTGTAATTATCTCCTGGCCTTCCAGGTAACACCTTGTATCTAAAACCTGTGTGTGTGTGTGTGTGTGTGTGTGTGTGTGTGTGTGTCATCTCACATGCTGTCTCAGCATCTCTCATGAGAGACAGTCCATAACACATTTTTATATTACAAAAAGAATAGTTTAATCAGAACCAGCTGTCCAAGCATCACAATTCCTCCCCACCTAGACTGAATTTGGGGGCTCTATCCCCGGCATGGGATGAGCTTCCCAAATCAGTTCACTCCTCATACATGCGAGACAGACCATCTGAGTTCTGGTTTCGGGCTCCAGCTCTATGTATGATTGTCAGATCATACCCTTGCAAAGCAAGACTCCATTTTAGCAATCTCCATTGTTTTCCCCATCTCGTCCAGCCAAACCAGGGGTTGTGGTCAGTCTGCACCACAAAATGCTGCCCATATAGTATGGCTCCAGCTTCTGTGAGCCCACACTATGGCAAAATTCTTTTCCATAGTGGAGTATGCCTGCTCCCTGGGAAGTAACTTCCTACTCAGGTATGCTATTGGGTGATCCCTCCCTTGGCTGGATGTCTGACCCAGTACTGCCCCAATACCCACATCTGAGGTGTCAGTCTGAACTATAAAGGGTTTGCTATAATCAGGACTTGTCAAAACAGGAGCACTGCACAGTGCCTCCTTTAGTTTGGAAAAGACTTCCTCACAGGCTGGGCCCCAGGCAGTTTTCTTTGACATCCTTTTCTTTGTCAGGTCAGATAGGGGAGCAGCCAGGGCACTGTAATTGGGTACACATTTTCTATAGTACCCTGCTGTCCCGAGGAAACTCCTGACCTGCTTCTGCATTTCTGGTCTGGGCCATGCCTGGATTACCTCTATTTTTATTTGGTTAGGACGGAGCTGTCCCCGGCCTACCACATGTCCGAGGTATGCTACTTCCCCCATGGACACCTGGCACTTCTCGGCTTTGACAGTGAGCCCAACTCTCTGTATGCTGCCCAGCACTTCCCTAAAGTGAGACAGGTGTTCCTCCCAGCTGGCACTAAAGATGGCAATGACATCCAGGTACACCACGGCATACTCCTCAGCACCATTTAACACCTGGTTCCCCAACCTTTGGAAAGTGGCCGGGGCGTTCTTCATTCCAAAAGGCATTACTTTAAATTCAAATAAGCCTATTGGAGTGATGAAGGCTGACCTCTCCCTAGCTGTCTGTCAACTCTACATGCCAATACCCCTTTGTTAGGTTAATGGTAGTAAGGTAGGTCGCCCCTCCCAACTTGTCCAGGAGTTCATCTGTCCGGGGCATCGGGTGGGCGTCTGACTTTGTGACTGCATTCAGTCCAAGATAGTCCACACAGAAATGAGTTGAGCCATCTGGCTTGGACACAAGGACTATGGGTGAGGCCTAGAGGCTGTGGGATCTCTGGATTACCCCTAAATCCAGCATCTCCTCCACTTCCCTCCTAATGTCCTTTTGGACAGCCTCTGACACCCGATATGCTGTCCACCATATGGGCGTCTGTGTCCCTGTCTCCACATCGTGCGTCGCTAAGGGGGTTAGTCCAGGCTTGGCGCTAAACAATGGGGCAAAGTCTGCTAAAACCTCCCTCACTTCCTGGATCTGGTCCAGAGCCAGCTGGGGAGACAATTTTACTGCCTCCACAGAGGACTGCCGCTTGCTTTCCTCCAGCAAGTCCAGAAGGGGGTCTCCTTCGTCCATCCCCTCCCCATGACTACATACTGCAAACACCATGTCAGCCCTATTGGAATATGGCTTCATCATGTTGACATGGTACATCCTTTCTGTCTGTCTTCTGTCAGATAACTCTATAATGTAGTTCATGTCATTTACCTTCCTAACCACTTTGTATGGTCCTGCCCACTCAGCCTGCAGCTTGTCTTTCCGGACCGGAATAAGGACCATGACTTCCTGGCCCACCATGTATGAGTGAGCTCTGGCTCTGCGGTCGTACCACACTTTTTGTTTTTGTTGGGCAGCTGCTAGGTTGCTCTGGGCTATCCCCATAAGCTCCTTCAGCCTTTCCCTAAACCTAAGGACGTAATCCAAAATGGGAGTTCCCTGGGTGGCGTGCTTGCCTTCCCAGTCCTCCCAGATCAAGTCTAGGGGCCCACGTACCTAATGTCCATGTAAGAGTTCGAAGGGGGAAAATCTCGTAGACTCTTGGGGCACCTCCCTGTATGCAAACAACAGGTGGGGAAGGTATTTCCGCAGTCCCTCCCATACTGTTCAGCAAACACCCGGAGCATTGACTTTTAGGGTACCATTGAATCTTTCCACAAGACCATTGGCTTGTGGGTGATATGGTGTCATGCATCTCTGCACCACCCCACACTTCTCCCATAAACATTTCATCAGGTCCAACATGAAGGAACCCCCTCGATCGGTGATAACCTCCTGCGGAAACCCAACACGGGAGAAAATCCCAAGTAAGGCATCTGCCACTTTGTCTGTCCTCAGTGAGGATAGGGCGACTGTCTCTGGGTACTGGGTGGCATAATCCACCACAGTCAGGATGAATCTCTTCCCTGAGGAGCTGGGGGTATTTAAAGGCCCCACAATATCCAGTCCCACCCTCTGGAATGGCTCCTCAACTATGGGCAATGGAATCAGGGTAGCTTGGGTTTTCTTGCCCGCCTTCCCTATTTCTTGGCACCGGTGACAAGACCTGCAATACTCCTTCACCTGCTGGGTGAAGTTAGGCCAGTAGAAATTCTGGGCCAACTGCTGCATCATGCGCGAAATTCCCAGATGACCAGACAAGGGACTATCATGTGCAATCTTGAGCAACTGCTCACGATACCCCTGGGGAATGACAAGCTGCTTGCCTAGCACTCCTCCCTCTGTCTGTACTACCTGAGTATACATAAGTCCATTTTCCCAATAAACCTTATGTCTGCCATCACCTACCTGTGCACTGTCCGAGTCTGCCCAAGCCCTCAGCTTCTCTAAACTAGGGTCATTTCCCTGAGCAGCTGCAAACCCCTTACACATTCCCAAGGTATGGGACAGGTCCCCTTCAGTCACTAAACTAGGGTCCCTAGCACTAGCATCAGGACATTCAGGATCACTGTCAATCCCAACCCTCTGACAATAGGTCACCCCTCCCTCTTCAGAGTAACCCTCTGTAGCTGTGTGGTTACTTGCTACTGGGGAAATTTCTACCCCCTTTTCATTACTCTCCCCATCTGGAGACACAGGCTGGGGAACCAGCCTCTCAGTGGTTTCCACAATGGCTTCTGTGGGGTTCAGGGAACTACAATTTTCCCTTGCTGCTTGGCTATGGGTAACCGCACACACCATTCCCTGTTTGAGATTGTTGCCCAGGATCACATCCACTGCTAACGTTTTGGCTACTGCCACCTGTTTCACAGTTCCCCCTCAGTCTAGGAGAACACTAGCAAGGGGCAATGTTTTCGCCTCACCAGTAAAGTCCTGTACAATGACGTATTTATTGGGTATAAGCTGACCAGGGTGTACTAGCTCCCCCTTTACCAAGGTCAAGGATGCCCCTGTGTCCCTTAACATCTTGCGTCTGTACGCCATTCACCATGACTGAGTGCATGTGTTCCCTCATGTTCACAGGCATGCTTCCAGGGACACACAAACAACCACTTCTTTTCTAGTACCATTCTGCGTATTATTGCTCATTGTTTTGGGACACTGTCTGGCAATATGCCCAGTTTCTTTACATAACCAACATTCACTTCTCTTTTCAGAGAAATCTTTTCTCTGAAACCTGGGGCTCACAGGTTTCGGTGGAGGCAGTGAGAGTTTTAGTGGCCCTGAAGGTGCGCTTTTCCCTTTCTGCGCTGCCACGCCCGCCCCATTCACTCTCAGAGCAGGTCTGCTCTTGGCATAGCGGTCCAAGAGTTCAGCAGCCTCTTGCACTGTTTTGGGATCTCGGTCCTCTAGCCAGGTTTTTAGGTCGGTTGGGCATGCCCAATAAAACTGTTCTAACAAAATCACATTTTAAATTTTATCAACAGAGTTTGCCTCAATTCCTTCCCACCAACATTTTAAAAACTGACGTTGTTTCATGGCTAGCTCCTCGTAGCTCATGTCAGGGTTTCTCCTGATCTTACGGAATTTAGCTCTGTATGATTCAGCAGTTAATTCAAATTTCTTTAACAGTGCAGCTTTAAGTTTGCTGTAATCATCACTGTCCTCATTGTCCCTTTGACCCAATGCATCCCGAGCTTTCACGGTAAGTAGCGGGGATAGCTGGAAGCTCCAGGACTCTCTAGCAATTTTAGCTTGAATACAAACTTTTTCACAAGAATTTAAAAAGGCATCCATATCCTCTCCCTCTTTAAATTTGGCTATCAATTTGGAGTTCAATTTGTAACCCAGGCCTGCAGTCCCAGTTAAACCCAAGTCACTTACCTGCTCTGGTGCCACTGGTTGGAGTCGTAGCTTCTCCAGTTCATGTTGCCTCTGGTGCTCACTCTCCTAACGGTCCGTGTCTCTCTGTTCTCACTCTGCCTCTCGGCATTCTCGCTCTGCCTCACAGTCCGCCTCCCACTGTTCATGGTCCCTCTCCCTCTGGAACTCCAGCTCCATTCTGCGCAACTCAATTTGCAGCCTGAGTACTTCTGGATCCAGGATACTGGTGACCTTCCCCTGCTGCTGTGGCCATTCGCTGACCATGGCCCTGTTGCCCTCCTCATCGGATCTGGACACTGCACTGGCTGCTAGCCCTGCCACACTCCAGGTTTGGTCCTTTTCAGTCACGATCTGTGACTCGCTGCTCTGGGTATCTGCTACCATCAGGGCATCCACGAGGTTCTGTTTGCTGGTTTTCACCTCAAACGGGACTCCTCTGCCCCCGCACAACTGCTTTAAGTAGTCTACAGTGTGCCTGCTGTAGTTGGAAGCCATCTTCTTCCCTAACTATGGCTACTCTGACTTGCATTTTAGAAAAAAAATTAAAAGGGTAGGAACTTGACTGTACACCAAGTGATATAGTTCTGTCTTCTTTTTTTAAAAACATAAATCACTGCCTTTTTCTTTCTTTGCAAGTGAGCTGACAGTCTCAAGCTGACAAACTGAACAATAAAAGCTTGTAATACCAAAACTTTTTCGCACCCCTGCCAACCAATCAGTCACAAACCCACTCAGCAGGTCAGCCCTCTACTCCCAAAGTGCCAACCTCTGAGCGCAGTCTTGTGAACAGGAAACAGAAAACAGGGTAACCCTCCTGTCTGTTGTGTGGGTTTGAATCAACCTTTGGTCTCAAGTTCTGGAGGGATTCAAACTGTGAACCTCTTGCTAGTATACCCAATGTACAGGCTCAGATAAGTCTGTCTTTGGGGGGCCAGATATCTTTGCCTACGGGCACCTAACCAGATGTACAAAAATGTACCCTTAAAAACTCTAATAAAATACCTCGGATTTAACTCTACCTTTTTCCAGTTTGGTATCACCATTCAAGCTTATGCATAGTGTCAGCTTTAACCATATATACTTCACTTGTTAAAGAAAGAAATTCAAAGACAGACCAAGTAGGCTCTAACAATAGAGTTTTACAAAAATAGATGAAAATATGTAAAACATAAAATACAGAACCATATCTCACAAGAACCATACCATCTTTTAAAAGAACAAGGTTTTAACAGTGCAATTCCTACTACAGTGCTTAGATGTGTCTCTCTCTAAATACCTGCTTAAAGTGCTCAAAGATGTGTCTTTCTCAGAGTGTAGATAGAAGTGTGTCTCTGAAGGAAAACAGAATACTGTTTAAAAAACTGTCTTTGCCAACCCCTTTGCGTGAGGTCACCTAGCTCCTCCCTGTCAGAATATATAAAAAAAATATATCTATACAAAAACAGGATGTCTTTTCCAGAAGGTAAATTAATATTCTATGATCTCAGCACAACTCATTTTCTTTTTCAAATGACATTTCTTTGATCTTTTGATCAACTTCTCCTTTCCAGGATATCAAGGACTTGCTATGTCTCTCTTCCAGATCTCAAGGAGGTGCAACATGCTTTTTTATCACCATGTGAATTTTACTGTGTTTCGTCTGAACGTTATAAAAGTTTATGATGGCCTCTTCTAGCCTGTACTTATCTCCTGGCCTTCCAGGTAACACCTTGTATCTAAAACCTGTGCATGCGTGTGTGTGTGTGTGTGTGTGTGTGTGTGTGAATGTGTGTGTGTCAGCTCATATGCTGTCTCAGCATCTCTCATGAGAGACAGTCCATAACACATTTTTATATTACAAAAAGCATAGTTTAATCAGAACCAGCTGTCCAAGTGTCACACCAACTGTTGCCAATTAGCACACATTTCCTGTCCCCTTTAAACAAAACCTTGAAAATAGCATAGACCTGTTAAGTCCATACCTTACTTTGTACAAACTTATTTGTGCTTTTAAGGTATAGAGATGCCATCTGAAATGAATAACAGGTAAAATGAATTAACCTGTCAGTTTTAAGAAAAATAAAGTAATTATGCCCAGAAAAGTGGAATATAATAATGTGTAGATCTGTTGAAGGAATAGACCTGTTAAATAAATATTTGCGCTGTACACATTTTTGCCAGGGTTGTTGATTACATATTGTCATTGGTTGATAGAATCACCTAAAAGTTATGGAGAAATGTTGTGTGCAGGGCCAGCTATTGGGCCAGAGGGTAGCATGTTGTGTTCCCATGCCAGCAACTCAGGTTCAGAGATGAGCTGGCTGGGCCGCACAAGGATGGGGGAGCACACCACTCCTCTGAGCCTGGGAAGGTATGGTGCAGTGTTCTGTCACACGGCGGACACATTGTGATGAGCTGGAGAGCTGTATCTTACAATGGGTTCACATGCATGTCATGGCCTGATGGTGTTACGTAGTGTGTCAGGGGAAGCAGGTTGGCATGAAAAATGAGTTTTGCAATATTTCCTCTATTCTGTTTATTCCATTTCCAAAGGGACCTGTATGAACGAAGATACAATTTCATGAAAATTTATTATACACACACACACACACACATATTTGTATGTATGTTATAGACTGCATATAAATATATGTGATACACAGTGGGGACCTCATGAGTGATATAGACAGCATGAATATAGAAATACCTTATTTATTAAATAAGGTCCCTTCTGCGTATTTCATTTATGCAATAGGCTAGGACCTTAAGCAATAGATTTTTTTTTTTGATTTTTTAGACATGAAATTATTTCTGTATGTCTGTTATTTTTTGAACTACTTTTACTGTGCTTTTCCCCAACCTGATTGCTATAACTACTGCCATGGATGTGAAGTCAGGATGACAAGCTGACACTGTGATGTGGTAGTTTGTTAGTGCCACAGAACTTCCGCAGAAATTACAAACCACTGCCGCAGAAGTTCTGTGGCAAATGGTAATCTTGCTGCAGAATTTGGTCCCAGTGTGCCGCAGAAAATTAGGGGCCTTGCTTATTGTCTTTTAATAACATTCCCCCACTCTTTATCGATAAGGGCCAAAGGATCTTCTGCTTCCAGCTGGATAGTGACCAGAGATGGGCAGAAGGCACCTACAGTAGGTTTAATATCTCATCTGAAGGACGGCATCTCAGTTGTGCAGTATTCCTTTTAAACTGCACTACAGTGTCAGTTATGAGTAGCACACCAAACACCTGGTGCAGGGCTAGAATCCACGACATCTGTTTTTCCGGCCCCAGAGGTGGGAGTGCTACCTACTGAGTCACTGACACTGCTGCACCCTACAAGTTAGGGTAACACTCCTCAACAGAGATCAGGTTGCTGTTACCCTTCTCTTGTCCTTCTCAATGGAAATAGTTCAGTGTGAAGCAACTTCTCCATTTTGCATAGCAAAAATCTAAAAATCCACTAAATTAATTTCACTCTTTACTTCGGGGACTTAGAAAGCAATTCTCAATGCAAATGCCTGAACCAATAACAAAAAGGAGTATAGTTACCTACCAAATGGTTTAGCTAGGTTTAAGCATTTAAAAAAACTGTGTTCAGAACTTATCAACTGTACAGTGATCAACTTCACCTGGACTAGTTGGCCTGCAGTGCATTGTGCTGTCTCCTGGGAAACTGTGGGTCCTCATGGAAGACTATGGTTCCCATGTGAGCCCAAGGATCTCAGCCTGGCGACACAAAGGGTTGCACAGGTGAGGTGCTTGACATCCAGAGAGGGAAGAATAGACTGTCCCCGCAATTGCAGACAGAGAAAGGAAGGCTTGACGCCTGAGTATTGGTTATGTGATAGTTTGTTCTGCCCACATTGTGAAAACAAATCAACATTTCATGGCCATGCCACTTCTTCAGGGTTGTGGGGGCTGCCTGTATAAAAGCTAATAACAGTTTCATTAGGAATATGCTGTCCTGGTTGAAATCTTAGGTACTGTAAATGTAAACATTACCAGACCCTCCCAGGACCCCTAAAATACTTTTTGTCAACTTTGCTGCCACACACATTGTTCATTGTTACTATCCCAACAAAGCAGCTGTCTCCTATGCTGTTCCTGTATTTGTACATCCCCTGACAGCCAATCAAGGTTTAGCAATGACATTGGCTGTGAAGGCTGCTTTTCTCCAGGATGAAGGAAGAATGCAGCCATGATGGCCCTGAGTGCTAAGGCAGAGGGCAGAGGACAGGGGAAGAAGGGGAATATAGGTGGAGGGGTGATAGGCAGAAAAACATTACTTCAACAGCATTATCATTAACTGTGTTATTAAAATACCAAACATCACCCCCCCAAAATAAATCTACAGTGCATTTAAACCGTACCTTACAACCTTCACATACGTGTACTCCATAATGGTAGCCTGAAGCTTTGTCCCCACATACTCTACATTCAACAGATAACGATGAGTTGGAAGATTCGTCTAAGACAAGAGGAATGGTAGGGAAGGTAATGGATGATGGACTAGATCCTCGTGAAAGAGTGTCTGAAATTAAATAAAAAAAGACAATAAATGTTAATTACTCTACTTTTTGCACCAGAGAAACATGCAGCCAGGGTGTCTGTGTGACTGCTGCCTTTTGATGGTTGTACTTGGAATTAACTTGGTATTGATCCAGAGACCAGAGATGGTGCCTGTTTCCCTGTTCCGGTGTGGCACTGTTTCCTGACTCTTGTGAGTATTAGAGCAACATGCTTGATAATCAGCAGTTAAATTGGAAATATTTAGGTGAAGGAATGCTCACATCTAGATTTTTAGGTGGAGGAAATTATATTTGTAGGTGGTGGAACTCTCCTTTAGCATTCAAATGAGAAAGATGACAGAGGTGCAGCAACTCTCATACAATGCTGTAAAAGGTGACAGAACTGAATCATTGGTGGTAAATACTACCATCTGTATGCAGATGATATGGTGGTCTATACCTCTGATGCTTCAGTTGAGGCAGTACAGATACATTTGCAGAAGGCCTTTGATGGTCTTCAGTCATTCTTCACCCAAGTTTCTTTTGAAACTGAATGATAATAAAACTAATGTGATGTTGCTGAGAGCAGCTCAAAAACTAAACTTCTCTAGTCACTGATTCTAAGGAGGGAAACCAGATAGAGAAAGTGGAGGGTACAAATATCTAGGTTTTTGGATTGATACACAGGGGTCAGGTAACTTGCATGTTGCAAAACTCATAAACAGAAAAAGCAAGTGTTTAGGAGCTCTATATCAGAATAGAGGTTGCTTGAATTATGAAGCAAGACTGCAAACTGTCCAAACACAAATATTTCCTATTTTCCACTATGCTGACCTTGCTTAAGTGTTTTGCACAAAGAACATGTTGCATAAGTAGGATATACTGTTTAATAGACTGGCACGCTTTGTCTCAAATAGCCACTATGACACCCATAGCTGTGTCTTACACAGAAAACTAGGACGGACATCCCAAAATGAAAGATGCAAACTGCATAAAATTCTCTTCTCACCGAAATGTTTACAGGATAAAGTTCCTGATTACTTAACAGAGTGGTTGGTACTCAGGGAAAAACAAACTTCACTGAGAAATGCATGCCTCTTGGAGTGACATCCCCTCGGATGACGACTACAAGAGTGAGGTACTCTTATTTCTTTAGCTACTGGGTACCTTAGGCACAGAATTCTCATCTAGTGTTCTTCAGAATTCAAGAAACAAGATCCTAACTCACATACAAATAACAACATGGTTTACCTCCCAACCTCAAATGTGTAACAGATGCAGAAGAGGTATAATGTAATTTTATTTACAATATTACTGTTGAAGCTTCCCCAAATGTTTTTATTCAGTTATACAACCATCTGTCTTAAATTAACAAATGTATATGACAATGTATAATTCATGGCTTTGTATGATTCTGTTACTGTATTGTACTTTTTATGATGCAACTGTGGTATGCGCGTATGTCGGGGCATCACTTTAAATGAGCCCCAGCTCAATGACTTATCCCTAATAAAGCTTTGAACTTTGAGTTTCTATGGGCTCCTGCCCCAATTTAACCCCTGCTAATGCAGACATCACTGACCTTATGAAATATATGCGCAGCGATTAAAATGTATGCATGTAAGCAGGTGTATGACTGGCTGATCAAGGGTACTTGATAAAAACCCTGGGCAGGACTCCCTCATACTCACATTTACCTATTCTGAATTGTAGGAATTTGTGTGTGATTTTCTAATTGGGATATGAAAACATGCATCCTTCAGCTCTATGAAGAACTACCAGTTCCATCTTTTGAGGGATAGAAGTCTACTCCTCAAAGATACCATCCTGAACAAGGTAGACCAAGTAGAGTTCTTTAGACTGAACAAACGTTCATCCACTAGGGGCTCAATTTAAAGCAAGTTTGGGGGGTGGGTGTCAGAAGAGATGTTAGGGAGCACTTTTTCACAGAGAGGGTGGTGGATGAGCAGTGTAGCCTATCCAGTACAATAAGCAATGCAAAAACCATTGCTGAATTTAAAAATGGCTGTGATTATTCTACCCTAGGGATTATTAACAAGTGGAGAGTGAGAAGTACCCAGGTGGTGGTAGAGGGGGAGAGCCATTGCAGTGTATCTCCAGGTAAGGTTCCAGGGCTGACTGGCTGGACTCCAAATGTCTTCTGCTCTTACCCTCTTATGTGTCTATGTCTTTCAAGATCTTCAGGTGCTTGTTCTGAGTTAGGAGGTCCAAGATGGAGTGCCACACTCCTGATTTCACTGGGACACAAAAGTACTTTGTAAAGAAGTTTTTCTCCCTCAGGTTTATTTATTTATTTGTGATAAGGAAAGGTCCACTGAGCTATGATAGCTCATTTCAGGGTGCATCTTGGAGGGTGGAATAGGTTGGTTACATGCACCAGTTTTGTTGGCAAGTAAATGCTGGCCAGGACTGCAGGGAAATTTCCCATATCTTAGTTTGTCTGCCTGTCCAAAATGGGGGACATGGAGAATGAAGGTGGTGGAGGAGGTTCTCTTCCCTTTACCTCAAAAGTCTATATGCTTTCAGCTAAGAATAGTAATTATATGGATATTGCTTTGTACCTTGAAAGTGACTCAGTGAATCCTCATAGTAAAACCATGTAACTGGATATGGACATGGGTACCACTGAATCAGGTAAGAAACCAGAAAATATACAGCAACAAATATTATACTCTTCTTCTGAAGAAGAGGATAGCCTGTAGTTTACCAGATCAGAGGATATGCCGACACAGCAAGAAGATAAGTTATTGAAAAAAAAGCCATGTCCAAGCATAGGAATTACCTGCTCAGGTTATTTGCTGAGGAGGATGCACACCTGAATAACAATCTTGCTGACCAAGGGAAAATACAACAGTCTTCACAAAGTCCCTATATGGCAGCGGGAAAAGGTGCAGAAAAACAAGAGACAGCATCTGCAAAAGTTACTTCTCCTGCTGTCACACTGTCAGCTGGCTCTGTGACAGCAAACACTTCTGTGGAGTTTCTAAATGACAAACAGCTGCCACAAAGACACACACTGGGGCTCCGTACAGGTAGACCAGACCCGACCCCTAATAGACTACCATCACCAACCTGGTGCCCAGAATTTGCTCTGCAAGCTGCAGGGTGGCAACCAAATATGAGCGGTCATGATTGGATTTCACCAGGACCAGTTTCTGCAGCCGCCACAATAGCGGAGGCGTGGCTGGAACAAGAAGAAAAAATTACTCACCTTAGTAATGTTGTTTCTTCTAATGGAGTCTTGCTATATTATAGACATTAGCAGTTTGATCCAGCTCTAGAACTGCCCCGGAGTGAAATGGTTAAAACCATTCCAAAATAGAATTTTGGCACGACAGCAGCTCTATCTGTGTCATTTCAAACTTGAACTGTCAGATCTTTACGAGCCAAACTCACTAACGTCTGTGTGGAAGCTGTAACCTCACACTAGCCAAATGGCTACCTAAATAATAACAACCATTGATGGTCCCAACACCCAAGACTCAAGTCAGGGGACCAGAAATACTAACACCATTCTAATAATATGAAAATGGAACATAAGTATAATAAAAACACACACGCGCACACATACACCCCAAAGTCCCAAAGGGGACAAAATGCTAACAGGGCATAAGTAGTGCCCACACTAAGTTGCCACTGCCACCAAGTAGAGGTTCTGAGAGGGCAGGTTGGGGAGGTCATAATATAGCAAGACTCCATTAGAAGAAACAACATTACTAAGGTGAGCAATTTTTCTTCAAACAACATGAAGTCTTGCTATATTATAGACATTAGCAGAATACACAACAGTACCTCCATGGAGGAGGACAGAACCTACTTAGGGAATAGGCTCTGAAGAACAGCTGTACTAAACCGAGCATTTCTCCTGGCCTGGACATCCAGGGAGTAATGCTTGGTAAAGGTGTGTACGCTTTCCAAGTAGCAGCCTGGCAAATCTCTAATAAAGGGATATCTCTGGCAGCAGCTAGAGACGCAGCTGTACCCCTGGTAGAATGAGCCTCAAACTGGGGGCTCTGCCCTCTCTGATAGCAAAATTGGATACAAGAGACAATCCACCTGGCTATTGATCTCTTAGTGGCAGGTTTGCCTTTCCCAACTTCACCACAGGTAAGGAAAAGTTGGAGGGATTCAACCTGTGACCTTTGGTACGCTCTATATAATAACTAAGAGCTCTCTTAACATCCAGGCTGTGCAACCTCCTCTCCACCAAGAGAAGTGATCAGTGAAAAATACTGGAAGGAGATAGATTGATTAAGATGGAAATCTGAAACCACCTTAGGCAAAACTTCCTATTAGTCCTAAGGACTACCTTATCCCTGTGGAAAGAAATAAAAGTCAGTCTCCACTGACTAAAGCTTTGCACCACTTATGCCTGGTAGAAGTGATAGCCACCTAGAAAAACAGTTTTCCAAGTTAGGAACTTAAGCTCTGCAGAAGACAGAGGTTCAAAGAGGGGTTGCATTAACTGGGCAATGCAAACATTAAGGTCCCAAGCAGGGCCGGTTCGAAAAGGAGGATTAGTATGGAGTAATCCTTAAAAACTTGGAAAACACAGGATGAGAGGAAAGAGGGATGACTTTCCTGCTGACACAAAGAAGACACAGCTTCCAAATGAACTCTCAAGGTAGCTGGTCTGAGACCCAAGGAATTAAGATGTACCATGTAATCTAACAAATGGGCAATTCAGCAGATTCTGGGAAATATTTTCCCCGCACCAAATGGAAAACCTTTTCCATTTAGAACTATAAGTAGCCCTAGTGGAAGGCTTTCTGGAAGCCTTTAGGATCTCAAGAACACCCTGAGAGAGGTGTAAATCAGCAAACTCTAACTCCTCAAGAGCCAGGCCTTGAGGTTGAGGGATTTGAGGTCCGGATACCAAACCCTTCCCTGGGCACAAGTCAACAGATTGTGATTCCTGGGGAGGCACAGGAGAAGATGGACTGTCAGAGACAGAAGGAGTGGGTACCAGGGCTGCCTGGCCCAATCCGGGGCAATCAGAATCACCCTGCAAGGCTGAGATCTGATTTTGACTAGTACTTTGAATAGGAGAGGAAAGGGGGGGAAAGCATAGAGGAACTTCCCCTCCCAATCCAGAAGAAGGGCATCCAGGGGAACTGAGCCCAGCACTGGAGGCCTGCAATAGAACAGAGGAAGTCTGTGATTGTCTGGGGCTGCAAAAGATCTATCTGAGGGATGCCCCACCTGGCAAAAACTATCCCCAGCACTTGAGGATCCAGGGACCATTCGTGATGGCCCTGGGAAATCCTGCTGAGGGCATCCGCTAGGACATTGTCCTTCCCTGTAAGATGAACTGCTATGAGGGAAGTGTTCAGGGAATAGGCCAGAGACCACAACTTCATTGCCTCGGTGCACAAGGCCGAAGACCGAGTGCCCCCCTGTTTGTTGATGCACCACATTGTTGTGGTGTTGTCTGTTCTGACTTGTATCACCTTGTCGTGGACAGATGCAGAAAAAGCTTGAAGAGCTAAAAAGACAGCTCTGAGTTCCAGAAAATTGATGTGGAGCAGAGATTCCTGGGGGGACCAGACTCCCTGAGTGGAAAGGTCGCCCATGTGGGCTCCCCAACCCAGAAGGGAAGCATCTGTAGTGAGAGTCAAGTCGTGAGAAGGGGAAATGAAGGGGACCCCCGCTCTTAAATTGCTCTGATCCTGCCACCACTGGAGAGCTAGGATCAAGGTTCGAGTCACTGGGACCAACTTGGAAAGGGGGTCTCTTCTCTGAGACCAAAAGGTTCTCAAGTGAAACTGAATGTCTCTCATCTGAAATCTGGCTCCCTGCACAACAGCTGTGGATGCAGCCATGTGCCCCAGGAGCTGCAGAAAGTGTCTTGCTGGTCGAGACCTGCAGAGTGAAGGAGGAGGCCAGAGCCACTAAATTCCTTACCCTTTCTGGGAAGAAAGGCTCTGGCTAGCTTTGTGTCAATTCTGCCCCTATAAAGGTGAGTACCTGGACTGGTTCCAGAACCGACTTTGGTAGGTTTAGCAGAAAACCCAGGGAGGTGAGAAGCTGCTGGGTGACCTGCAGGTGAGATTTTACCTGTTCTGGGGACTGGCCTACAATGAGCCAGTCATCTAGATAGGGAAAAACAGCAATCCTCTGCCTCCTTAAGTGGGCCACTGCCACTGCTAGACACTTTGTGAATACCCTTGGAGCAGAGGTAAGGCCAAAGGGCATTGCTCTGAACTGGTAATGACCTGAGGGCAGTTCGAATCTGAGGTACTTTCGATGGGATCTTCTGATTAGGACATGGAAATAGGCATCCTTGAGGTCCAGGGAGGCTAGCCAGTCCCCTGGCCTTAGGGAAGGTAAAATCATTGCCAGAGTTACCATTTTGAACTTTGGTTTCAAAGATGCTTGTTCAGATATCTGAGATCTAAAATGGGCCGCCATTCTCCTGTCTTTTTTGGGGTAAGGAAGTATCTGGAATACAGACCCCTGCCCTGATGCAGGGGAGGAACCCTTTCTACTGCTCTGAGAGCTAACAGGGATGAGACCTCTGTTTCCAGAGCGAGGGTCTCTGAAGCACTTGCAGGTAGAAAAGTCTGCTTCTCAACTGGAAACTTTTGAAGCTGAGAACCAGACCCTGGCCTTACTACTTCCAGAACCCACTTGTCTGAGGTTAAAGAAGCCCAATTCTGACTGAAGTAAGCCAGCCTGCCCCCACTGGTACAGGAGAATGGCCCTGGGCACCCCATCAGAGGTGCCTGTTTCTTAGGAGCTTTAGGCTGGGGGTGGGAGCAGGTCTGCCCACCCCTCATCTGTCCCTGCCTCTGAAGAAGCCCCTCTGAGCATAGGCAGAGGAGGCCTGAGTCTGGTAGAAAGGCTCAGAAAGGCCTCCCTACCCCTGGGGCATGCCTTTGAGGAGTGGCTTGCCGCTCCTTAGCCTGGGCACTCTTGTAAGTAGTCGATATTCATCCATCTTCTTCATGTAATTCTCTGTCTGCTCTCCAAACAGAGAATTTCCCACCACAGGAAAATCCATAGCCTTAGTCTGGGTATCCTGTGACAAACTGGTACACCTGAGCCAGGCCAACCCTACGAAAAGCTACAGATGTGGCCATGACCCTAGAGAAAACATCATTAACATCCACAGCAGCATGAAACTGAACCTTAGAGGCTTCAATGCCATCAGCAGCCACCTGTTCTAGTTCACTAGCCAGCTGGCCATGGGCCTGCTTGCCAATTGCATAACAGTATCCCATCTAGATTTCTGATACCTAGCTACATAAGCCATATAATTTGCTTGCCTGAGTCCCAGAGAGGCTGCCATATACTGTTTTTTTTGCCATGGCATCAATCTTCCTGGAATCCTTGTCGAGAGGATGAAGCCAAGGGAATATTAGCTTTTATCACAGGCAGCAGCCTGAACTACCCCAACATGACTGCATTGGTGAGAAAGCAATTCTGTATCAGGGCCTGACAATGTATACCTTCTGTCCATCTTTTTATCTACAGGAGGCACAGAATTAGGAGCTTTTAAAATTTTAATTGTTTGTTTCCTAAAAGACTTATGTAAAGGAATAGACAATCTCCTAGACTCTGGAATACCCATCATTTCTACAAAATCAGGCTCCTCTTCCTCATCCACAGCCTCTTCTAAAGGAAGCTGGAGGGTTTCAGCAACTTTTTTATAAAACATAAAATGAGATGGGGACTCAGACAGCATAGGGGGAGATTCTAAAGGTCTGTCTGGGGAGATGTCCGTTCAATGGTCACACCAGACCTTCCCAGCCACATTCATACTGTTCATAATCCTCCCCTCCTCTGGTTCATAAAATTCCTCAATATCATAATCCTGAACCACTGGGACCGACAAACCGACCTTTACCAGATAGTGGTGGTTCGGACGGACCCTGAGACAGTGACTGGACAATTTGTATGGCTTTTGCTATCTCTCAGCACTTGAGAAGGAATTTTGACTCAGACCTGCTGATTTTCTTGTTTTCTTTACTGGAATTTGTTCCTCAGAACCAGCTTTTCTTTGCCCGAGGAACTCTGGCCCTGGTCAGAGGGCACTCCCTCTGGTTCGTTGGCACCGAACCGGCTGGCCATCCGGTCAGCGGACGCTTTGGCCTCCTCTCGCCTGGGCCTGCCCAATCTTTTTTCCAGGGTGGCTGCAGGGAAATTCTCTACATACCTGGCAGTCTGACTGGAGGTGGTCAAACCCAGACAATAAAACATGTGGTGTGTGGGTCAGCCTTGCAAAGACTTCCCACAAACATCACAGTGCTGAAACCCAGTGGGCCCGGTTTTCTTTGGGTTTCTCAGACATCATGCCAGCCTAACCAAAACTTGTCCTTTTAATGGCAGTGCCAGAGCAGACACCCTTATCGGTTCCTAACCGTGTCACGGGTATTGGAAAAAACGAATAAATCTGTTTTTTAGAACCGATAAGAACTGGAACCGCACTCTAAAATAGTAACTTTTAGTTTTAAATGAGTTTTAAACTCCACTGATCGGTTCAAACCGAACCGATAACTTACAAGTTCCACACAGACAAAACCTTCATTTACTTACGGTTACCACAGATAGAGCTTGAACTGAACGGTTTTGCGGTTAAAATAAAACTATTCTCGTTAAATCCAACCGAGAAAACACTTTTAAACCGAGAAATGAACCGAGCAGAAGGAGAAATCTCCGGAGCGACTGTTCACTGAGGCGGAGTAAAGAATCGGACAGTTCAAGTTTGAAATGACACAGATAGCGCTGCTTTCGTGACAAAATTCTATTTTGGAATGGTTTTAACCATTTCACTCCGGGGCAGTTCTAGAGCTGGATCAAACTGCTAATGTCTATAATATAGCAAGACTTCATGTTGTTTGAAAGTAAAATAAAACCTAAGGAGTCTAGAGTCTTTGATTTCTAAAATGCATGCTGTTACTAATGTTGCTAAACCACTAATACCCTCTCCACAAGCTCACGATAGTGTGCAAAGACAGGAAAAAAATACCTATAGAGATAGCTGATGCACCTAGGACTGTTACAAATTCTGACAGGGCAGTGTTATTTCACAAGACCATCTCAGACAAACAAATGAAAAAGGAACTGATGTAGATATTATGGAACAAAATGAAATCATTGGGGATTCAAGTACTAAAATTTCCAATACTGTTAATCCTGTTCTATCTGAGAAGGGGAGTGAGGTGCCTCCTCCTGAGCATAGATCAGCTGACTCTAGTGGGGAGGGTACTTCAGCACAAATGCCACAGAAACAACATAATATGAATTCTATAGCAAATGGGGATCAGCTACAGGGGGAACAGCAGCAACACGGGGCTCCCACAGGGAGACTGCGTTAAGTCTGAGTTGTTTCATATGGTAGGTGAGCCTGCCCAGAGAAGAAATGCGGTCTGCCTTAAATATACTGTAAAGGTGGAACAGAGAATATCTCCGATAAGCAGTTTGCAATATGACAATTGCTGAAAACCTCAATGGGTTTTGTGGGTTGCAGAATTATTTGTGCTCAGTCATGTAAAGGGGAATCAGTATTTGAGAGTTTTAAACAAGTGCAATCTTTAGAAAGATTTTTTTTTTTTTTTGTTTAGTTATTTAACCAGGTGAGACATACTAGCTGAAAGCTTTTTTACAGGCGCAACCTTGGAGCACAGGGAAGTTAAGTGACTTGCTCAGGGTCACACAGTATGCAAGTGGAAGCTGTGGGATTCAAACCCAGGTCTGGTCTTCTGGATGTCACCAGATTTGCAGCTCAGAGCCTTATACTACTGCACTATACTGCCTCTTGTCTGTCAAAAATATTCTGTGGTTAAAGCACTCCTTTATGGCAGCCATTCTTTCCTATCCCATTAACCAAACCTACTGTGAAAACCATCTCCTTGCTTTTTCAGAGTGAAGGGGCAAATACAGCAGATGTACAATAGGGGTTATGGCAAGGGTGTGAAACTTTAGAACGCCCCACCCCTATTTTGGATGCAGACTGTGTCCAGACAGCGGGATGGAAGGTGAAAGTTCAGCTCAAACAAAAGAATTCAGGGATAGGTAATCTGTGAAGCAGTTTTTACATCGGCAGAGACCATGGACTATACTTTTATCTCAGTCAACCAAAAACATGTCACAAATGTGGAGTGTGAACTCATTTGAGTTTGGTCTGTGATAAGTCCAGGTGTAATTTGTGTTTAGAATATGGACATGTTAGCCTGGACTGTCTCAACCCCTTTCAATGCAATTTATGCAATGAGACTGGGGATTCCTGTAGACGTTGTCCCTGGGCAGTGCGTAACTGCCTATATACAGTGGTACAAGACCAGGAAGAAGAAGAAGAAGAATCAGCATTTATATAGCGCTTTTCATACACAGTATCCCAAAGCGCTTTTACAAGCAATGCTAGACTGGTACTGAAGTGACTGAATGTGTGGTGGCAGCCATATCGCACATCATCACCCACACACAGCCTGGATAATTGCATGAACCAGTTTATAGGAAGGGGAATGTTGGCCAGGACACCGGGAATGTTCCCTGCTCTTTGCGAAGAGTGCCCTGGGTTCTTTTACTTCCACCTGGACACCCACCAGGACAACACCAGGATGGGCAGAAGGGACCTCAGTTTAACGTCTCATCTGAAGGATGGCACACCCCAGCAGTACAGCACCCCCTAATACTGCACTCGGATGCCAGCGATTTTTTAGGTGCAAGTCCAATACCGGTGTGGGACGAGAACCCATGACCTTCTGGTCCAGAGGTGGATGTGCTACCAACTAAGCCATGCTGACACCTGACGCTGGACAAATTATAACAGAATCCCATGTGCGAGCATAATGTGCTAGTGAAACTGCGCCCTCCCACCACACACACACATATCAAGAGATGCAAACTCTGTTACAAGAGGAAAGCCTGACTTCTTTTAACTCTCAAAATTCACACTCAGCGGAGGTGATTGGTTTGCCTTCAGCCTCTACCAGGCATGAACAAAGCACTCTTGGTGTTCTACTATAATCCCTGATAAAGGTACTGAACTTTCAGGAGGGGAGGAAACAGTGAATCCATCTCCTATAACTGCTGAAACACAAGCAGATGAGATGTCTCCACCACACCCCCTGAATCATCTATGACTATAGTACAACCCCACACAAAGAGTCGATTTAAGAGAAAAGATAAGCTGTATGACCACCTTAACCAAATTTTCACAAGAAATAGGTATAGTGCTTTGAGCAAATGTAAACAATGGGGAGACACAGAAAAGGATGATGGAGATTCTGATGCGTTATCCATAGCATTCTCTCTGATGGATTATTTCTCAGATTCCCAGCCTGACATTTCTAAAGCAAAAAGAATGAAAGGGAGAACAAGATCCAAATCTGGACTAACAAGATACCCCTCACTATCTCCCAATATGTAGAGGACCTACCTTAAACCCATTGACATTGAGTGTCAGTAGCAGTAAGAATCACAAGAAATGTCTCAAAACCTTGTACATTGTGGATAATCTGCAAATACTGTTATTTTTCTCCAATATACTAGAATTAAATCCTTTCACGAGGTGTCTCAGGCAAAAAAAGTTGTGGAATATGAGATGTTATTCATGGTCTCAGAGGAAGGATGTTTGTGATGAAGCGGCAATTTTGTTAAAAGGAAACTGTTTTACAGTGAAAAGAATAGTGGAAATAATGCATGGAAGAGCATTATTATTGGTTGTAACTTGAGACAAACTGAAGTAATATATTTTTTAACAGCTATACCACACAAGCCATATCAGCAAGAGTGGATCTTTTTAAAACAGTATAACCTTTTTTTTTTTTTACAAACTAATAGAGTTACAATTTTTTGAGGAGACTTCAACTGTGATTTATCTACTGAAGATAGAGGAGTTGTAACTTCCAAAATCTATAGTGATATGCACTGTTTGAATGGTATTATTAAAACTGAAAAACTACAAGATGGTTATATAATGGTACATAAGGTTGGAGCTAAAACATGTCAGAGAAGTTCTGGCGATACACATTGATTTTCTTTTCCAAAAATATTACAGTTAAAGGTGCACATACAGTGCCCATTGAAACCTTCGATCATTTGGCAGAATTCTGTAGTTGTATTCCAGAGAATCATTCTACAGAGAAAAAAGTTTCACTAAGGATATTGAATTATGGTTTATTTCTGGAGGATGAAATAGTTTTGGAATGGGAGGATTTTTTAGGGCACATGTTTCAGTCATGGAGGCATATGACTCACTGATGGACTGGTGGCTTGACACAAAACAAGATTTTAAGGAACCTTTTATTAAACAAGCAGCTCATAAATCCAGAAATTGTTATTTACAATATCTAAAATCAAGGGAATGGTTACAAAGACTTATTTTTAGGCTGATGTGAAAAAGGAATGTAGGGCTTCAGATCAAACAAATAAAAGGAGAAATGTTTAGATATCTGTATAAAGAGCTGAAACTCTAAAATTAGAAGCTCAGTTTGGAACCCAAGGATGAAAACCTGACCTGGATATTTTTAAAGGATGTGCAATGTGGGTGGATAATAAACAGATTGATAGTCTTGCTGACCCAGAATTGGGCAAGATAGGTACAGAATCTAATGAAATGATGTCCCGTGTGCAACAATAATTGAAGTCCATTTTCAGTTCTCCATCTTCAGCAAAATGGGATGCAACTTTTCTGGATGATGTTAACACCCCCAGCATACCTGACCAACTGTGAGAAATAACTGTGCCCCCTATACCTGTGGAAAAAGTAAAATCAATCATCTATTAAACAATTACACAGTAGTTCAGCCCTGAAGGAGGGTGGTTTATCTTCAGATTTTTATAAACAAAATGAGTACTCAACTTCATCCAGTTTTGACAGTGTTATTCAATTAAATTTTACAGTCAGAATCAGTGCCTAAACCTATGTTTCAAGCTATCATGGTTCTGTTGTTTAAGAAATGGGACAGACATAATGTAAGAAACTGGAGACCAATAAGCGTCCTTAATGTAGACTATAAGCTACTGACTAATATTCCATTGGATAGGTTGGTGAAAGTTGCAGAAATCTTAATAGCCCCAGTACAAACATGTGCAATAACCATGAGGTCAATATTTGACAATTTAAGTGTTATTAGGGAGCTGAGAGATAAAGTTAACACAGAGATAATTGCAGGATACTTATTGTCCTTGGATCAGGAAAAATATGACAGGGTTTGTCGGAATGTTTTACATTCTTTTGGGTTTCGATATTCCACCTACACTCTTAAACAGTGGAGCTTGGTCCCTTTAATTAGCAAAACCAGCTTCTTATTTGTGTAGGTCCAAAATACAATACATACATACAGACAGTTTTTGTTTGGTGAATTCAGAAAGTGCAAATGCTAATAGTGTGCAAATCCTGCTACTTTCGACACAAACCCATAACAGTCTGTCAGCAAGATAAAAGTGCATAAAGTTTGTTGTCACAGTACTTTACCCCGTGGCTGCTTCAAGCCTTTGTGACTCTATTACCTAACTCCACATTTCACCAGGTCTCATACTCTTTTGTAGAACAAATTCCTCTTGTAGGTGCAAAAGACTTCTAGAGCAGGTAACGACACCTCCATTCATCATAATTCATTTTTTAGAAGAAAACTACCGCCTGTATTTGCACCTTGTGTGCTTTCTGGGCTACAACTTCTCCCCATCCACCAGCTCTGAGGATGGGGTCACATGACCCTGAAACATCAACACGTAATCCCAACCCTGGAGTTCGAGGAGGAACAAGGAGAAGTTGTAGCTCAGGAAGTGTACAAGGTGCAAATATGGACAGTCATTTTCTTCTAAAAAATGAGTTATGACGAAGACTTGAAGCAGCCATGGGGTAAAGTACTCTGACAACAAACTTTATGCACTTTTAACTTGCCGACAGACTGCTATCAATGGGTTTGTGTCAAAAGTAGCAGGGTTTGAACACTACTAACATTTGCACTTCCTGAATTCACTAAACAGAAACTGTATGTATTTACTGTATTTTGCACCTACACAAATAAGAAGCTGGTTTCGCTAATTAAAGGGGCCACGCTCCATTGTTTAAGAGTGTTTGTGAACTGTGCCATTGATTTGACACACTGTCACTATGCAACACCTTATTACCTCTTTTCTATACAAAGAATTAGGGAGCACAATGAAAAACATGGTTTGTGTGCATTGATGATATTCCACCTACGTTTATATCTTTCATTAGGGCTCTTTATAATAATGCCACCATTATACCCCTGATAAGTGGATGGCTTGGGAAAAAAATAGAGCATGTAAAAGTGTTTGGCAAGGATGTCTGTTAAGTCCTCTACTGCACATTTTTATTAGATCTCTTTATTAGAAAGATGCAAAATAATCCTTGAATACCTGGCATTGAAGCACACCCAGAACAGGATGCCATAAATGTGTTCACATATGCAGATGATATCTGCCTATTGGTAAAAGATGAATCAGTTGATGTAGAAGTGCATTCAATAATAATGACTTTTGAACACGTTTCTGGAGCAAAGCTGAATTTTTCCAAAAGATGAGGCTTTCAAATATCAGGTCGTAAGAAAAGGAAGAAGTTACTCATGTAGCCAATATTCTTATTTCAGCTGCACCTATAAAGATTTTAGGAATTACATTTGGCACCAATAATGATGCGTTATTCAACTGGAAAGCCCCTTTAGCTACAGCTGACAGCAGAATACTCATGTGGAAACATAAAATAATACCAAGATGAAAAGGAGTATTTTTATTGAAAACCTTGATCATGCTTTTATTCTTGCACGTGGCACATATGTTTCCTCCGCCTTTCACTACCGAAGCTAAAATATATAATATAGTCTTTCAAAGTCTGTGGGGCACTCATTTGAACCCTTTAAAAAGGGATTACACTTATCCTGATTATTGCCATGGTAGTATTAGGATGATCAACCCAACTGTTTTTTTCCATAGTATGTTTATACATTGCAATTTTTCCAAAATACTGACAGGAAATACTGTAGAGAACCTATTTTTCACTGGAACAACATTTTTGCTATATTCACTATTTTGAAAATCCAGTGAAAATTATATGCCAGTGAAAATATATATTACAATTGACAAGTTAGCTTGCTTTTGCACTTCAGCTAAATTAAACTGCCGTGAAAATGTTGGAGCAGACAAAACAGTGAAATTTAAGGGCCATAAATTCATTGTCCTCTACAGTATTCCTTTCTGGTATTCTTTAATGGCTGAGTGGCTTCCCCCTTTCAAAGAGAAAAGGGAGAAAGGTATTTTAAGAGAACCTTCTACTTCCAGTGGTAAAAAGTTCCCTATGTGTATGAAACCTGTAATAACAAAAATTTGACAGTGGAGGGTTGCACCATTAATGATAACTTCCCAAAACAGGAAGTTGTTATACCTACAATTTTAAATGAACAATTTTCATCTTCCTTTCTGCCCTGAAGGTCAGGAAGATACAGCTTTCCAACAGTTAACAGACAAAAGAATTCCTATTCATGTGTAGGATGCCAATTGGCTGTCACACCAAGGGAGAATTGGAGCGTGGAACGTCTTAAAACATAAGGATGGGGAGGAAAGCATATGTCTCAGGCCTTCATGTGTGCAGGCACTAGAATCGCAAAAACATTTCGTTTTAGTATGTCCGTTCGCAGTAAACTTTGGGAAATTGTTTCTAGATTCATGGAAAGATAAAGATATCTCTCCTATTACTTATGAGATTTTGATTTTAGGGTTATTTCCAGCCCAACTACACAAATATCAAGCAGGTGCATTAAGGCTAATGTTTGCAATGTGCAAATACTACTCTTGGCAAGGCAAGTGTCTGTTTACCTTAGAACAGAAATCACTTCCTGCTGCAGAAGTTGTTCTAATGAGAAAATCAGCACTTCAAAAAATATATCTGCTGGAAAAAGCACATGAACACCTTATCCGATAAGCAATATTGGTGGCACTGTACATACAGTACATTACAGATGATTATTAATTTAAGGCATAATTTATATATGCGTCTTTCTGATTTTTGATGCTCTGCATTTCTTAATGTATACGTGATGGGTGGGGTACTTTTTTCTTCTTTATGGCTTATATATGTAGAGGTTAGAAAAAGTGTGACATGTCTGCTTTATGAGATTTTATCTGCTTTTGCTAATTTTTCATAATAAAAAATCTCCATCTCTTAGTGTAAGTGCCATGGGATCTTTAACTTCCACGTGGACAACGACCACCACAGATGTGCAGAAGGGACCACAGTTTATCATTTAAACTGAAGGATGGCATCTCAACAGTGCAGCACCCCACCCCCACCAAAATGCTGCACTACAGTGTCAGAATTAGTAAGAGTTCAAGTTCCTGGTGTGGGACTAGAAGCCACAACAACCTTCCACCCTTCTGGACACAGAGGTGGGCATGCAACCTACTGAGCCACCGGCACTACAAGAGCATTAACATACATACAAAGGGAAAAACTGCAATTTGCCCAGGAAACACTCCCATTCTCCTTGCCACTGGGTCCAGAAGGATGCATTTCTCTATAAGAATATATGAACAAATGAAAAATTAGTTGTACGATACACTTTTTCTGGCACTTTTTACCTATCGTGTTTTGGAAATTCATGCTTTAGATTCATTTTTGATCCAGAAGGTTCCCATTTTGATCCACATTTTTAAAACCTTGGGTCTGATTTGACCCAAGTTTTAAACCACCCAGTCCTGTCACTTAAGAGATTTGGTTGTGAGCGTAATAAAGAATATAAAGAGCACAAAACAATGTGCATTAAACAGCAGAACGGCAAACATAATGAGGAACTTAACTTTGTGAGTAAATCCACTTAAATGCTGAGGATACGTGAGGCTGCACCTAGAGTATTGTGCTAAGTTCTGGTTGCTGTGCTGCAGAAGGGAAAAGGACGAGGTGGCAGAGGGTGCCAAGAAATATAACGATTACAGGGCTACCAGGTAAGCAATACCATGACAGGCTAGAGGACCTGAATTTGATTTTGGTGGAACAAAGGAAATATAACTGTTTTTAATATAATGAAGGAGTACATAAAAGCCAATATGGGGACTACTGGAGCATAATTGAGCATGGCAGGACTTGTAGCCAGGAAATGAAGTTAATAATATAATAACTAGCTATCATATTTTCCCTAAGGGAAACCCATAGTATAATTTTCTGTTAAAAAGGAGTGTTTATAACAGCAAACACATGCTGGGTTTCCCCTCCTGTGCACATGTATCAGCTGCCACTGTTCCCTCTCTCGTAGCCAATGCTAGAGCTTACCGTTGGATGCTTCACTGCCATTCCAACTCACCAGTATGTCATTTTAAAACAACCGAAAGAATCTCCTGCCTAAAAATGCATAAACTGGGCTAATTTATTAAAGAAGAAAAAAAAGGCAAAAAAGGGAAACTTCGTTTCTGGTGTGTCCCACCACAGACAATGAGGAAACCCGATCGGACCACAGCTAAACTTATATGCCTTATTATTTTATATAACTGCAGAGGTGTAAAAATGAGAGCCAGCAAATATATAAAATAAAACATGGGGCTGTATATAAAACTCAAACTTTACACACACCCTCAGTGTTGGATGCTTGAATAAACCCCTCCAGCTTCACTCTTGGGGTTTATGTAGCATCCAACACCTTGTGTGTATGTAAAGTTCTTGTTAACCACACAACCCTATATATTATTCTGTATACAACAGCCTAGTGGTTAGAGTAATGAGCTGTGAATGAGCTGCGTACATTCAGCAGACCTGGGTTTGATTCCCAAAATCTCCACTTGCATACTAAGTGATCCTAAATAAGCCACTTAACTTGCCCAGTGATCTGGGGTCACCCTGAAAGCAGAGAATGTGCCATGTGACCCTTACCTGGTTACCAGTGAATAAAATAAATAAATAATGGAGGGATTCAAGCTGAACAGAAAGAAGCTATGACATAAGAAGTCACTCATGTACCATGACCATACTACAATATAATATAAAAAAAGCAAACAAAAAACAAAAAAAATCAAAACAAGAACAGGCTCACACCTACCATGAGAAAACAGCCAAGCACAGAAACTTATTGTGCATAGATAGTGATTACATTTAATTATAAATGCTGCACAAGTTAAAAAAACAAACCAGCAGGAGAGCTTCACAGTACACTCAACATTTTGTACACATTGAGCACTCTGCCAAAAGTGATGAAGCACTCAATGTGTGAAAAACACTGAGTGAAATATGAGGCTCGGTTGCCTTTTTTAACCTGTTCAGCATGTGTTATTAAATGTAGTCACTATTAATGCAAAGTAAGATTGCATGTTTGACTTTCTGTTCATGGTAGACATGAACCCGTTTTTATCTACTCGAATAAAACAAAAAGAAACCGTCAGCTTGAATGGAAAAAATAACTTTTTTTCACAGAGTTGTTAAGACTCTAGGATTCATTACTAGATGGTTTGGTTACTACTGAAAGTATTGTTTTAAAGGAGTAGTACACCCTCATATCTTGGAAATGTTATGTGTTTCCTTGTCAACAAATAACTCTTTTTGTCACTGTGTAGCTGTTGGTGATCTATGTGCTTTAGTTTGTTTTCACTGTTCATACCAGCCCTTGTAATTAGCCTGGGGGTCTCCATTTACTGGTTGTTGAACTCACATTGTCTCTAAGAGCTGCATTAGCATATGAGCACATGATGCCATGGCACACTTTTACATCATGTATCTCAGTGCTGAAAGTACTCATAACCTAAAACTAGTCTCTAGAAACTCACAGACTGAATGAACTTTTAAGGGGGAAAAAGATACATTACATCTAAGACAGTTTGCAAAGCTAACCAAAGATGAAGGTGGTTTTTCACACCTTGCAACTTGTTTTGTTGAATTCTAAGTAAGCAGACAGGCATACTGTGGAGTCTAAAAGGTGCTGACAAATCATGTTCTTATATGCTAATGCAGCTCTCAGGCACAATGAGATTTCAAAAACTAGAAAATGGAGACCCCCCCCCCCCAAGGACAGTAACAAGGACTGGTATGAACAATGAAAATTAACTAAGGCAAACACATATATCAACAATAGCTACACAAAAAAAGAGTTGTCTGTTGACATGGAAACAAATAACATTTACAAGATATGAGGGTGAAGTACTCCTTTCAAGAAGGGTCTCTGATGCCATCATGGCAGCAAAAGAAATAGAAGGATATTACTGTTGAGTACATGTCTTTTCATGTAAAATAAAAGAAAGAAAGGAGGGAGGGAGGAAGGAAAGAAAAAGAGAGAGAGAGAGGAGGGAGAGAGAGAAAGAAAGAAAGAAAGAAAGAAAGAAAGAAAGAAAGAAAGAAAGAAAGAAAGAAAGAAAGAAAGAAAGAAAGGAGAGAGAGTGGGATGGAGAGGGGGGAGGGACAGATTAGATAGCCAGTGGTTCCTCCTGTTCTAACAAAGGTACTGTATTCCATTTGCTATCACCACAAACCTGTGATACCAAAGTCAAGGTAGTCATTTGCTGCTGTGTATAGATTTCAATTTTGCACCCTGTGAATAGAATTAAAATTGGTAACAACTTTTCACAGTATAAAACTTCTGTAAAAGTAAAGTGAAATGTATGTCATTTATTTAAAAAAACATATACTCAGAAATGCTAGATCTATAGCTAATAAAACTGCTATTCAATACACTACATCAGTTTTGCTAGTGAGGAAATGCTTCTACAGACCCTGCTTTAAAATGCAACCAATTGGCTGGCCTGCCGGTGCATCAGTAGTGCTAAGGACTTTCAACGCTGATGACCTGGGTTCGGAAGTGAATCTGGGGTGTCAGTGGGTCAGCCACAGGGACGAGGATCAAGCTTCCATAGGACTGCTCTCCTCCTCCAAGGGAGGATAGGCAGAGCCCGATGCTTGCCTGGCCCCTGGTGAAAGCAGGGGGAAAGGCAGCCCTGGCCAAGAAGGTTGGGAAGTGTGGCAGACTTTGGTGCACATTGTGTAGGAGCATGTGGCATGCACCATGACATCACTGTATGACACGCCTCCCCAGGAGATGAAAAATTAAAAACGTCCAGCAGCAGGATGATAAGGAGTGCCCGCAGGCCCCACACCCAACCAACTGGACATGCTCACCTGAACTGGATCTGTTCTGTGGTTGGGTTTGGAGAACCCCACTGAACCCACCAGGAGGGGGCAAACCCTTTGGGAAGAAGGCTGGCAGGTATATCCCAGCAGACATCAGGGTGATGTGGCTGGGGGTGCTCCTCTAAAGGAAGGCCAACTGGGAAAAAGGGAGGAAAAAAAAGCAATCAACTGCTCTGTTAAACTCTTACCAGTGACTGCTGATCCATCGGATCCTGGCCCACTCCCTGAGGCAAAGTCTGTGATGCTGAACACCTCCGAGCTGTCATCCCCCATAGACTGAGAGAGGTCATCCATTTCATGTAGGAAACCTTCGGATAGGGGGCTCCCCAGGTCATTTTCCTCCAGAGGTGAGAAGGCGCAGAGTTGGCTGTGTGTGTCTACCATTGTGGTGGACAGTGCCTGCCAGTGGAAAGTTCATCAGACTGCAAAAGATGATGGCAAGACAAGAATACAATTTTAGAATCAAATGTTAACATAGACAATGTTGTCAGAAAAAGACCATTGATCCATATAGTCTGCCCTATTTTGCCCTACTGTACCCCATGCCGTATTGTCCAGATTGAGTTTTCACTCTCTTCTCCCTCCCTTGCTCTCTGTCTTATTGCTAACCCTGAGAAACTATTAAACACTTTGCTCTATGCCAGCTGTATTTGAACCCATTTATAACTTTTGTGTCCACCTCTTGCATCCCTCCTGAATCCCCAAGCTTACATTCATGTCCCCATGTTTTTGACTTGCCATTCCTGCTAAATAGTTCCTCACAGTTTACCCTGCTTATTCCTTTCAGGAACTTGAAGGTCTCTGTTATGTCCCCTCTCTGTCCAGCCTCCAGTAAGTACATATTCGTAGTCATACAGTCATTAGCCGTAATATAAACCCATCCAGCACATCTAAACTGCTCAGTTGTTACAGCTCTTGCACTTATTTAACCAACAGCCCCAACCAGAAAAGAATCCTAAAAATCTCATATATATTACCTTTTGAAAAATAAATTCTTTTTAAAGCTGTGCATTTCTGCTGTTTGCAAATTCTGCAACTGCCCAATGCACTAAGAGCGAAGTAAATCTTAACATTATGTTTAGTCAGGTTTCCAAAAAACTACTAGTGCTTTAGGCAAGTTGGTCTAGTAAGGGTTCAGAGAAAAATTCCTATGCTTAAAAAATGTTACTCCAAAATGCTGAGATTCTCTTCTCAGTTGAAAAGTGTGTATGTGTGTGTAAGTGTAGGGGGGAAGATATCTCTCCACATCGTAAAGGTGAAGGCAGAACGGTGCAACTATTGACCTGGGTTTGGAGCAGACTCAGAGCAGGCCAGGGATGAGAGATTTTAATGAAGGCAGTGCTCCCTAGCCAGGGGAAGGAAATGTGCCACATCTCAGCCTGCAGTGACCCCTGTGATGGGCCAGTGATCTTGCCCCCCACTCAGGGCCTCTACTGCAAAGCCCATGGCCACTCCTGGGCAGACAATGCCACCTTGTGGGTAGAGGGTAGAGGGAGTGAGGAACAAATGAGGGGATAAAGCCTCTGGTACCATCTGACTAATGCCCAGTGTATACTTGGTCCCCGCACCATGGATTCTACCACCCATGATGGTGGAAGTGGGTTAGTAACCGGTTGGTCTGGGTGGTCACCCTGGCCTGAAGAGGGCAGATGAGCAATGGTAGAGGGAAGCAAAATATGATAGAGAAAAAATGTAACAAAGGCCCATTGAACCTGTTCATTTCCAGGGCAACTGCTTACGAAAAAGAAAACATTCTATCAGACTTCCCATCATTTCTTTTTCTGTTCCAGTGCTGACACTGGGAAGTCTCAACACATGTTTAAAATGCACCCCTGCTAGGGACACTGGCACAGCTCAAAGCTCTGACACCAGCATGGAATGTTGGTGGTATGAGAGTTCCACAGTCTGATGTTCACTTCTGAATGTGTAATTGTTAGCCATTCTTTTCTGAGCTATACCACACTTTATTCTCTGTATGCACAATTGTTTTATTTATTCTATTTTGTACAAACTTTTTATCAAATGTTGTTCCACAGTTTTTCATTTTTGTATTGTACTGCTGTTCTTCCTCTGTTCCCCTCCCCTGGCTCACACCTGGAAATGACCTTTGGCTCAGTGTGCCTCTCCCGGTTACAAATTTTCAATTAAATAAACAAATAAAAACAAACAACACAGTAATGAAAATGCTAGTATTGCTACTAACCTCATTGATATAATGATAATAAAATGTATGCACATATCCTTGATGCTATAGGACAAGAAAATATGCACAGTGCCTTTTTAGTAGCCTAAAGACACTCTTGTTCCTCAGGCAACTAAATAAACGGGCTGCTTTAAGCAGAAATCATGGACATCCTGGAACTGCTCACTCAGGATATACCTCATATGATGAAACATACTGCTTTAATGGTGACCCTCCAAACTGAAAGCTGAACCAGTCCAAAGCTAGCAGGCAATAGAATGATTAGCTATTTGCTTGAATAAACATATTTGTTTATTCAAAAAAAAGTTCAAAACTTTTCAACATATATGCAAAGTGTTAATTTACTGAATCATCTTGACAATATTCTTCATAAGAATTTATAACCAGTGACACGGTTGGAACTAGCATAAAAAGAAATACAGAAATTCTGACAGAATTTCTTCTTTCTGTAGAGCTCTGTATTGCCACTAGGACTCTTAACACGTGGGTTCTAATTAACAATAATCATACATTTCTGGGGAAGGGGCAATTATTTGCTGTAAAATGCACAAGAATAGTTCTACCGTCTAACCTTTATCTGCAGCACTTTGAGTCTAAATGCTGCTTTGGACTAAGTTTGATATTCAAGCCTGTCATGCTTGGAGAAAAAGTAGAGGGAAGACCATATGGTTGCCCTGGAAGTTCTGAGACAGAAACCTCTGTGTGTTTGGCCCAGGATGATGCCCTGGACCTGAACAACCATATCTTAGTCAAAACTAGCGGATTGATAATGATGCCACATAAATCTTCAGACCCACCTAGGCAGTGTGGCCTACGAAAACCTTTGCCCTTTCTTAGCTACTCTGAAGAACCTGAAGCAGACTGTTAAGGCAGCAAAAAAACTATGACCATACCGAATTCATTCTGAATAGTCTGCCCACAAAGAGTCTGTGCAAGGAACCTTCCTTGGGGTTCATCAGCTTAGGAAAAAGGCATGAGCTGCACAATGCTTGGGTCACATCAAAACAGTGAGCTCTTTTGGAAGGAAGAGAGACAGAACGCAGTCCTGAGAATGATCTTGTCACAATGAAAGATGAGAACACAGTCCTCAGAATGACCTTGTCACAGTGAAAGATGAGAACACAGTCCTGAGAATGACCTTGTCACACAGAAAGATGAGATAAGGGCTTCTAAGCAGAAAAAATATGCAGCTTTCAGAACTTTCCGGCAGAACAGGCAGCTATCAGGAAAAACACACAGTGATTATGAGAATCTCTTTGACCACAGAGGTCAAAATATCAATCAATCAATGTCAAAACCTTTATTTATCCAGGTGAACATCATTGAGTGAGGCACATTTGCAAGATGGACCTGGGTATAACAAGGTCACGTACAAGAAGGGAAAACCCATACATACTGTAGGTGTATATATATATGCATATATAATCACAATGCACTAATAATACATAAGGAATATGGTGCAACAGGTAATAGTCATACACAAGAGAACATGTCATGGGACAATCACATACAAATTTCAGTACCCATATATAGCAATAGTAATGGAGCATGACCCGGGGGAGCCAATTTCTAAGTACTGCGCGAGAACATGTACATCGGAGGCAGGGAAGGGAAGAATGGGCAGGTGGAGGGTAGTAATTCAGTTGTAGTGAATAAGTTAGAGTCCTAGGGACCTAAACCAGGAGCCAGGACCAGGTAGCATTAAGCTGGAAGCATGAAGGGATATTGGGATAAGTACAGAGGAAGGCATCAGAGTGAGGGATACTAGGGATGAGCTAAGGGATATAGAATAAGGGTAGGGACAGGAGGGTGATAATGGAGAAGCTAAGGAAGAGGGACATGCAACTTGATCTGCTAACTGAAATAAGGAACATCCACCATAATGGGGGAACAGGGGGAAATACACAGGAGAGCTGTGAGGGCTGGACAGAGAAGCTAGAAAGCAAGAACAACATTCACATGAAGGATGAGTATACAGATGTAAATAAGAATAGAATAAGAAGAAAGCACTGAACACATCTCAGAAAAAAAAGATTCATATTGAGCTCTGATCTTCAGCTTGAAACACCCCATGGGGCACAGGTGACCAGAATGAGAGCTTGAGTCTTGAAACTGCTGAAAGAAACCTGATTAAGTATGAGTATGTTCCAAGGGAGAAACCATCTATGAGGACAAACACCACCCAGTGTTAGAGTTACCACCTTTTAAGAAGACTAAAGTGGGACATTTCTAACTGAAACATGATTTTTCGCGGGACAGTAAGTAACCTCGACCAATGCAGCAGACTTGTTTTCTGTATATAATCAGAATTAAGTCAATATATTGCCAGTTATTGGTTGCTTCTATTGTTTTTAATCATTTTAATGTATTTTAGTTAAGGTATTATAGTTTTCTGCAACATTCAGTGGAAAGTTAGAAATATTTTTTCAAATAAAAATTCAGGACATGTAGTATTTTTCATGTTTTTTCTGCAGCACACAGCTGCCCAAATCAAGACTACCCTGCAAAAATCAGGACAGGTGGTAACCCTACCCAGTGCTGAAAACTGGCTCTGGAGGGTGGTTAGGGTTGGGGCCCTTGCTACTCCAGTATGTAGGAAAAAACACCAGTCTAAGCCCCATGGCTTTCCTTGGATTACAACTTGTGTTCAAAAAGAGAAAAGGTGTTTCAGCCCTTCTCATATGCAGAGGACATAAAGATATACATGCAGGGCAAGAACATGTGTTCAATGCTTTAAATATAAGCTTTAGCAGTATGCTGGTTCTTTAGAGCCGGGAGACAAAAACAAAGTCCTGTTACTGCTGGACCTCATGTTGGGGAAGCTGAAGCAGTTCCTGAGGTGGTAGGATTACTGAACCTGAGAAATGAGGCATTCTAGATCACGTCGTTAATATTAGGAGGAAGTTTCTTCTTGCCATCTGAATTTTTCTTGGTACAGATCAAAGCAAGCTGGTGGAGAAAAATGAGTAGGTCCAGCTAGATACTCACATCCAGGATCTTGCATCCACAATTTCCGTCTGTGGATACCTGAAGCAGCTGAAGGACCTGAGAACCTAGGCCCTCTGTCTAGTAGAAAGAGATCGATCTGCAGTGCTTCCAACTGCCACCACCTGAATGCAAACCCTTCAGGATTAAGACTGCACTCAAAGATGTATCGTCTAGTGACTGAACTAGTCTGCTAGTACATTAAGCTCGCCCAAGACAGCAAAAGCCAATAAAAATGTCATTTTCTGCTGCTCCGAGAAGCACTCTTAGGACTGAAAAGAGCATAAACTTGTGTCTTGTGCTTCTCTGACCATTTATGTATGAAACTGTTACTGTATTGTCTGAGCATACCTTCACCTCCTGGAACCTGACCTTTTCCTGCAAAACAGAGGAGGGTAAGAACAAAACACCTTCATTGCTATAACGTTTACCCAAACAAAGGTTTTCTTAAGGGTCCAAGACACTTAAACTAAGAACTAGTTAAGACTGGGGGTCAAACTGAATAAAGTGCAATTCTGTCAAGAGAAGTATCTTTGATGGAGAAAATATATATATAGAGAGAAACCCCCATAGTAGGGAGAAAAATCAAAATCTGAGACTGATTCAATGCTGGGAGCTAAACAGAGGGGAAATGCACCAGCTGAAAACCTTGAACACAGGTGAGCCCAACAGTAGACATAAGGCGCTTTTACACACAGGTCTATGTAACAGAAGAAAAAATTACTCCCCTTAGTAATGTTGTTTCTTCTAATGGAGTCTTGCTATATTATGACATATGCAGTGAGTCCCAACCTTCAAACTGCTCCGGAGGTGAAAGAGTTAACTTTCCATGCCAGGCATGGAACTCTGAGCTCAAGCTCGGTTGAAACTCTGTCTGTTGTTCTTCAAACTTAAACTGTCAGATCTTTACGAGCTAAACTCACTGAGGTCCTGTGTGGAAGCTGTAAACCTACACTAGCCAACTGGCTACTAAACATAAGAACACATTTTTTGGTCCCAAAACAAAGACTCAAGTCAGGAGACCCAAAAAATGAAAAACACAATACCAATTCACCCCAAAAAGGATGGGTGAAACAACAAGGTGGGCATCTACTAAGTGCCAACACTGCACTGCCCACCCACATCCCAAAACAAAGGTTCTGAGAGGGGCAGGCGGGAGATCATAAATAGCAAGACTCCATTAGAAGAAACAACATTACTAAGGTGAGTAATTTTTTCTTCAAACAACATGAAGTCTTGCTATATTATGACATATGCAGACTACACAGCAGTACCTCCATGGAGGGGACAGAACCTACTTAGGAAATAGGCTCTGAAGCACAGCTGTGCCAAACCGAGCATCACTCCTAGCCTGGATGTCTAGGGAGTAATGGTTGGTAAAAGTGTGAACTGTTTTCCAGGTAGCTGCTTGACATATCTCTAGGATAGGGATGTCCCTGGCAGCAGCCAGAGAATCAGCTGTACCTCTGGTAGAGTGAGCCCTCAGGCCTGAGGGAGGAACCCTCCCAGTTTGGGAGAGGTGTAGGTTAGCAAACTCTAACTCTTGAAGAGCCAGGCCTTGAGATTGAGAGATTTGAGGTTTGGGTACCAAACTCTCCCCTGAGCGCAGGTTAACAGGTTGTGATTCCTGGGAAGACACAGGGGAAAGTGGACTGCTAAGGACAGAAGGAGTGGGTACCAAGGCTGTCTGGCCCAATCTGGAGCAATCAGGATCATCTTGCAGGGTTGAGATATGATTTTGACTAGCACTTTGAACAGGAGAGGGAAGGGGGGAAAGGCATAGAGAAACTTCCTCTTCCCAACTGAGAAGGAAGGCATCCAGAGGGACTGAGCCCAACACTGGGGGCCTGCAGCAAAAAAGGGGAAGTTGGCGATTGCCTGGGGCTGCAAAAAGATCTATCTGCGGGGTGCCCCATCTGGCAAATACTACCTCCAAGACCAGAGGATCCAGTGACCATTCGTGATGGCCCTGGTTAATCCTGCTGAGAGCATCTGCCAGGACGCTGTCCTTGCCTGGGAGGTGAACTGCCATAAGGGAGGTGTTCAGTGAGTAAGCCAGAGACTACAACTTCATTGCTTCGGTATACAAGGCCGTAGACCGAGTGCCCCCTTGCTTGTTGATGTACCACATTGTGGTGGTGTTGTCTGTACTGACCTGAATAACTTTATTCTGAACAGATTTGGAAAAAGCTTGAAGTGCTAGAAAAACTGCTCTGAGTTCCAACAGATTGATGTGGAGCAGAGATTCTTGAAGGGACCACAATCCCTGGGTAGTGAGGTCGCTCATGTGAGCTCCCCACCCCAAGAGGGATGCATCTGTAGTAAGGATTAAGGAGTGAGACTGAGGGGCAAAAGGGCCCCCCCTGTCTCAGATTGCTCTGGTCCTGCCACCACTGTAGGGCTTGGATCAGGGTTCCAGTCACTGGGATCAATTTGGTTAGAGGGTCTCTCCTTTGAGACCAAAAGGCTCTCAAATGAACTTTTCCTTAAGAAGCTTGTTTAGCTTTCTGAGGTCCAGAATGGGAGTAGAAACCTGCATTTCGTTGATCCAGCAGAACTACTTCTACTGCCCTATTGTTCAGAAGACCTTGTACCTCTGAAGCCAGAAGGTCTGACTGTACTGTTGACAGCCTGGGCTATCGTTTTTTTTGGGGGGGGTATGATCTGAAGGGGTTTCTGAAAGACTGCGTGACTACCCCTAGCAGATTATCCGTAGGACCCATTTGATGTTATGGACTGGAGTACAATCCTTTGCCCTGGTGTAGGGGTGGAACCCTTTCCATGGCTCTGGAGCCAGGAGGGTAGAGACTTCTGCCTCTAGGGCAAGTGCCTCTGATGAATTTGCAGGTGGAAAGGATCTGGTTCTCATCTTTGGAGATTTTTTGAAGCTGAGAACCAGTCCCTGGCTTACTACTTCCAGGACCCACTTGTCTGATGTTAGGGACTTCCAGTCCTGGACAAAATAAAAAAAAATAAAAAAATGGAACTGGATGTCCCTCATCGGAAATCTTGCTCCCTGCACTACTGCTGTAGAAGCAGCCATGTGCCCCAGGAGCTGTAGAAAGTGTCTTGCTGGTCGAGAGACCTGCAGGGTGAATGAGGAGGCCAGAGAGACCAGGGTCCTTACTCTGTCCAGAGGAAGGAAGGCTCTGGCCTTCTCTGTATTCAGCTCCGCGCCTATGAAGGTGAGGAGCTGGACAGGCTCTAGAACTAACTTTGAAGATTCAGAAGGAAACCTAGAGAAGTGAGCAGTTGCTGAGTTATCAGTAGATGTAACTTGACTTGGTCTGGAGACTGGCCTACTATGAGCCAGTCGTCCAGGTAAGGGAAGATGGCAATTTTTTGCCTTCTTAGGTGGGCAACTGCTACTGCCAGGCATTTTGTGAATACCCTTGGAGCAGAGGTGAGGCCAAAGGGCATTGCTCTGGATTGGTAATGGCCTGAGGGCAGCTCGAACCTGAGGTACTTTTGATGGGAGCTTCTGATGAGAATATGGAAATAGGCATCCTAGAGGTCCAGGGACACTAGCCAGTCCCCTGGCCTTAGAGAGGGTAGAATAATTCCCAGAGTCACCATTTTGAATTTTGGTTTTAAAAGGTGCTTGTTTAAGTATCTAAGATCCAGGATGGGCTGCCATTCTCCTGTCTTTTTTGGGGTAAGGAAGTACCTGGAGTACAAACCTTTGCCCTGGTGTAGGGGTGGAACCCTTTCCAAAGCTCTGAGAACTAGGAGGGAAGAGATCTCTGCCTCTAAGGCAAGAGCCTCTGGAGGATTTGCAGGTGGAAAGGATCTGGTTCTCATCTTTGGAAATTTTTTTGAAGCTGAGAACCAGTCCCTGGCTTACTACTTCCAGGACCCACTTGTCTGATGTAAGAGACTTCCAGTCCTGGACAAAGTAAGCCAGCCTGCCCCCTACAGGTAGCTGAGAATCGGCCTTGGCAACCCCATCAGGGTGCCTGTTTGGCAGGGGCTTTGGGCTGAGGGGTGGAAGCAGGCCTGCTTGTACCCCGTCTGCCTCTCCCTCTAAAGAACCCCTTCTGGGCATAGGCGGAAGAGGAGGCCTGGGCTTGGTAAAAAAGGCCTATGAAAAGGCCTACCCCTGCCCCTGGGAAGCTGCCTTTGAGGAGTGGCCTGCCTTTCTTTGGCCTGTGCACTCCTATAGGTGGTCCTATACTCATCCATTTTCTTCATGTAATTCTCTGTCTGCTCCCCAAACAGAGAATCACCCTCAACAGGAAAATCCATGAACTTAGTCTGGGTATCCTGTGACAGGCTAGTATATCTGAGCCAAGCCATTCTGCGAAGTGCCACAGATGTAGCCATGACTCTTGATGACCCATGATTAAAGTCTACTGCAGCATGGAATTGCACCTTGGATGCCTCAATACCATCAGCAGCCACCTGCTCCAGCTCCTTGCCAAGCTGGCCAGGGACCTGTTTTGCTAGAGCCATAACAATATCCTATCTGGATTTCTGGTATCTGGCAACATAAGCCACATAATTTGCCTGTCTGAGTCCCAAGGATGCTGGCATGTACTGTTTCTTTGCCATGGCATCAATTCTCCTGGAGTCCTTATCCGGGGGGGGGGGGGTGAAGCCAAGGGAATATTTGCCCTGTCACAGGCTGCAGCCTGTACTACCCCAACATGGCTACATTGTTGTGTGAATAACTCTGTATCAGAGCCTGACAATGTGTACCTCTTGTCCATTCTCTTATCCACAGGAGGTATAGTGTGAAGGGCTTTTAAAATTTTAAAAGTCTGTTTCCCAAAAGATTTATGCAAGGGAAGAGACGGTCTCCTAGACTCTGGGATATCCATCATTTCCACATAGTTAGGCTCCTCTTGATCATCTACAGCTTCCTCCATAGGGAGTTAGAGGGTTTCAGCCACTTTTTTATAAAACATAAAATGAGAAGGGGGCTCAGAAAGCCTAGGAGGAGACACTCCTGAAGGTCTGCCTGGGGAGATGTCCGGTTCAATGGGCACATCCAGACTTTCAAATCCACATTCACTCTCCTCATACTCCTCTTCCCCCTCTTCCGGTTCATAATACTCCTCTAACTCATACTCTTGAACTGGTGGAACCGGTGGAACTGGCCGAACCGGGCGCTTACCCGATGGTGCCGGTTCGGTTGGAACCAGGGAAAGCGACTGGACAATTTTTATCGCTTTGGGTATTTCTTCAGCGGTTGGAGAGGAAAGTTTTGGCTCCACACCAGCTGATTTTCTAGTCCTTTTTGCTGGACCCGGCTCCTCCGAGTCGGATCTCCTTTTGCTCGAGGAAGTCTCGCCCTGGTCACAGGGCACTCCCTCTGGTTCGGTTGAAACTGAACCAGGCTGGCCATCCGGTTCAGCGGACTTTTTGGCCTCCCTTTCCCTTAGCCTACCAACTCTCTTTTCCAGGGTAGCTGCAGGAAAACTTTTACAAATCTGGCAGTCTGCATTGAGGTGGTCAAACCCCAGACAATAAACACAGGTGGTGTGGGGATCAGCCTTGGCAAAGACTTCTCCACATACACTGGAGTGTTGAAACCCAGTGGGCCCGGTTTTTCTTTTGGGTTTCTCAGACATAGTGCCAGTCCTAACCAAACTTACTCGTTTATGGCAATCCGCCAGGTAAGACTCTCTTATTGGTTCCCAACCGTGTCACGGGTCGTGGAAAAAACTGTAATAAAATTTGTCTTTTTTAGAACCAATAAGAATCGGTAACCACACACTAAAAGATAGATTGAGATATTTTAAGCAACTTGATCGGTTCAAACCGAATCGATAAACCGTTTACAAGTTCCACACAGAATAGAAATAAATGTAAAACCTATCTAGTACTCACAACACCACAGACAGAGTCTGAACCGACCGGTTGCGGTATAAATTCAGTTGAAAAACTGAGAAAACAGTACTTTAACCGACAAATGAACCGAGCAGAAGGAGAAATCTCCAGAGCGACTGTTCAGTGAGGCGGAGTAAAGAATCTGACAGTTTAAGTTTGAAGAACAACAGACAGAGTTTCAACCAAGCTCGAGCTCAGAGTTCCATGCCTGGCATGGAAAGTTAACTCTTTCACCTCCGGAGCAGTTTGAAGGTTGGGACTCACTGCATATGTCATAATATAGCAGGACTTCATGTTGTTTGAATAACTGTTACGGAAACAGTATTCCGTTACATCCCTTGTGTGTAAAAAGCATTTGTTTCGTTCCCTTGGTGAACGTTCGTCCAAACCGCAATCTCTGCTTCTTGCGGTTTGCATGAACATGTTTCGTTTGATCTGGCTGTGTAAAACAGCCATTCCAGTACCACTGCAGAAACTGCCATTAGAGCAGCAAACTCTGGGGGAGCCGAAACAAATGGAGGCAGGATTAGCCGGAATACTCGCAGGGGTGTAAAAGGAAACCCGAACGCAACAGAGTACAACGGCGCCACACAGGTAATGTTTATTTCATTTTACAAACCTGTGTGTAAAAGCGCCTACAGGGACATTATTCTGCCATTTTATAGATTATTGACAAGACGATACATGGACTACTGCTGTCTGTTCTGGTCACCATTACTGAAAGGTGAAGTAAAGATGTTGGAGAAAATACAAAAACAGTTTATAAAATGATATACAGATTACAGAGCTTGACTAAAATTCCAGATTAGAAGCTCTGGGCCTGCATAGTTTCAAAAGATGGAAGAATGGGGGCATCTTAATGCACAACATAATCCTTATGTGCCAAAATGGAATTTGTTCAGAGGGAATGTGCTCATGAAATCAGAGGTCATAACCTACAACCACAGGGAAGTAAATATAAAACAAACACCAGAAGGTCACAGTTTATACAAAGAGTGGTAAAACTCTGGAATGAATTGCCAGAAGATGTGGTGATGGCAAAAAATATAAACAGCTTTAAAATGAAATTGGATAATTACATGGATAACAAACCAGAGATAACCACTGTGTAGTGGGGGACTGGGCAAGAAGAACCAAAATAGGTCTATTTTCAGTTCAGTATATCTTTAGTATCCTTAATAATATGCAATGAAATGCAAAGGGAGGGAAGGAAACTAAATGTGAAAAAGGAAAAAAATCCTCTGACTTTACTTAGGCACCATGCTAAGAAAAAGCAATCCAAAATAGTAAAAAGGGCTCCTATCTTTCACCCTCGATTTCTGTCAATACAGACAAAGGGCGCTTTACACAGACCTTGACCCAAAAAACTGTTTGACAAAAAAAAAAAGCTTGCCACTTTAAATTTAAAGCAGGCAAACCTGAATTTAGAAATCACTGCTTGTAGAAACAAACAATCTCTTCCTGTCAGAGTTACTTCTGGAAGAAAACAACAAACATTTTGCAGATTTCTGTCAAGTTCTGGAGCTATTTTAAAACTGCTGCTGTCACTAACACTGGCACAGAAAGACTGATCAGTTACAGGCTGTGGAACACTCATACTGCCAACACTGCATACTCATGTTATAGCTTTGAGCTGTGTCAGTGTCCCTAGCAGGGTAGCATCTTATCTACATGTTGAGACTTTCCAGTGACAACATAGAGCGATACAGGAACTCTTTCGAGAATGGCGTCTCACGCACAAGTGAATGGGGTACTTTGATAACTAGGAAGTGGTCCCTTAGTCTATAACAGTCTTAATGACCCATTCTTATAGTACAGTATAAGTGTTTTTATTTTGTTTTGCCAAAATGGCATTTACATATAGGCCACATAAAAATCCATGCGACAAATGCCAATTAAGATGCTAATGGCAACATTCTGAAACAGTTGCACTATTTTTGTTGTTATTAGCAGTGACTAGCTGCTGCTCTGAGTTTTGGTGACGGTATCTGGGACTCCCTTAATCTTTTATAATAGGTCAATTTCAGAATGGGGTTAAGGACTAAAAACACCTGAAAACAAGAAAACAGCATAGTTACAGCCCTCTTATTTTGAAGGACTCCGCTTATCCGGAAGATTCTCTTACTGCTTGTTCTGCACAATGTTTTATTTTACATTGACTGATCTCGTTGATCATCTACGTGCATTTTAAAAGCAGTAAGTCTTGTTAGCCACAAAAAACACTGCAGCTGCTTCTGATTCTGAAAGGCAACATCTAGACTCCCTTAATGAATGAAGCTACTCTAGCACAATACTAGCTATGGTAAATGGTTTATTTTTAACTCAGTTCTCTTTTGTGGATCTGAAATAAAGATGGAGCTCCCACGTATGCTAGACTAAGTGGGACAGACATCCATTTAGGAATTATATGAAGTCTGTGCCCCTCCCCCCTTTCTGGGAGCAGAATGCCTCACTTCCATAAGATGCAGAGTCCCGTGATGGGCCACGGTGCAAAAACCAGAGAATGCTCATGAAGCAGGGTATTTAAAATAGCTGCAAACAGTGTGGCAGTCACACAATGGGGCAGGTTCTCTATAGGTATTGGTTACTGATACAGCTGACTATGCATAGTGACCACATCTTAACTGCTCTTCCTGGGCTGTCCCACAGCAGTTTAATTAAGGGCCACTATGAGTTCAAAAAACAAATTTGTCTCCAATTATTTTTTTTGGGGGGGGGGGGCTTTAAAATGTGGCTATTTTCCTGTACGTACCATAAGAACCTAACAGATAAATGTCTCTGCTTCAAGTAAGCATAGTGGCAACCACAACTGTATTCACTGCAACTTTAATGCCCCACATGGAACAGAAATATATTACAAATACATTTTTAAGTTTATATTTGTACTACGTTGTTTCAAAACACATTAAACATCTGCACAATATATTAATTTGACTGATTTTATATATCCAATAAATACATTTTGGGTCAGGACAAGAGGCAGATTATAGTTAACGGTTTTCTCCATATACTGTTCCCAGTGTCTCTCTCGAAAAGACAGGCATCTTATAACAGAAGGAACCAACTCTTCTTTGGTTTTAAGAGGCAAGTAATCATACTTGAGGATTAACAGAGTAAGTCTTGGGATGTTGTTGATAAAGGCCAATAACTCCAAATGTACTTTTCAATCTCCATTGTATATGACTTCAAAAAATGTAGTCAAAACTTCAAAAATAAAGGGAGGGGAAGTATTTGACTCCCTAATGGGAAAGCACATCACATACCACCCAACCTTTGAAGTCAAAGTATTTAAAATGGTTCTTTTCTGGAAAAATGGCATCTGGGGTTGGATGAAGGGCCTCTCAAGCTGGAATATCAGATAGTCACGAGTTCTGGTCCCACACCAGGTGCTTGGGGTAATATCCATAAGTGACACTGTAGTGCAGTACAAGGGGGATATTGTACTGTGAAGGTGCTGGCCTTCAGATAAGATGTTAAACCGAGCTCCCTTCTGCCCATCTCTGGTCCCTGTCCAAGGGGATGTTAAAGATCCGATGGTACTTATCGAAGAAGGGTTAAGTAGTTTCCCTGCTGTAATGGTTAACACTCCCCTGTCAATAAAACACATCCGTGCATCCCCCCATGGCACACCTGGAAACGAGCTAATGTAGCTCAGTGTGCCTTTCCTGGTCAAAAATTACAAATAAATCAATCAATAAGTGTTAAAAAGAAATATTTTATATTAATGTCCAAATATATTATAGAATACTGACTTCCACAATATCGCATATGGAAGTATTTCAACTTCCAAAATGAGTTCAGCATTTCACTTGTCATGCCCCTCCCAAATAAAAAAAAAATTAAAAATTGACTAACCCTCTGAGCCCAACCTTATCCAAATTGTCACAGCAATCACACAAGAGTCCCAACATGCAGGCTGGCATTTGTCCACGTGGATTCCAGGCTCTCTCTTGTTAAAAAGCAAAAAATGCTATCTTGAAGCAAAAAAGAGGATTTGAGAAGGGACAAAGTCTAGTAGTATTGGTAGCTGTCCATAGAAGAGAACCACTGACGTGGACACCCACTATTCCAGCCTTGCAAGTTTTATTACTTTGATGTAATGAGGGAACAAGCTAAAGGGAGAAATGAAACATTTAAAATCAAAATAATGGTGGCTGCAGCACTACCAACTCCACTGAGTTCATGGCCTTAAATGTAAAATGCAGGTATTCAGTTCAGTAAATAAGTTCATTAATATACCTTATTTAGCAATTACAGTTCAGAGGAGAATGTCATTTTTAAACTTTCCCTTGACTTAAATGATACTGGCACCTTGCATGTATTGCAACTAATATTATACACATTTTAGTATTTCATTGTAGCTTTTACCAGCTAAATTGGATTGGCTGTTATGCGATATGTTTTTTTTTTTTTTGGTCAGGATTTGTGTATCTTGCTGACTATGTCTGTATCCTTCTGCCACGTTTTGTTAATTTTGCAGACTCCCCTTCCAACACAGAACACTGGTGACCTCTGCTCAGTGTGCTCCTACTAACGGATATATTCTAAATAAATAAATGTCACAAACGCAGGAACTGTTAGGTCAGTTGGGGACAGATGTTTCCGAAAACAGACAGTGGAGTAAAGTACTTATTCATGTGAAATGTCAAAATCTGATGATGAGACAAAGTCAGACCCAATGAATAAATGGAGGTGATATGCAAATACTATAAACATAACAGTTTTAAACATTTTATTTTAGTACATCCTGGCTCTTTAACTTTTTATTTCTGGATTATTTTCGAGTAAGAAAAAATAATTAGCCAGATTCTGATCTACTTCCTCATGCCGATATGGTATGACGACAACATTTTTTCTATGACAACACATACATTTTGCTCACTGAGCTGAATTCCAAATGTAGCATCCCCATGCTCATGCAAAACCAGAGTTCATGTGAGCGCACCTAAATGTTTTACATCTGAATTATGCACACTTTAGATATCTGAGAACATTTCATGCCCAATGCAAATGTTTTTCTGTAGGTAATAACTGCGGCTCACCTCAAATATTGGCTACATGTATGGAATACCACTTTTGGAATACCAAACCCAGCAAGGGAATTCATTTAATGTACTGACAACAAGCTGAAATATCCACTATAGCGTTTAGTTGTTCAGAACTGAATACGTATGTAACCCCCCTATAAATGGGGGTTCCTAAAATGTCTTCCTGGGCTTGCTCAATGCCCACTGCCAGGATGGTGTCCTTTGTCTACAGTAGTTTTGATTGCCTGCATGTGAGTGCCCTGATTGGCCACCGTGCCTGTCTCTTTAAGAGCTGTCTATTTTTGTAGGATATAATTAGTCTGGGTTGAGACCGAGTGGTTTCAGGCTCAAGTCCCACATGGGGTTTAGTACTGCTGCTCCATTTTGCCATCGATATATGCGCAGAGGGAGCCCTTGTAGGATCTGTGATTGTTTGCTGATGATCTGCTTTAATAATAATAATATAGACATTTGTCTAACCTGCCTTCCTCTGCAGCATGGACTGTTTTGCTTAGAGCCATCATTTTGGTTCTGGACTGCCAGTTTGGACCAATCGGTACCTTGGGGGACCCTAAAATGGAGACTGTCCCCAGAGGTCTTGTGGGATTGAATTTCTGTAGGAATTGTAGTTTTTAGTGTTTGACACTCAAAATGGACCTGGAGGGGGAGCTCTTTCTGTGACAGACAGATGGATCAACCAACTGAACCTTTTGGATCACTGGGAAATGCCAGAGCTGTCTGCTGCAGTGAGTCAGTCAAGAGTTGGAGTCTGGAGAGTGAACAACTTGAGCCATTCAAGCAGCTGCTCCTGTGTGACAGCACGGGGCTTTGGTGAGAAGGCTGTGTCTGGCCTGCCTGCTACCATCTTCCAGTGCGAAGAAGCTTTTGCAAAGTTGAATCAGACTATATCCGAATATCTTTATTGAGACCCGAATCCTGAATGCAAAGAAAGTGAATTTCGTCTGAGTGTAGACCGAAGACTTGCTCCAAAAGTGACTGACCTGTCAGGTACTGGAGAGAGTCTCAGAATGAAAGGTTTGTGCAGAAACACTGCTTATTTGCAACTGGACTTCATCCGAACTGTGGTGATTTGCTATGTTACTTATAAGTGTGCTGAATGTGTCGTGCGGGTTGCGATTTGGTTCCCCACCATCAAATGTGTTATGCTAGCTGGAAGCTTCTTCAGCACTCATATGGACCAAATCTTATCTGTCTGCTCTGGTCTGGGCACTGCCATCTCAGCCTAGACTGCCACTCCCACCACAGAGACATTTGCGACGAAAGACCTGCTCAGAGATTCGGCTCCATGCTCAACACCATTGAACAGGCATCAACCACCATAGTGTGTCGTGTAGGCCCTGCTTCCCCTGGCAAGCCAGAACAACATTGTGAGGTCTTCATCTTGTCAGTCTTGCCTCCTGGTCTGGGTAGCATGAGTAATCAACAGGGTAGCTCCCTGCAACAAAGCTGCAATCATTGTGTGTCATCTGATTTAATTGTTTGGGTTTGTCATCACGAACTGAGCCATCCGGCTCCAGAATACAAATTCTGGGTTAACGTACATGTTGATTGTTTTCTTTCCTAAGGGCCCCAATAACAGCTGCAATGCTGGCCTACCCTGGGCAATGCTTCAGGCTAGCCTGAGTAACAACTGGGCACCCAGAGTGTGTGTGACTATGACAGAGGGACACTTAGTGCAAGCATGCTCAGCCTGAATAAATCAGATCTAAAATCAATTGCTAGATTACTGCCCCACCCTTGTTTATGCCCCCCTGAATAAATCAAATTCTATTCTTTCTGCATCTAACTTGGCTAGTGTGTACCTTTGTGGAGGGGATACTGTATTGCCATTGGACTGTTATATTGCAGGTCTTGTTTTACAGGGGGTCTCCAGGGCCTTTGCAGCTGGTCCAGCCCTGTTGGTAAATGTACCGAGCGTGGGTTCAATACTGTATTCATAAGTCATATGTGATTGTTTATCTACTGACTTGGTTAAGCCACTAGAGGGGTTGGGGGAGGCAATTGTGTCCTGGAGAACTATACCCACAGCAGTTACACAACCCCAAAACCAACCCTCTGGGTGGAGGCACCCATTCACCGAGCTCAGGCCCCTCAACCTGTGCCTAGTCACACAGGCGGGGTAGTAGCCCCGTGGGACAGTGCCACCTAAGGGTTACACTTATAAACATATGCACTACTCAAATGATATCTCCACCATAAATGTTTTTCTCTTAGATAGTAAAAATAAGTGATTTTTCAGTTTTCTCCTATAGTGCAGCAAAAGGAGTTAAGATCTGACTTGGTGCTTGTTTGTCTAGGTTCTGTTTTTGCAACATTATCTTCCAGGGCTCACAGCATGGGAAGGTTACAAACACAAAAATGGAACAGAGCACAGATAAAACAAAACAAACACTGGCCCAGTGGTGTTGAGGGCTGAGATGCTGGCCGCCTTACCTCAAGCCACACCTGCGACCCGTGTTCAGGAACCAGCACGGGTTGTTGGGGGTTGGCAGGGAGGAGAAGGATCGAGCGTACGTAGGACTGCTGTCCTTCTCTGGGGTGGGGGGAACTAGGTGTCGGTGCTCCACTGGCCCCTAGTGGCTGCTGGGGGGCAGCACGTCGATGCTACAGCTGAAGGGGAGGAGACAGGCAGATGCTTGGTGAGAGTGCGTGCGGTAGCGTGCGCGCTCTCACCGCAGGCGTCATTGCACGTCCTGCCTCCTCACAAGGGGAGAAAAGTGGAAAAAAGCTCCAGCTGGATGACATGGTCACCGCAGCGCCCCACCTCCAAGAAGGCACCTCCCTGGCATGGATCCGTTTGGGGTGGGTTGAGTCGCTCGGGTGGGGGGGCAACTGAAGGAGAAGCTGGGAGCTCGGAAGAAATAATACATCAAAAAAAAAAAAACAAGCTTCAGTATCACACATCAAATATCCACAGGGTAAATAAATAATGTAATTACACAAAGGAAACTCAAGTATTCATCTTAGCTCAAAGGGGACAAGACTGTTAATAACTGCTTTTAAAACAAATGGAAATGACTAGAGAATACTGGATGCGCAATTATGCACAACCTGTGTGTTCTGCCACAGAGGGGCTATGATTCTCTCCAATCTTGAGAGTGAAGCTCAAGAGGTCCATGGGAATCAGAACCCCGAGGTGGCAGAACACACTGGTTGTGCATAAAGTTGCTCATCGTGTCTATTTTATAGTGTATAATATTATGCGAAATATGCTCATGGTGGTTCTTTAGCTTTCAGAATGAAACTGACTTGTGCAGTCTTTAGAGGTTTCAGAATGCTGTTGTATCAAATGGGTACAATTACATTCCATGAACTCTGAACTGTGGTACAACAGTATTTTGAAGGGGATGGAATTCTATACAGAACAATGCTCTACTATACACTATTACATGATTCTAAACATAATAGGCATACAATACGGAATAAATGAGTACTGAAAGTGTTAGTGGAGGGAGTGATTTAGGTGGATTTATGGTGGACTTATTGAGGAAAGGCTTGTAACAGATAGCGCTTTAGTTTACATTTTAAACAGAGCTAACAACTTTGCTTGTCATGGGTCCAATGGGAGAGAGTTCCATGGACTGGGTGCTGATATAGCAAGCGCACGGTCCCGCTCAGATTTTAGCCTGAAAGGGGACATCCGAAGCACTGCTGGGCTTGCTGACCGAGTCATTTTTCATGGCATACAGGGGATCAGGAGCTTGTGAAGGTGTGTATGAACCGTTTTCTGTAATACCTCAGTTTTTGGGTGACTCTTACATATCCCTTATCCGGGTTTAGTTCTCTATAGCTCAGTCATACACATTTATTTAAACTCCCCTTGTTGTTGAAATTCCTTAATTTTGTGTGACTCCTAGATATACTCTAGCTGGGTTTAGCTCTGTTAAGCTTATTCATATACACTTATTTTAAATCTACTGGTTTTGAAATACCTCAATTTTGGGTAACTCCTAAATATACCCTTTCTGGGTTACCATTTCTTTTGCACACTAATCTTACTTTTCCTGCAGGTGCTGTTCTCTGTAATTTTTCCAGGTTCCCACCTATCATGTTCCTTACTGTTCTCTGCCTCTTTCACGCACCCCTCCTGTTCCCCTCTCCTCCATCTCTCTCCCTAACCACAGCAATCCTCCCCCTCTGTCCCTCTCCTCAAGTCCCTCCCCTCCCCCTTTTTCCTTCCTCCCACATGATCCACCTGATCCATCCTGCACTCCTTCCCTCTCCCTGCCTCAACCTGGAGTTTCTACACCATGTCCTCCTCTCCGCTCACCACTCCCCCCCTTCCCTGCACTCCCCTACTTGCTCCAGAGGGAGGAAAGAAAAAATTAGTCACCTTAGTAATGTTGTTTCTTCTAATGGAGTCTTGCTATATTATGACATATGCAGTGAGTCCCAACCTTCCAACTGCTCCGGAGGTGAAAGAGTTAACTTTCCATGCCAGGCATGGAACGCTGAGTTCAAGCTCGGTTGAAAACTCTGTCTGTTGTTCTTCGAACTCAAACTGTCAGATCTTTACGAGCTAAACTCACTAAGGCTCTGTGTGGAAACTGGCTACTAAATATAAGAACACATTTTTTGGTCCCAAAACAAAGACTCAAGTCAGGAGACCCAAAAAAATGAAAAACACAACACCCAGTCACCCCAAAAAGGAGGGATGAAAAAACAAGGTGGGCATCTACTAAGTGCCAACACTGCATTGCCCACCCACATCCCAAAAACAGAGGTTCTGAGAGGGGCAGGCAGAGAGGGAGGTCATAATATAGCAAGACTCCATTAGAAGAAACAACATTACTAAGGTGAGTAATTTTTTCTTCAAACAACATGAAGTCTTGCTATATTATGACATATGCAGATTACACAGCAGTACTTCCATGGAGGAGGGACAGAACCTACTTAGGAAATAGACTCTGAAGCACAGCTGTGCCAAACTGAGCATCACTCCTAGCCTGGATGTCCAGAGAGTAATGCTTGGTAAAGAGTGTGAATTGTTTTCCAGGTAGCTGTTTGACAAATCTCTAGAATGGGGATGTCCCTGGCAGCAGCCAGGGAAGCAGCTGTACCTCTGGTAGAGTGAGCTCTCAGGCCTGAGGGAGGAACCTTACCCAGCTTTTCATAACAGAATTGGATGCAAGAGACAATCCACCTACAATGGATCTTTTAGTGGCAGGTTTCCCTTTACCAACCTCACCATAAGTGAGGAACAGTTGGAAGGAGTCAAACCTGTTACCCTTGGTATGCTCAATGTAGTAACTAAGGGCTCTCTTCACATCTAATCTGTGCAGCCTCCTCTCGCCAGAGGAGGAATGGTCAGTGAAAGTTAACTCTTTCACCTCCAGAGCAGTTCAAAGGTTGGGACTCACTGCATATGTCATAATATAGCAAGACTTCATGTTGTTTGAATCCTATTCTGTCTCCTCATTCTCCTGCTCTTCTGAGCTGGCTATATGGAGTCCTACTCTGGTCCCTTCACTCCCCTTCCCTACACCTCTCCTACTGCCAGGCCTTAGCATGTTTCACCTCAAAGCTAGGAGACTTCTCCCTAAGCTCGACCTGCTCTCTGTTTGGGCCCTCCAACACTGTCCAAACATCTTCTGCATCTCTGAATCCTGTTTCTCCTCCAGGATCCCAGGCTCTAGCCTGACCCTTCCTGATTACCATCTTTTCAGGCAGGAGAGGGGAACAAGGAGGTGTAGCCATTAATGTCCACCAGAGCCTCTCCTCCACCATGGATATTAGGGAGGCTGTACCCTCCTCCAATGACTTTCTCCTCATCAGGCTATCATGTTCCTCATCTATCGCCATCTTCATAGGGGTTTTCTATGCCTCACCAAAGATCTCACCCACCTCTCTGATCTACTTTCTCTCTAACATCACCTCACATTCCTCCTCTGGTGAACTCATTCTCCTTGGGGACTTCATCCTGAACTGATTCTCCCCTTCCTCCAGCTCTACCACCGAGAGGACTGAGTCCTTAAATTTGTCCCAGGTTATCTCTGAACCCACATGACTCAATTCTTACTCCTCTAAGCACTCCCTGTTGGATTGGGTCCTGTCCTCCCACCACCCCTGCATTGTTGCGGCAGGTATTTTGTTAGATTCCTTCGGTGACCAACTGCATGACGTACTGCATCAGGAAAACACTGTGTCCCCCATCGGCTCCTAAATATGTCTGACCCAGGAGCCACTGGTCACTGAACATCAATGCTCTCCCGAGTGACCTGGCTGCTACAGACTGGTTAGCCATTCCACAGGCTTCCAACACTGATGTTGTCCTCTCCCTTTTTGATTCTAAGTTTTATGCAGTCTGGGATGTGCATGTCACCCTCAGGAAGTCCAGGGTCAAATCTTCATATCTCCCCTAGATTTCCACAGAAATCATTGACCAATGGAAATCCTGGGATCTCGCCTGGACCTGCTATAAGTTATGCTGCTCTCTTCCTGACCTCCTCTGCTACACGGCTTTGAGAAACAACTGCAAAAAAGATGTATGGGCTGTGAAATCCAATTATTTCAAAGCCAACCTCCAGAACAACCTTAATTCCCCTGCTAAATTCTGGAAGGTAATCCACTCCCTCTTTGAGCCCTCTGCCCAGCCTACTTCTCCTATCCTCATGGTTAATGGTTCACCTGTGTCTGATCTTTCCTCTGTTGCTGCTTATTTAAATGAGTTATTCACTGCATGTGTGTTCCCTCGCTCCAGACTCCCCTCCTGTCCCCCCCAAAAATCTCACCAGATTTTATTTATTTATTTATTGAGATATCGGAATCACAAACCTTTGAGTCACAGACTCCTTTGCAAAGGCTCCACATCATGGAAGCACAAAACAAGAGAAATGGATAATACAATGAAATGTATTATAAATTAATGTAGAGGGTAAAACAACCCAGTGTCAAGTATGGTACAAAGGTAATGAGCAATACATTGAATGGTATTTCATCTGAATGCAGAGGGTAAAACAACCCAGAGTCAAACATGGTACATGGGTTTCCATTTTCCACCCATCACTACTCATGAAACCCTATCTGCCATTTCCTCCCTCAACCTGTCAAAGTCCAGCCCTGATGGGCCTGGTCCCAAACTGCTCCAACTCTCAGTTCCTGCAACTGCAGCTCCACTTATTCACCTGCTCAACCTCTCATTCTCCCTCTGCTCCTTTCTTCAGTCCTAGAAGGTAGTTAAAGTCCTTCCACTTCACAAAGAGGGTGACCTCTCCACCCATGGCAACTTCCATCCTATTTCCCTCCTTCTCTCCAAATTGCAAGATAGATTATTCTATACTAGACTTCTTGACTACCTTACCACTTCCAGTTTCCTCTCCCAATTCCAGTCTGGCTTCTGGAACACCATTCCACTGTCTCTTTCTTGTTGCGTGTCAGTGATTTCATCTTTTCAGGGATGGATCAGTGGCACATCATAGCCGCCATTTTCATTGTTCTGGCAAAAGCCTTTGACTTGATGTCCCACCTGCTCCTCCTGGATAAGCTGAGCTCTGCTGGCTTCTTAGCTCCCACTCTGGAATGGTTCCATTCCTACTTAATGGGCCATTAACAGTTGGTACAGGTTGCAGGCACCTTATCAATACCCCTTCTCATCTAGGCTGGAGTCACGCAGGGCTCCACCCTAGGTCCAATCCTGTTCTCCAGTTTTCTAAATGGCCTCCCATCTGCCTGTGCCAACTTATATATACACATGTATGGAGATGACACAGCCATCATCACCTGTGATCCTACCACCGTATCTGTGGAAGACTTGCTTCAGCACGGCTTTCACAATGTCCGGAGCTGGTTCCACTCCAGCCATCTCTGAGTAAATACATTACTTTTCACTGTTTCTCCTGTTTCCCTTATACCGGGTCACACCTGGAAATGAGTCTCAGCTCAGTGTGCCTTTTCTGGTCACCAATTCTGAAATAATAATAATTTGTTTAGGGCTTTGTATGTTTGCAAAATTACCTTGCATTCTATCTTCTGTCAGACAACAGTATTTGTTAGTCACAATGTACTTTTTTCTCAGCGATGTTTTCCCTGGGAAAAATATAATTAGACCCATTTTCATTTTTTTCATCCCCAGAGATACAGGATTTTGAAATTTTTAAACATTTCTGCCCCTTGCCATGCCTAATACGTGGTTCTTTGGTTCTGTACTGTTTCCACAATCAGAAACACGTGGCAGCACCATCATAATACATTCACAGTACGAATCTGGTATGTTCAGTCAAAAAGTAACCACAATGGAAGAGGTTTTTAAAAATTTTGAGTAGCGGCCATATTTAATTACTTGAGTCATTAGTTACAAAGTTACTCATAAACAAGTGCTTTAAAAATATCTGAGAAACTTCAAAATACACTGAACATGAATCTAAGGATGTCACAAATATATTTTTGCTAAAAAAAAAGACTACATGATTAATTTATTTGCCATCTAACAAACACTGCTGCTTAAAGATGACAAAGAGGGTCCAAATTCTTAGTTGCATGGGACTGGTGCTAAATCACTGCAACTTGATGTAGCACAAGTCCATTGCCTGAGACCCCTCCAAGATATGCTCATGGGGGAGTCACACCCACCTTCACTGCGAAAGGGGTTGGGATACTATGAAAGCAGCATGCAGTGCCATTCACAAAGTGTGGCGACCACTGGCACAGTGGACACAGCACTTTACCAACATCCCCTGACCTAGAACATTTTTAATTAGGTGGTAGGGATACCAGAACACTGCACCCGTGGTTCAAAGATATTGGTGGGGGGGTTCCCGAAATCATCATGGTACCACTGATGGACAAACCTGTATGTGTGGAAGTGCAGCTACAGGTAAGTAGTGGGATCTGCTGGACAACCAAGGATAATGCACACGCCTGAGGTAAGGATGGGGGGATCCACTGAACTTCCAGGGATAATATGTGCCTGGGGCATGGTGGAACAAACAGGATTGCAAAGTCGCCAAATGTGATCCAGCAAGTCATGCTGGTTACTTTTTTTTATTGTTAAACTTGCCATTCTGGTGAGTGTGAGCCTCTGTATATGCTGTAGATGTGCAGGAGTGGGGATGGAGGTCAAGTGCAGCAGTGTTTTTCTTTTTTAATGTCCTGCAGTATCATGTGGTCACACAGCTCCTAGTCAGTGCTTTTTTCCCCCATCATCATCATCAACAGGCATCTGGCATGGCCCTACATCTCCAAGTGGGCTAGCCCAGCTTCACTGTGCCTGACTCTGCACACAATAAAAGTCCCACCTGACACCAAAGGACCATGCTGCTCACCCACCCAGAAACCGGAAGGTAAGCCAGCTCAGCCAATAAATCTGTCTCTTGTGCCAGATGATCATGTGGGGGCTGCAGCAGAAGCACATGCATCTCATGCTGTAGCTTGCCACATCACCATTGCACCAGAGACAAAGAAGGAGTGAGCATGCATTGCTCTTTCATGGGATCATCATCTTAAACTGAACCAAAAGTCCTTTTAAGGGCTAGAAAGAAATCACAAAACATAACTTGCCTTGAGCATCTTAAAGGAATGTTCTAAGATTGTTACAGGGAAAAAAATTGGCTTTTTTTAAACCTATATGTGCATACCTTAGTACTTCCTAAGTCCATCAGTATATCTACTCAAATTTATAATCCCATGCTGTTTGAGAGGGAAGGGATCAAATATTGGCCAAGGTGATGGCCAGATGACACCTTCCACTTCCTAGTGTGCCAGCCCTGCTCTCGCGCTAAGATGTTTTGCGACATCAAACCAGGGATATCATGGGTGCATGCTCCACTAAACCAAATGGAGCTATTTTTAAACTATGAATTCTATATGTTACCGAGGCATTACATATACATGAACGACACCACTCTTACTAACAAATGTATTACATTGTGTAATAGGAAGTACGGTAAGGAACTTCTTGGTGCAGTTCATGGTCACTCCACTAGGGGTATGGCCACTTCAGTTGCTTGTTTCAGAAATGTGTCTGCTGCTGGCTTTTGTGCTGCAGCCACATGAAGTACTGTCCATACCTTCACTAAACATTACAGTCTGGACATAGTCTCTCATAGATGTGCTGGATTTAGACTTGCGGTGCTGCAAGGTCTGCTGTCTTGAATTCATATATCAGACTGTACCATCCTCCCAACTGCTTTTGGCGCTTCTTGGGACTCTGAGTGGTGGTGGTCATGAATACATAATGATGTGGTAACACACAGAATTCATAGTTTAAAAATAGCTCCATTCAGTTTAATGGAGCACCCCCCCCCCGATATACCTGGTTAGACATCACAAAATGTCTTAGCGTGGAGGCGGGGCTGGCACACAGGGAAGTGGAATGGATCAGCTGGCCATCATCTTGGGCCAATTTACAATCCCTTCCTTTCCAAATAGCACTGGATTATAAATTTGAGTTTATATATTGATGGACTCAGGATATACTAAGGTACAGTGGTAATCACGCAAAAGTTGACCGGTACCGCTACACATGTTATTCAATGGGTACCGTACTTGCACACTACTCGGTGTACCATGCTACTGGTCAACTTTTGTGTGACTACCACTGTATGCACACGTGGGTTTAAAAAAAAAAAAATTCCAGTAATAATCTTACAACATTCCTTAAAAAGTCCTTTTCAGGACTCAGTACTATGGCTCAGCTGTAAAGCAGGCTGTTGACAGAGAGGGACAGTCGATGTGTGTGTGTGTGTGTGTATGTATGTATGTGTATGTGTCTGTGGAGGGGGGACTTGCTTAATATGAGACACTGAGGGACAGGGCCTGTTGCTGTGGTGGTCTGGGATTAGTCTCTCTTAGCAAAATTCCTCTAAACTGGAAGAAAATGAAAGTGTAGGTTTTGGAATAAAAAAAATAATCTGAAAGATTTAAGAGAGAGTAAGTCATTAAGTGAGTGAAGAATAAGAGAGAGACTACTGGGCTACCAGATTTCAAAATTGAGCAGCCATGATAATAGTGACGACATAAAAAAAATCTGTAGCTACCTGATTTTAATGTAAGCCGACCGAGCTAGCCACCACACCTGAGAGTCATTTGTCCCACCCTAGTCTGGGGTTAGGGTGGGGGGGCCACTAGACTACCAGGGATTATGTGTGCCTGGGATTAGGGTGGAGGTGGCCACTGAACTACCATGGAGAATGCATGCCCAGGGCTAGGGATGGGGGGGGAAATCACAGTGGGGAGGGTGCTGGAGGGGTTAAGGTCATTGAGGGTGGACAAGACACCAGGATCGGATGGAGTATATCCAAGAGTGCTGAAGGAGCTGGCAGAAGTCCTGGCAGGACCCTTGGCAGAATTGTTTAATTCATCTCTAGACACAGGATGCGTACCCCATGACTGGAGACTGTCTCACATAGTTCCCCTCCACAAGAATGGACCCAAGGATGAACTGGGGAACTATAGGCCAGTAAGTCTAACATCCATAGTGGGGAAGTTGATGGAAACCATCCTAAAGGAGAGGCTAGTGGCACTACTGGAGGTGAATGGGGTGCAGGATGGGAGGCAGCATGGATTCGTCAAGGGCAGGTCATGCCAGACAAACCTGGTGGAATACTATGACTGGGTGGTTAGGTAAATTGATGGGGGCCATGCCGTGGATGTCCTGTACCTAGACTTCAGTAAGGCCTTCGATTCAGTATCACATGGGAGACTTGGAAGTAAGATATGGAGCACAGGGGCAGGAGCAAAACCGGTGGAGTGGGTGGAGAACTGGCTAAAAGATAGGCAGCAGAGTGTGGTGGTAGGTGGGGAATACTCATCTCCTAAGCCTGTGACAAGTGGTGTTCCACAGGGGTCGGTGTTGGTCCCAGTGCTGTTTGGCATATTTGTTGCAGACATGTTGGAGGGCAACAGCAGCAAAATCTGTCTATTTGCAGATGACACCAAGATGGGAGCAGTGGTGGATGACCAGGTTGGGCTGCGGGAGCTACAGGAGGATCTGGCAAGGCTAGAGGCATGGTCTGACAGATGGCAGCTGGGGTCCAAGAAGAAGCTACTAGCGGGGGGTGGCTGGAGGTAACAGAAGAGGAGAAGGATCTGGGGTGCTCATCACGGCAGCAATGAACAATTCTGCGCAATGCAGAAAGGCAGCAGCAATGGCCAACAAAATGCTGGGTTGCAATGCAAGGGGCATTACTTCGAGAAGGGAGGTTATTCTACCATTATACAGATCGTTGGTTAGACCCCACCTGGAATACTGTGTGTAGTACTGGCACCTGTACCTACAAAAGGACATTAGGCTGCTGGAGGGGGTGCAGCATAGGACAACGAAGAGGATTCAGGGCCTGGGGGAACTGCCATATGAGGTCAGACTATGAGAGTTAAACATGTACACACTGAAGGAGGGACGGGGGGACATGATTGAATCCTTCAAATACATGAAGGGGATAATCAAAACAGACATAGAGGTCTATTCAGGAGGAAAGTGAGGAGAGACACTAGGGGCCATGACATGAGATTGGATGGGGGTAGATTCAGGAGGGAGGTGAGGAGGCATTTCTTTACAGAGAGGGTGGTGGCAAAGTGGAATGCACTACTAGCTGAGGTGATGGCATGTAACACAGTGGAATGCTTCAAGAAGGGTGGGACAGGGCAAGGGAGGGTAAAGAGGGAGGGAAGGGAGGGTGGGGCAGCTGCTGAATAGGGGAGCTAGCTGCAATCTCGAGCAGCCTAGATAGACCAGGATGGCCTTTTGCTGCTGGCAACTATTGCATGTTCGTATGTTCATATGACTATCATGGATGAGATGTGTCTGTGTTTTGGGGGAATCCATTAGACTACCAGGGATGAGGTATGCCTCAGTTAGGTGAGGGGGGACACTAGACTGCAAGAGATGATATATGCCTAGGCTTAGGGTGGTGGGGGTGAATGCACTGGAGTACCAGGGATGATGTGTGCCTAGGGTTAGGGTGCAGGGGAATCCACCGGTCTACCATGAATGATGTGTGCCTGGGTTAGAGTGTGTGTGGGGGAATCCACTAGACTACCAGGAAGATGTGTGCTTGGGGTTAGGGTGGGTTGGGGGAATCCACTGGACTACTATGAATGATGTTTGCCTGGGTTAGAGTAAAAGTGGGGAAAATCTACTGAACTACCACGGATGAGGTGCGCCAGGGGTTAAGGCGGGGGGTGGTCTACTGGACTACCAGAGATGAGCTGTGCCTGGGGATAGGGCAGCAGTTATCCACTGTACTACCAAGGATTATGTGAGTTTTGGGATAGGGTGGGGGGCACTGGACCACCAGGGAGGATGCCGATGGACTGACCTGGAGCTGGAGGTGAAGTCCGCACAGCCCATAAGCAAGCATCAGATAGTGGTCAGGTGGGTAAGGGAATGTTTTACCGTGCTGGATGTTCTTATGCAGGTCTGTGCATGGCAGTTCTCCACACAGAGACATGCGTGAGTTTGTAGTGTGTTTCAATACTCTGTGTGTGTGTGCAGAACACTTTGTGAGCTGGAGTTCATTTTGGCACTAGCTTTCAAAATCTGGTAGCAAAGTCAATATTTTTAGAGGCCATCATTTTTAAGGGCTCAAAAGTCACTCTGAGTCAAGTATTCAGTTGGCCAGCAACTTTCAAAATTTGGTAGCTAAACAATTTTTTTTTTAGTTGCCGTTAGTCACCTGACAAGCTGATTTTTTCGTCATAGTAACATCTGGACTGCGCACCTTTGCATCTTGTATTGATGCCTATAAAACTGGAATGGAGACTCGGGGCCCTGAAGGTTTTTTTCCTACTGCAGTTCACAACTCTGAGAATCTAAACAGCAAGAAGAAAACATGAGCAAGTTTTGAAGATGCCACTTAAGTATACTAAGTACTCCCTCAAGGAGCAAGGTATCTTCCTTTTCTGAAAAAAAAAAAAGGAAGATAATTTATTTAGTGATTGATTTATTTTTTAAAAAAGCATGACATTATTTGGATCTTCATCAAGTCAGAGTAAGTAACTGTGATTATTTGATCATTTTTCTGTTTGTAACCTGAACCAGTTCACATGAATTCAGTGCCCACCTCATGTGATCCTAGAGGTCTACAACTTCACAGGCATTGATCCTACACTGTATTTTTTTTTTTTTTTTTTTTGTTTAACCAGGTATAGCACACTAAGCTGAAAGCTTTTTTACAGGAGCGACCTGGGAGCACAAGGAGGTTAAGTGACTTGCTCAGGGTCACACAGTATGCAAGTGGAAGCTATGGGATTCAAACCCAGGTCTGGTCTGCTGGATGTCACCAAATTTGCAGCTCAGAGCCTTAGACCACTGCACTATACTGCCTCCTGTTCACATCAGAGTGTTCAGAGCACTCGGTACAGCCCTGCTGAGAGTTGAAAAACATAGATACAGTAGCTGCACTGATTCATTTTAGACTGTAAACCAAACATTAGACATGAAGAGAATGAAAGTGAGGTTACCACTTTCAGGAAAACTTTAAAAAATATAATATTTTCACCCTATTCAGTTTATAGTCAATATATTTCAGTCCCTTGTGTTCTTCATTACTACGTTAATTTGTGTGGAAACAGGATCACTGTCCTTTAAAGCAGCAGTGTTTGTTAGTCAGCAAAAAAATGACATCATATAGTTTTTTTATAAAATGGCAAGAAACAATCTAGAAATGTCATTGGCAGAGAGACATCACCTGACCATGCATTAAATCTCTGTAAATCTCTGTAAATGTGCAGACAGGTGCCGAATCTAATTTTCCTCCCCAAGAAATGTACTTAGAGCCATTTTATAAGTGTAATAAGCCCCTCCAGGGTCTGCATCATAGGATTTTAATGCACTTCCCAGGGGTGTAAGGGTACTCGGCTTTCCGCCTTGGCCCACTACACCCCTGGAGTGTGCATTAAAATCCTATAATGCACAGCCTGTCATGGTTTATTACTTACTTGACAAACATTTATTTCTGATATCCACAGATTCAACCTGAGTGCATTTTTAATTTTCACAGAAACGTGTAACACAGCTTTTACAGGTAAGGTTGTAATTAATGACTCGTGTCATTAAGGTGATTGCCATTCTCAATGTTTTAAAACCTCTTCCACTTACCTGTTGAAAGTACATACTATATTCATACTGTGAATGTATTTGGATAGGACTACCACATGTTTGTGATGGTCAACAGCACACCACTAAATGAAGATATTTACATTTTTCATGGAGCACTTGGCACGGGAGTGGGAGCTTTTAAAAACTTCAAAATCCTGCAACTTCCTTCAGGCATGAAATGAAATAAATAAAAAATGGGAATACTGATGTTTTTTGTGAGGAAAACATTATTGCTGAAAAGAAAAAATTACTCACCTTAGTAATGTTGTTTCTTCTAATGGGGTCTTGCTATATTATAGACCTTAGCAGTTTGATCCAGCTCTAGAACTGCCCCGGAGTGAAATGGTTAAAACCATTCCAAAATAGAATTTTGGCATGAGAGCAGCTCTATCTGTGTCATTTCAAACTTGAACTGTCAGATCTTTATGAGCCAAACTCACTAAGGTCTGTGTGGAAGCTGTAACCTACACTAGCCAAATGGCTACCTAAATAATAACAACCCTTGATGGTCCCAACACCCAAGACTCAAGTCAGGGGACCAGAAATACTAACACCATTCTAATAATATGAAAATGGAACATAAGTATAATAAAACACACCAGCGTACATACACACCCCAAAGTCCCAAAGGGACAAAATGCTAACAGGACATAAGTAGTGCCCACACTAAGTTGCCGCACCCCACCAAGTAGAGGTTCTGAGAGGGCAGGTTGGGGAGGTCTATAATATAGCAAGACTCCATTAGAAGAAACAACATTACTAAGGTGAGTAATTTTTTCTTCAAACAACATAAGTCTTGCTATATTATAGACATAACAGAATACACAGCAGTACCTCCATGGAGGAGGGCAGAACCTACTTAGGGAATAGGCTCTGAAGAACAGCTGTGCCAAACGAGCATCTCTCCTGGCCTGGACATCCAGGGAGTAATGCTTGGTAAAAGTGTGTACCGTTTTCCAAGTAGCAGCCTGGCAAATCTCTAATAAAAGGGATATCTCTGGCAGCAGCTAGAGACGCAGCTGTACCCCTGGTAGAATGAGCCCTCAAACCGAGGGGGGGGGAACTCTGCCCACTTTCTGATAACAAAATTGGATACAAGAGACAATCCACCTGGCTATTGATCTCTTAGTGGCAGGTTTGCCTTTCCCAACTTCACCATAGATAAGGAAAAGTTGGAGGGATTCGAACCTGTGACCTTTGGTACGCTCTATATAATAATTAAGAGCTCTCATAACATCCAGGCTGTGCAACCTCCTCTCACCCGAAAGAGGAGTGATCAGTGAAAAATACTGGAAGGTAGATAGATTGATTAAGATGGAAATCTGAAACCACCTTAGGCAAAAACTTCCTATTAGTCCTAAGGACTACCTTATCCCTGTGGAAAGAAATAAAGTCAGTCTCCACTGACAAGGCTTGCAATTCACTTATGTGTCTGGCGAAGTGATAGCCACTAGAAAAACAGTTTTCCAAGTTAGGTACTTAAGCTCTGCGAAGACAGAGGTTCAAAGGGGTTGTCATTAACTGGGCAATGCAAACATTAAGGTCCCAAGAGGGGCGGTCTCAAAGGAGGATAAGTATGGAGTAATCCCTTAAAAACTTGGAAAACACAGGATGAGAGGAAAGGGGATGACTTTCCTGCTGACACAAAAGCAGACACAGCTGCCAAATGAATTCTCAGGGTAGCTGGTCTGAGACCCAAGAATTAAGATGTACCATGTAATCTAACAAAATGGGCAATTCAGCAGATTCTGGGAAATATTTTCCCCGCACCAAATGGAAAACCTTTTCCATTTAGAACTATAAGTAACCCTAGTGGAAGGCTTTCTGGAAGCCTTTAGAATCTCAAGAACACCCTGAGAGAGGTGTAAATCAGCAAACTCTAACTCCTCAAGAGCCAGGCCTTGAGGTTGAGGATTGAGGTCCGGATACCAAACCCTTCCCTGGGCACAAGTCAACAGATTGTGATTCCTGGGGAGGCACAGGGAAGATGGACTGTCAGAGACAGAAGGAGTGGGTACCAGGGCTGCCTGGCCCAATCCGGGGCAATCAGAATCACCCTGCAAGGCTGAGATCTGATTTTGACTAGTACTTTGAATAGGAGAGAAGGGAAAGCATAGAGGAACTTCCCTCCCAATCCAGAAGAAGTGCATCCAGGGAACTGAGCCCAGCACTGGAGGCCTGCAACAGAACAGAGGAAGTCTGTGATTGTCTGGGGCTGCAAAAGATCTATCTGAGGGATGCCCCACCTGGCAAAACTATCCCCAGCACTTGAGGATCCAAGGACCATTCGTGATGGCCCTGGGAAATCCTGCTGAGGGCATCCGCTAGGATATTGTCCTTCCCTGGAAGATGAACTGCTATGAGGGAAGTGTTCAGGGAATAGGCCAGAGACCACAACTTCATTGCCTCGGTGCACAAGGCCGAAGACCGAGTGCCCCCCTGTTTGTTGATGTACCACATTGTTGTGGTGTTGTCTGTTCTGACTTGTATCACCTTGTCGTGGACAGATGCAGAAAAAGCTTGAAGAGCTAAAAAGACAGCTCTGAGTTCCAGCAAATTGATGTGGAGCAGAGATTCCTGGGGGGACCAAACTCCCTGAGTGGAAAGGTCGCCCATGTGGATCTCCCAACCCAAAGCGAAGCATCTGTAGTGAGAGTCAAGTCGGGAGAAGGGGAAATGAAGGGACCCCGCTCTTAAATTGCTCTGATCCTGCCACCACTGGAGAGCTAGGATCAAGTTCGAGTCACTGGGACCAACTTGGAAGGGGTCTCTTCTCTGAGACCAAAAGGTTCTCAAGTGAAACTGAATGTCTCTCATCTGAAATCTGGCTCCCTGCACAACAGCTGTGGATGCAGCCATGTGCCCCAGGAGCTGCAGAAAGTGTCTTGCTGGTCGAGACCTGCAGAGTGAAGGAAGAGGCCAGAGCCACTAAATTCCCTTACCCTTTCTGGGGAAGAAAGGCTCTGGCTAGCTTTGTGTCCAATTCTGCCCCTATAAAGGTGAGTACCTGGACTGGTTCCAGAACCGACTTTGTAGGTTTAGCAGAAAACCCAGGGAGGTGAGAAGCTGCTGGGTGACCTGCAGGTGAGATTTTACCTGTTCTGGGACTGGCCTACAATGAGCCAGTCGTCTAGATAGGGAAAACAGCAATCCTCTGCCTCCTTAAGTGGGCCACTGCCACTGCTAGACACTTTGTGAATACCCTTGAGCAGAGGTAAGGCGAAGGGCATTGCTCTGAACTGGTAATGACCTGAGGCAGTTCAATTTGGAGGTACTTTCGGTGGGATCTTCTGATTAGGACATGGAAATAGGCATCCTTGAGGTCCAGGGAGGCTAGCCAGTCCCCTGGCCTTAGGGAAGGTAAAATCATTGCCAGAGTTACCATTTTGAACTTTGGTTTCAAAAGATGCTTGTTCAGATATCTCAGATCTAAAATGGGCTGCCATTCTCCTGGTTTTTTTGGGGTAAGGAAGTATCTGGAATACCGACCCCTGCCCTGATGCAGGGGAGGAACCCTTTCTACTGCTCTGAGAGCTAACAGGGATGAGACCTCTGTTTCCAGAGCGAGGGTCTCTGAAGCACTTGCAGGTAGAAAAGTCTGCTTCTCAACTTGGGAAACTTTTGAAGCTGAGAACCACACCCTGGCTTACTACTTCAGAACCCACTTGTCTGAGGTTAAAGAAGCCCAATTCTGACTGAAGTAAGCCAGCCTGCCCCCACTGGTACAGGAGAATTGGCCTGGGCACCCCATCAGGGTGCCTGTTTACAGGAGCTTTAGGCTGGGGGTGGGAGCAGGTCTGCCCACCCCTCGTCTGCCCTGCCTCTGAAGAAGCCCCTCTGGGTCTGGTAGAAAGGCCTGTGAAAAGGCCTACCCCTACCCCTGAGGGCCATGCCTTTGAGGAGTGGCTTGCCGCTCCTTAGCCTGGGCACTCTTGTAAGTAGTCCTATATTCATCCATCTTCTTCATGTAATTCTCTGTCTGCTCTCCAAACAGAGAATTTCCCATCAAGGAAAATCCATAGCCTTAGTCTGGGTATCCTGTGACAAACTAGTACACCTGAGCCAGGCCAACCTACTGAAAAGCTACAGATGTGGCCATGACCCTAGAGGAAACATCATTAACATCCACAGCAGCATGAAACTGAACCTTAGAGGCTTCAATGCCATCAGCAGCCACATGTTCTAGTTCACTAGCCAGCTGGCCATGGGCCTGCTTGGCCAATGCATAACAGTATCCCATCTAGATTTCTGATACCTAGCTACATAAGCCATATAATTAGCTTGCCTGAGTCCCAGAGAGGCTGCCATATACTGTTTTTTAGCCATGGCATCAATCTTCCTGGAATCCTTGTCAGGAGGATATGAAGCCAAGGGAATATTAGCTTTATCACAGGCAGCAGCCTGAACTACCCCAACATGACTGCATTGCTGAGAAAGGAATTCTGTATCAGGGCCTGACAATGTATACCTTCTGTCCATCTTTTTATCTACAGGAGGCACAGAATTAGGAGCTTTTAAAATTTTTAATTGTTTGTTTCCTAAAAGACTTATGTAAAGGAATAGACAATCTCCTAGACTCTGGAATATCCATCATTTCTACAAAATCAGGCTCCTCTTGCTCATCCACAGCCTCTTCTAAAGGAAGCTGGAGGGTTTCAGCAACTTTTTTATAAAACATAAAATGAGATGGGGACTCAGACAGCATAGGGGGAGATTCTAAAGGTCTGTCTGGGAGATGTCCGGTTCAATGGGCACACCCAGACCTTCCCAGCCACATTCATACTGTTCATAATCCTCCCCTCCTCTGGTTCATAAAATTCCTCAATATCATAATTCTGAACCACTGGGACGACGACGACCTTTTACCAGATAGTGGTGGTTGGACGGACCCTGAACAGTGACTGGACAATTTGTATGGCTTTGCTATCTCTGCAGCAGTTGGAGAGGAATTTTGGACTCCAGACCTGCTGATTTTCTTGTTTTCTTTACTGGAATTGGTTCCTCAGAACCAGCTTTTCTTTGCCGAGAAGTCTGGCCCTGGTCAGAGGACACTCCCTCTGGTTCGGTTGGCACCGAACCGGGCTGGCCATCCGGGTCAGCGGACTTTTTGGCCTCTCGTTCCCTGAGCTTGCCCAATCTTTTTTCCAGGGTGGCTGCAGGGAAATTCTTAGATACCTGGCAGTCTGACTGGAGGTGGTCAAACCCCAGACAATAAACACATGTGGTGTGTAGGTCAGCCTTGGCAAAGACTTCCCCACAAACATCACAGTGTTGAAACCCAGTGGGCCGGTTTTCTTTTGGGTTTCTCAGACATAATGCCAGCCTAACAAAAACTTGCCCTTTAACGGCAGTGCCAGGCAAGAACATATCGGTTCCTAACCGTATCACGGGTATTGGAAAAACCATAATAAATCCGTTTTTTAGAACCGATAAGAACGGGAACCGCACTCTAAAATAGTAACTTTTAGTTTTAAATGAGTTTAAACCCGCTGATCGGTTCAAATCCGAACCGATAACTTACAAGTTCCACAGACAAAACCTTCATTTACTTACGGCTACCAGATAGAGCTTGAACCGAATGGTTTTGTGGTTAAAATAAAACTATTCTCGGTTAAATCCAACCGAGACAACACTTTAAACCGAGAAATGAACCGAGCAGAAGGAGAAATCTCCGGAGCGACTGTTCACTGAGGCGGAGTAAAGAATCGGACAGTTCAAGTTTGAAATGACACAGCTAGAGCTGCTCTGGTGCCAAAATTCTATTTTGGAATGGTTTTTAACCATTTCACTCCGGGGCAGTTCTAGAGCTGGATCAAACTGCTAATGTCTATAATATAGCAAGACTCCATGTTGTCTGAAAACTACATGACGACTAACAAATGCTGCTGCTTTAGGGGATGATTTTCTGCGGTGGCTTAATCCTTCACTAAAGTTATACTGCTGTGTTTGACACAATAACAATTTCCACAACAACAAATTAAATTCCAAAAGGAATGACCTGCAGGAGACGCTGAACTCTAGGGGACAAGGATCTCTTTGCGTTCAAATTATCCAGGTGATGAACAACGAATGGAAGGGAGAACGCTGAACTGGATGTAGATATTCTGTTTTTAAATACTTTCACTCAACTAATAATCTTGCTTTAAACTAATTTGAATGTATCTCCTGAATTGTGCGTAACTATACATAGACTGACTTTTGCATTTTGGCGACTACTGTATCAGGATTTATTGGTCCTTATGGTGAAGACTAACTGATGAGAATAGCATCAGTAAATGTTGATATCTGAACTCAAAAGTTAATATTTGCTTATCATGAAAGCCTTGCATTGTAATTTGCAACCAGATTGACTAGAAGATCATGCTAAAATCACATGACCAAAGCTAGGCTTGCACTATGCTACTGAAATCAAATGGTAGACACTTTACCAATCAGCAGTTTCCAGATCATTGCTTAGTCAATAATCTTTAGAGTACTGACTGCTTAGTCCATTCAGGCCATTCTGGATTTGATTAGATGTTTACAACAGCAGTCTCCAATTGACAATTGAAAAAATGGTTTAACAAACAGATATGGATGTGGTGGGGGGGGAGGTCTTTTGCTCAATGTGGAAAACTTCCCCTCGGATGAAAAAAGTAAGTTACTGCCAGTTACTTTTTCACTACAAAGCTCAACTTCAGTCTACTTGTATGATAAAATTCACTTTATAAGTCTAATTAATTATTCATGATCTGAGGTAGTGCTCTGATTGGCTGTTGTGCTGGTCTGAAACCTCCTAGAAGTGACCAGCGTGACAGCCGCTTAGTTCTTCCCGCTACCCCCAGTGTTTACATTTTTGGTGTTGTGAACCTGTGAAACCTCTATAAAATCTGACAGAAAGCTTTAGTCATAAAATCATGAGGCATAAATGATAATCATTAAAATCAGCCAAATGAATATTCATTAATCTCTTAAGCCGGTACTTCACAGAGCGAGCGCCACACACGCCAGCACAAAAACTCGCAAAAAAAAGCATTTTTTAAATAAAATAAAAAACTCATTATTGCGATTAGACTTATAATCACAATTATGACCTCAGAGCCAGTCATTTCCTCTTGATTAATCACTGGCTGGGTGAGGGTGGACCTCGGCTGCATCTCGTGCCACCCTCCCCCCCAGCCGGTCATTAATCTCTAGGAAATTACTGGCTCTTTGGTCATTATTGCTTAATTAATTGCTTCTCTAGTTCTGAAACCAAATAACTGTCTTCTTTTTACAGTTGCAGGAGCAGAGCACTGCAGACGTATTGGTACCATTCTGTTTAGTAGCACTGTGGAAGCACGTGACCGGATTGATCTCCAGCTTGCTTCCACAGTGCTGCGGCACAGTTCCAGTCCCAGTCCTTGTCCTTCCCTCTGCTGGCCACATAAGCACCCCCCACCTTTGTGGGGCACTACTTTTTCTTCCGCAACTGTGGAATTGGCAGCAGTCATGCTCAAGATGGATGCCGAATCAAACTGTGCATGCATGAGTATCAGGCTTTTGCAGTTCTATCACAGCCACCATCTTGGGTACAGCAGACTCCGGTGCGGCGAGAGGTCTCAGTATTCTTTTACTTGGTCTCGCCACTCTGAGCAGTCGTACCGGCTCTGACCAGAGTTTGTTTAAAATAAGGTGTAAGATATAGTTTGTCTCTAACTTGGTATTCCAGAATAGTGATGGGAATACATTTAATATATTAACCCTTACCATTTTTCCAATGATATGGATGATTTCTATTTCTACTTATATGACAAAGTCTGTGCTGAGCTGCCGAATGAGAAAGGAGTAAGCAAACAGTAATTAGTTAACATTCTACAGGTGGGGGGTTGATGTTTCCCTAGAATGAGTTTAAAGTCAACAGAACAATAACACTGGCTACTCTAACTTGTTTCTGATTTCCCATCTATTGGAAAAGACACTGAACGAAGAAATGAAGACAGCACACATCTTATTAGGAAGTGATTTTATTTTCAGAGTTGAAACTGAAAACATATTTGAAAGTTTATCAAATAATGGAATGACAGTACAACACTTTAGTCTCATGTTTCAGCACAAAACACAGACTGGCTAAGATGGTCTGATTCTACAAATGCATGAACAGTTGAAACTAAACATGACATGCAAACACAGCAAAAGTTAAACATTTTTTTCATCTCAGTCCCCACTACCAATAAGTTCTTCCTGTGGCTTTTAATTTTGTCTTATGATTCATTATTTATGCCCATCACCAGGATGGGCCTAGCTCCATCCTCAGTGCTTACCCTCCTTTGATCTCCCACCACTTACCCCCCACCCCCATGGTGGGGCCTGGCCATAGCCAGGAAGACCTCCTGCCGTCTCCAGAGTATGGGGCAGGTGAAGCCCCTGGTAAAGGAGGGGCTAGTGGAGGGATGTAGGGCTTGAGAGCACTAGGATCATCCTGCACACACCAGGGCTTTTCCTGTGTCTGTCCCTCTCCCTTGGGATGCTGGCACACATGAAGCCACATGTGCTCTTTAGAGCCCAGCTAAGTGTGCCCCTCCCAGCTCTACCTCTGCTGCACTGTCACCTGTGGTCACCCAGATGATAATGTTAGAGGAGAGGCAGAGATCCACACTCCTCGAAGGAGGAGAGCATCTGCTGGGATCCTCAATCCCCCCAGCCAACCCTGTATAAGCCTGGCTTGTTCTCGAACCTGGGTCAATCGGTGTTGTGAGCAGTACGTCTATTGCTGCACTGATGGCCTGACTAACTTTTAAAAGGAAAAGAAAAGTTATTTACATTTTTAGGAAAAGATAACATTTAAATTAATCAGATTTTTTTTAAAAGAAACACTGCTTTATCTGTAGGGGAGCAGTTTGGCATAGTAGTTAGAGCACAGAGCTTAGAACCTGAAGACCTGGGGGGTTTATTGATTTATTTAGTTTTTGGTAACATAAATGACAAAGTGTGTAACAGAAACAATATCATTCAACACATTACAGTTGGAGATCCAGCTACATATACAAGATCAAAACAGCTCAGTGACAAGTACAGGTAAATAAGTTATGGTAGTGCCTAAGGAGGGCCAATTTAAAGGAACCATGAGAATCTGAACACCTTACTAGGACAGCAAGGAAATTCCAGAACCTAGAAGCAGATAACACTGAAAACCTCGTCTCACATTAGCTGAGCACCTTGCTTTGAGAAAGGTCATGGCATTGCAGAAGCAAAGGTTATAGGGTATGTCGGGAGACTGCAACATGGAGTAGAAACAGAAAGGGGTCCCAGATCTTATAAGTTTACCAATGAAACAACCCACAGCAATGCTGCACTTAGCGGTGGTATGAAGCTAACCCCAAGGGAGGAGTAGAGGGAACAGCGGTGGATGATGGGAGCAGTGCCTAGCACAAAGCGACAGATATCATTATAGGCTACATCCCACTTTGGGAGCATTTAGGTAAACGGGGATACCCCCTGACAAAGGCTGCGTGCCAAAGCACTGGGGCTAAGGCTTGCAGCTCACACTTTAATTCAAATAAAGTGCATTTGTAATTATTGAATTTGTGTATGTGATTTTCTACGAGCGCTGTTACTGTAGATTTCTGTTTGTGTGGGGCTGGGTGCCTTCTTAACAGCACCAACCCTGGTGTTGATTCTCAGCAACTTATTTAGGACTATTGGATCCTATTAGCAATGGCCAGTCTAGCCTTTTTTGTTAAACTGCTTCACACCCCATGCTGGGTCATAATGTCGTACGCTTAATAGTGCACGGCATTATGGTGCAGCCTGGACCTGTGCACTCTCCATGTTGGACCCCCCCCCCCCGGAGTTAGAATCCTAAGTGGGGGGGGTCTGGGGGGTGCAGCCCCTGTAACGGGGGATGTGGTGGGGTAAAGCCCCCCACAGAAAAGAAAATACTCTGCAGTTACGCAATGCGTTTGTGCCGCACGGCATTCTGCCGTGTGACATTATGACCCCATGCCTTCACACCCCCATTCACATACAATTATACTCTTGATTCCCACCACAGAAACATGCAGTGTATATGTTTTGTTTGTATCTTAATTGCTTTTACATTGTATTTCTGCCTTATATTTGTATATTGTTTGTAACTGCTATTTTGCTGTGCTAAGTTATACTACGCCTACTGTTGTCTTCCCTGGGGGACCCATATGAAAAAGAAATGCTGCATCTCACAGGGTAATCATGGTTGGATAAATTTCAAATAAAGGTCACCATACACACACACACACACACACATACATGCACTGTCACGTACATGTGCTCTGTCCCCCACAAACCCACAAGACACATTCACTCTCACCCTCAGACCCCCTGTACAGATGCACTGTCACCCATGTACACCCCACACACATTCACAGACCCTCCACACACATGCACTGTCACTCTTGGATCTCCCTCATACATGTGCACTCAGCAAAAGACCACCCAAACACATTCACGATCACCCAAATACCTCTCCATATATTCAGTGTTACCCACAGACCCCCCCCCCATCAATTACTCAAGTTAAAATGTTCTCTTCTCAACTTGTTCACTGCATCACTTTCAAAAACAATAATGAAACCACACAAGCAAACATTGTTGGCTTTTACCACCTCTTGTTGTAATTGCTGGTCAGTTCCAGAACCCCATAACATCAGTTAAACAGCACTCTGCACATTGGCATATACTTTCATTAATAAAATGTTTCAGCTGTTACAATATACTAGAGAATGCATTTTTTTTTTCAATTTCAATGTTTCTTTCCAAGATTTACAGCACATCTTGGTAGTCCACCTCAAAAGTCTGTATAAAAACATTTGAAAATATTTGCCTCTCCCGGTTTTTTTTTGTCAGTTACATTTTATCAAAATAACGTGATAACAATAAGAAACATCAGTTACATTCATATTTTGGAAATAAGAAGAAACCATAATGAATGAATGTACAACAAATAACTTCTAAAATAAAACAAAACAGAGAGAGCATAAATAGTCACCAATCGTACGAAATGCTGATAGGTGAAATATTATGAGTAAAATAGCACACTGCATTTGAGAGAAATATTGCAAACAAAAACATACATCCATTGAAACTGTAAATTACGGAGGCATAGTAACATGAAATGAGATGCTCAAGGGTAAAACAGATGCCCTATTTCCCCTGATTTTTGTAATACAGGAAAACAACAGTTAGATCAGTAAGAGCAAGTGAAGAAAATAGAAAAGAGAAAAAGGAGAGGAGAAAACACAACATGGTTAGGAGAATGCGACAAGTATAGTATGATTGGCAAAACAGAGAAGACCTTCTCATAGAGAGATATCAACTTAGAGGCACAGGCGTTCAGATAGAGGGGACCCATTGCATTTGTTATTAGTTTACAGTTGTAACTTCACTACCGCAAACAAATTTGTACAATGTGCCCAATCTATTGTAAAACTGGTGGCTTTGATCACGCATGCAAAGGGCCAATCTTTCTGCTCAGGATTTCCAAAATTCAATGTTTCCATTCTAATAGGGATGGGGCAGTATCAGACAGCCAGGCACGTAGGATGACATTCCTAATGGATCCTCCAATTAGTATCAGAGAGTATTTCTGTTCCAAGGTCCAAGTCTGAAGTTCACTGAAATGCCTCACTATACTGGACTCTCCCCTGTTAACCTCACTGTGTCTTTGTTTAGGAGATCATAGTGCTCCCCTGACAACAAACTGTGATGTCACAAACTGCAACTGTGTGGTTAGCAGATACATTTTGAAAGACTCGGAGAAGTAATTGCTGCATTATCTACAATATTTAGCAGACTGACAGCGGGGGAAAGTAAAACAAATAACTAGAAAACAATAAAGTTAAAACATGATTGGTGTAAATCTAGTATTTTTAAGCATTTTATTATAATAGTTGCCTTTTAAGTGGCAGCCTTGCTGCAGAGCTTGTACTGGGAGCTCCCGCTCAGCAGAGACCCAGTTTTCAAAGGACCTGAGCCCAGAGATGAAGTCCATGTGCAGAACTCCCAGGTGTCGAGAAAAAAAATCCTTGCACCTGCGAAAATGTGATTTTCAACATTTTATGTGCATGGGCAGCATTTTCCTTATTTCCTGCAGTTGTGGAAATTATTTTTACACCTAGTAACATCAGGCATAGCATTTGTCTGCATTTGTACAAAAATATGTGCAGGTTGCTGTAAACTGTGGAAAAACTGCAAAAAGACAACCTTTCCTAAAATTGAGCACATGTAGAAAAAAAAATGCAGTTGCACAAGAAAACGTGCCCTTGCATAATTTATTTCCACATTTGTACAATTTTTACACTTTTGAAAATTTGGCCCCTGATGTCACCAGGTTCCAGAAACTGATCAGTAATTAAAAAATGAATATCAGGTGGGAAGACTGCAGACTCAACAAGGCACCCTAAAAAGAAAGAGAAAAAAAAAAGATTCTTTCCAAGAGAACAAATGAAAAAGCACAGTAGGGGGATTTTGAGGGCCCCACATGTGCCCAAACTTCCAATTATATAACAAAAAAGTGGTAAAGAAAGGTTTATGCTCCCTTTAACAGCTGGGTGGAGCATTACACACTTTCATCCTCAGCTCAGGTCTTGAACTATTCCAGCTGGTCAATGTGGTGGACCTGTGTCCCACTTTAAAATAATTGCTGACAACAGGACAGTTTTACTATCTCCTAAAAACTATTTCCCTCTTAAAATCTGTTGCACAGCAGTGCCTTCTGTATCTATCCGTTTTTATTCTAAACTGTCATGGGCTGGTCACCTGTGACAGACCTTTCCTATCTCTTCCATCCTTCATTTTTCTCTTTTCTAGTCCTGTTTGTTCTCAGAAATGTGCCTTGGGCACATAAACTTAAGCTAGGCACTAGAGGAATGTTATATAAAGTGCTTAGTAAAATCATGAATAAAGTGCAGACAGTGCTATATAAATAAATAAGAGAGTTATAAATAAGTAATAATTAAAAGTGAAGCACATATGGTATGTCTGTTCTAGAAACTATGATGTACAGTCACACTTTATTGTATAGTTTGTATACCATTATGTTGGGCTGGAAGGGATGAAATGAAAAAAACCTGTTATTCCGAGCTTTTTAAGTGGAGTTAGTAATCATATTCAAAACTGTTATGCATGTCCTGGGGTACAGAAAGGCACAGAGTGGCTTTATTTTTAATTGCGATGCACAAAGCCGCTCCGGAACTTCCTTCTTACAGCCTTGCCTCGTCTATGTTGGAAAGAAAGAACGGCTTGCTGTGTGGGGGTATCCTGTGATGATAGCGAGTGAACATGAGCAACTGTCAAAATGGCTACTCATATTCAATGCTTTCATCATAGGCTACCTGCAAGGGTAGCGACACTATGCTATGGTGATGATAGGGGAAGGCAACCAGAAGGGGAGGATAGCGAGGGGGGGGGATAGGGAAGAGGGTTTTCAGTGGGTAGTGTGCCTGCTATAGCCAAGCTAGCCATGTGGCGTGGTGGTGAGGGTGGCTAGCTCTGGTGTAGCAGGTACTGGGTTCAGGGCTGGGGACCGGGGGCAAACTTTTGCCGCTAGCTGCTGCTGCCTTTTTTTTTTTTTTTACATCAGGAGTGTCGCCCCCTCCCCGACATGCACCCCCTTGGAGTTAGGAATCCTTTAGTGGGGGGGGGGAGGCACAGCTCCCCCCACATAGACACTAAATCTAGTTGCCGGATGTTTAGTCGCTGGCATGTGTATACCACCGATTTGCTTTTTGGTGATATACACTTGCCATAATAGTGATCGCTGTTTTGCGTTCGATGTTATGATATAGAATCAACCCTGTGTAGGTCCTTAGCTTTGCCAGCCACCGCTCTCTCAAAAACAGAGCCCCTTTATGGTACACACAAAATGAATAGTACCTGAATTATACAGGGAGTTGCGGTTAAGAATGGAACGGCAAAACGTTTTACTTTCACTCGTTTCAGCCATCGCACCACATCTGATATTAACCGCTCAGCTCCTGACAAAGTTTTCTTTTCACCTCTTTGTGTATCAACTCAGAAAGGATGAGACAGAGGGAGTAAAGGAATACAGAAAAAGAAGTGGAACTTCTCTTCACTCCCTCTCCCTCTCCCTCTTGCATCTGATGCAGCAGCATAGGAGCAGGCGGCTAGCAATTGCAATAGGAATATTTCAGCCGCTGCTCCACTTCCACTGTAAATATGGGCTTAATTGATGCTGCTCTTGCTCAAGACTGTACTGAGATGGAAGCGCCTCATATTATGGTGAACTCCACATTATCCCTAAGTTAGTAAAGTAGGGAACATTGGAAAAAAGGGCATAAAAGGGGAAAAAAACCCAACAGAAATAATTCACAGAAAGAGTCAATAGGAGCCCTTGTACCCAGACACATATAGGGTCTTATTAAGATAGAATACACAGTAAAGAGGATATTGAATGCAGTTTCCTGCTGTTAAAAGAAAATGATTCTAGCCAAGGTTCAAATGGATTAGGCTTACCTGTGCACAGGAGTAGAATGAGTTTCTCCCTATGGGGGGACAGCACCCTCTACTGTACATTTTTATAGTAACGCATCTGTCAGTTGTAGCTGTATGGGGAGGGTCTTTACCCTTCTCAATGCCCTATTATGTATGCATGGGTCTTTTTCTGTCTTTATAAAGGAAATATACCCTTTGTCTGAATATGATCTAAACTACCTACATATACTTGAATTTATTATGGGTCATTCTGAAATTATTTGTGTAGACATAGCTAGATTTTGTATGTATTAGTTAAGGGTCAGGTCAGGTGACCCAGACAGACAGTATAAAAACTCTCCTGGTGGAGAGATAAGGCAGATGAGCCTTGACAATCGCAGTGAGAGGAGCTACCAGAGCTGTAGCTCTGTACTGAACACAAGAAAAAGATCTGGTATTACTGAATAGATCTCGGACTGTGTAAAGCTACCTGACGTAGCGGTATGATATTTTGCCTTTTCTTATTTTGGGTTATTATTTTTGAAGCATTTAAAAGAAAATAAATATCATACTCTGATGTGTTCTGCACCAAAATCCTGTGTTGTTATCTTTCCCACACCCTGTGACAGTCAAGGGCATGCAAAATGTCCTTTCATGTTTAATTATAAACCTAGTGAATGCTCCAGTGGAAAAACAAATCTGGTGTTTCGACTGGTTCACTGGGTATATTTAACTCATAAATAAAAGTCTGCTAAATTATACAGACTACAGATGCATTCATCATAAGTTGTGTTTAAATGAAAATGAAACAGGAAACAAGTTTTATTGTACTGTTAACTTTTAAATGTGGCTGTTTTGTAATGGCAATATGTAGTTTTGATTTATTCCTTTCCATCTGATACTTACAGGTTCTAGCAATAGGTGCTTGCTTGGTCTCTTTGGATCGTCAATCCTCCAGCCAGGTACTAGAATGAGTAAGACGCAGCAAAATGCAGTTCCACCACACGGGAGAGTGCCAGGTTCAAAAAAGACAACTTGCAATTAGCAAAAAAACAGCACTCCTCCAAGGAATTCCACCAATATATCTGCTTTATTGACTTAAAAAAAATTTAAAACAATGCCATAAGCAGCCAGACGGTCGTATATCCCTCTATCAGTTTCACTTTACATGCATAATCGGAGACCTCCTAATGGCCTTTGCATGAAGTGTTAGAAACCAATGAAGGTATATGTTTCGTTAACTATATCAACGTGTTTTAAAATATTTTAAGTCAATAAAATAATATAATAGTGAATTTCTGGAGAGTGCTATTTTGCTATTACAAGTACTAAGAATGATAGTTCTTATAGGTCTTATGCAAGTGTGCATGAGATGTGTGCTGAAATGGCAAAATTTATCTAAAAACAAAAAATCTGCTGCCCTTCTGAGATGGAAAGGTTAAGCGCAGTAATAGCCTATTTTTTGTATCTTTTTTTCTGGTTATTGAGAAATTACTTCTGCATGCATATGCAAATGCAATGCTACCATCCATTACTCTGAAGCAGGGGATCAGATTATGATTTCTTTATACTGCTCTGCCATTTTTAACCTTTCTACTCCAGCTGATAGAGATGTCTATCTGCCAAGTCACATTTACATATCACAAGGCATGTGACAGGGTCATGCTCGAGTCACACACACTCTCATTTAATCATTTAAGCCCCCAGGCTGCTATGAAAAGGTTTGGCTGGCACGGTAGCTTACCATTTTAGCACACGTCTGTGGAGAGATACCCTATTACATGGTCACCTTTGCTCAGTAGGATTCTGGCTCTTGAGGTGCTATGGTAAAAGAAGTGACCTCTTACAAATTGTATTCCCTCCAACAGGGAGTTTTTCTTTTAAAACCAGATTTATCCCCTGCTCCTTACCCAGTGCCTGTCTCTCTAAGGGGCCCCAAGGACCACTACAACTTCCCATATCCCCGCACTCCACCTGCATCTACTGTGTCCCGGATAGCCTTCCAGGCAGTCAATCGGAGGATGCCAAAGGCGGGGAAACAGTTTTTAAAAATGAACGGAGCTTAGTTGTAAGTGTCCATACTCCTTCTGGAGGGTTAATTTAACTATTAGACCTGTATTTTGCTTGTTAAAATTGTTTTTGAAGCTGTGTTGGTGTTTTTACTTTGTTGCAGGTAATCTCCTAATTTGCAGCCAGGAGGGTGGGAAATAAGCGTTTGTCAGCCAATCAGAGGATGCCAGAGGTGGGGAAACAGTTTTTAAAAACGAATGTAGCTTAGTGTAAGTGTCCACACTCTTCTTGATGGATAATTTAACTATCAGACCTGTATTTTGCTTGTTAAAATCATTTCACGGGCTGTGTTGGTGTTTTTACTTTGTTGCAGCGATTTCCTAATTCAGAGCCAGAAGGGCAGGAAGTAAGCATTCGCCAGCCAATTGGAGGATTCCAGAGGTGGGGAAACAGTTCTCATTCTCCTATTTCTGGTACTGACCACCAAGCGGAGCTCCACACTAAGGACCGCAGCACAAAGGACATCACCCGGGAGTCTGTCAGGAGGGAATCAGCCAGGGGAGGCAGCTGGAGGCCATACACTCTACACCTTAGCAATGAGTAAGTGAAGGAGGAGAACAGGTGTCCAAAAGCAGCAGGTGACCAAAGGAGGAGATGGAAGACCAGGAGATCTTACTGTTGTAAGTTTCCTGTTTTAACTCCTGTTCTATTGCACTCGCTACACAGGACAGAGGACAGTCGAGGGAACACAGTAATTTGGGAACCGGAGAAACACCCTATATAGAGTATAAGAAAAGAAAAATTACTCACCGTAGTAATCTTGCTTCTTCCAAGGTTTTTTTCAATATCATTAACTCTAGCAGTCAGCCTCCTGGATTGCACTGCCCCGGAGATGAATGGAACTTTATGCAAACAGTGGAACACTAATTGGCTCGTGCCACCATTCAAACCTGCTGCCCTGTCAACTGCTGCATTATATAATGATCAGATTCATTGGAGCCTGCAATTTGACCCCCTAACTTGACTATTCTAATAGCTAACAACAATATTAATGACAACTAATCCAAATGATCAAACCCTTTATTTCACCCCATACCAATGGCAATGCCCAAAAAGGGCTAACAACCAGAAAAACAGGGCCTACTGGTTTAAACTTAACCGTACCAGTGAATGGCCAACAAACAAAAGGAGTACCAATTGTATTGCAGAGGCTAACTGGTTCTGAAAGGGGAGGTAGGGTGGGAGACGTAATGATATTGAAGAATACCTTGGAAGAAACAAGATTACTACGGTGAGTAATGTTTTGTTCTAACCCCAGGGATTCTTCAATATCATTTAACTCTAGCAGACTATGAAGCAGTACCTTTGGAGGTGGGCCCAGAACCCTATTTAGGGAACAAGCTCTGCAGTGCTGCTATGCCAAACCTGATATCACTCCTGGACTGAGTGTCCAAACTGTAGTGCTTTATAAAAGTGTGTACTGATTTCCATGTAGCTGCTTTACAGATTTCCAACAAGGGGAAATCCCTGGCTGCTGCTATTGTAGCAGCTGCACCCCTTGTGGAATATGCCCTAAGGTCTACTGGGGGATCCTTGCCAGCTTTATAGTAACAGAATTGAATGCATGCCACTATCCAGCGTGCAACTGTCCTTTTTGAACCTGGTTTCCCTTTCCCCACATCACCATAAATCAGGAACAACTGCTGATTGTCTTGCCTATGTGCCTGGGTATGCTCAGTATAATATTTGAGGGCTCTCCTTACATTAAGGCTACAGTATGTAATCTATGTTCTCCTGAACTAGAGTGTTCAGTGAAGACTGGCAAAGTAACAGACTGATTAAGGTGAAAATCAGAGACTGTTTTGGGAGAAATTTCCTATTAGTCATGAGTACCACCTTGTCCCTGTGGAAGGGAATGTAGTCCTGCTCGACACACAGGGCCTGTAACTTATTAACTCCACAGGAGCTCCTTAAGAGTTCCTCCACTTGTGTCCTGTATACTCTTAAAGGAGAACTGCGCTGAACCTGTAAGCCATTTCCTCCAGTAGCAGCTGTTTTTAAGTACTGGTTCCAGTTCTGTTATTGTTCCCTCTATGCAGGCCTTTTAGTAAACATATTTGATGTTTCTGACTTACATTCTGATGCTGAGTGCCATTTTGAAACTGTATGATGTACATTAAGTCCCTCTCAGCCATAGAGTTCTATAATAGAACACGGATGCATTGTGCCAACAATGGAAGAGCTGTGCAAGGGACATAAACTACATCACACAGTTCTAAAATGGTTCTTACTACTTCAGTGTGAATCGGATATACCCACTAGGACAACGAAAAAAGCCTGTAGAAATGGAACAGTAACAGAATTTAAACCAGTAGTTAAAAACAGGGTTTTACAGGGTAAAATGGCATACAGGGTTCATCACAGTTCTCCTGTAACACTGCATCCGGGGCCTTTCTAAACAAAATCAAGCCATAATCAGCATGCCACAAACAAATGCAAATTCCTCATGAACCATAAGTGCTACACACAAAATATCAGTGGCAAAGTTGTTTAGCACAAAATTATCTTTCCAACGGTGCTATGCAATTAATTATAAGCAGTTTCTTTTTTTTTTCTATACTAGTCAAAATAGCAAAACAAAGTGTTTTTTTTTTGCAATACAAAAGGCAACGTAAACCATTTTTGGTAGGAAAATATGTAACATATCAACACCAAATTAAGCATCCATACATTAGATATACAGTCATTTTGTACTGAAAAGCAATTTTTCTAATATAAAACATGTATTTTTTCCTATTTCATTCAAGGTGCTTAGGTGAGGCTTGAGGGACAAATGCCAGCCATACACACCATACCATAAACAAATACAAATGACTCCTAAAGTATACATGATACACACAAAGTATCAGTGGCAAAGTTGTTCAGCACAAAATTACCTTTCTAACGGTGCTATGCAGTCAATTCTACTCAATTTTGTTTGCAAGTAATACAGAGAAATAGTACTGATGACCAGGGAAGTGTCCAGGACAAACAGGAAGTCTTTAGCTGCTGACTGAAATTGTTGTGGGAGACAAAGGGGATGATTTGGCTGCCACCTACAGGTGTTTCCTGGAGGTAATAAGATTACTCACTTATCCTTCTTGCTGATGTGATAGTCACTAAGAAAATAGTCTTCCAAGTGACAAATTTTAGGTGAGCCATAGTCAGAGGTTCAAATGGGGGTTGCATGAGCTTGGCAACACAGACATTTAAGTTCCACGAAGGCACCGGTTCTCTGTGGGGGGGTGCAGATGTGCTAAATCCTTGAAATACTTCTTAAAAATAGGGTTAGCCACCAGAGAGGCACACTTACCAGCCAAAAGATAGGCAGAGACAGATGCCAAATGTACCTTAAGGGTAGTGGGCTGCAGTCCCATTGAATGCTGGTGAGTGCGATAGTCTAACAAGACTGGTATCCCTGCTTCAGATGGTAACACATATCGGGTGCCACACCATATGGAAAATCCCTTCCATGTGGAGGCATATGTCTTTTTTGTAAAGGGTTTCCTAGAACCCCTTAGGACCTTGAGTACACCCTCTGAAAGGTGAAAGTCAGCATACTCTAGGTCCTCAGGAGCCATGCTTTGAGTCTGAGTGACCTGAGGTTCGGGTACAGGGTCTTCCCTTGGGAGGGGGTCAGAAGATTGTGCATCTGAGGGAGGTGTATAGGAGTATGGGCTGTGCCACTGACAGAGAAAATAGCAGTGAGTACCAAGGCTGCCTGGCCCAATCTGAAGCTATCAGAATCATTGTAGCTGACTGGGACCTGAGCTTGATCAGGACCCTGAATAACAGAGGAAAAGGGGGAAAGCATACAGAGTTTTCCCTGACCAGTCTAGCACCATGGCATCCACTGGCACAGACCCCCTCGCTGGAGGCCTGCAACAGAACTTGGACAACTGATGATTCTTTTCTGATGCAAAGAAATCTATCTCTGGTGTGCCCCACCTTCGAAACACTACTTCCAGTACTTGTCTGTTGAGAGACCACTCGTGGTGGTTTTGGTTGATTCTGCTGTGTGCATCTGCCAGGGTGTTGTCTTTTCCTGGGAGGTGGACAGCTACTAGGGAGACTTTTAGGGAATATGCTAGACTCTAAATCTTCATAGTTTCTGTACACAGCAGGTCAGACCTCATCCCTCCCTTCGTCTTGATGTAATACATTGTGGTGATAGTCTGTCCTGACTTGAACCACTTTGTCTCTTATCAGGGATGTGAAGAATTGTAGTGCTAAGAGCATTACTCTGAGCGCCAGGAGATTTATGTGCAGTAATGACTCTGTGGGAGACCAGGTACAATGCACTGTGTGTTCCTCCAGGTGTGCTCCCCACCCTAGAAGTGAGGCATCTGCTGTGAGCACTAGGGTAGGGGATTCCTTTCTGAATTGAACTCCTTCCCTTAGGTTGGCTCTGTCCTGCCACCACTGCAGAGCCTGTAACAGAGTCCATGACACAGGCACCAACTTTGAGAGAAAATCCTTTCTTTGGCACCAGTGTGCCCTGAGGTAAAACCGGATGTCCCTCATTTGGAATCTGCAGCCTTGCGCTGTACCTGTGGCTGCAGCCATGTGCCCCAGCAACTGCAGAAAATGTTTTGCTAGCCTTGACTTGTTCAGGATGAATAATCCTGCAATGTGTAGGGTGCTGTCTACCCTGCCCTGAGGGAGTAAATCTTGTCCCTGAAGGGTATCCAGTTCTGCTCCTATGAAGTGCAGAACCTGGACAGGCTGTAACACAGACTTTTGGATGTTTATGTGGAATCCCAGAGACTCCAGTGTCTCCTGGGTGATCCTCAAAGATTGACTTACCTGTTGGGAGGATTGCCCCATGGCTAGTCAGTCATCCAGGTATGGGAACACCAATATGCCTTGCCTCCTTAGGTGTGCCACCACTACTGCCAAGCACCTTGTGAATGCTCTGGGACAGAGGTTAGGCCAAAAGGCAGAGCTGTGAACTGGTAATGACCTGAAGGTAGTCTGAACCTCAGGTACTTCCTGTGATATTCCCTTATGAGAATGTGAAAATAGTCATCCTGTAAGTCCAGTGATGCCAGCCAGTCTCCTTGTTGTAGTGATGGAAGGATCATTACCAAGGTTACCATCCAGAACTTTGGCATTGTGAGGTGCTTGTTTAAAGCTCTCAGATCTAAGATGGGTTGCCACTCCCCATTCTTCTTTGAGATGAGGAAGTATCTGGAGTAGAAACCTCTTCCCCTTTGAGAGGGAGGAATTGTTTCTACTGCCTTTGATGCCAGAAGGATGGACACTTCTTTTTTTTAGTAGTGTCCTCTTTGATGGACCTGGGGAACTGAAATGCCTTGGCCTCAGCTTGGGGAAGGTTTTGAAGCTGAGGGCTAATCCCTGACCCACTACATCCAATATCCACATGTCTGTGGTTATGAATTTCCAATTTTGGAAGCAGTGGGTCAGTGTCCCCAAACTGGGATGAAGGAGGCAACCCTGTCACATCAGGGATTCTGCTTTCCTTGTTTAACAGTTTGAGGGGGTTGGTCCCCTCTTTTGGAGCCCCTGCACCCTCTATCCCTGTAGTAACCCCTTTGTGGATAACTAGGGCTAGCTTGTGCCTGGTAGAAGGGTCTACTATAACCCCTTCTTCGACCTCCCCTTCCATATGGCCTATAGGAAGTTGAGGCATTGTCTCTAGCATAGTTACTCTTGTAAGTGGACTTGTACTTATCCACTTTTTTATGTATTCCTCTGTCCTACTGCCAAAATGGGAACAGTTCTCCACAGGGAAGTCCATAGCCTTGTTTTGAGTTCCCTGTGTGAGGTTGGTTGTGCTAAGCCAGGCAAGCCTCCTCAGGGCAACGGACAGGGCCATCCATCTGGCTGCATTACCATATGCATCCACAACCATGTGGGATTGATTCTTTGTGGCCTCTAAAGCACACTTAGCCATTTCCAGGTCAGCTGCTAGCCCTGGTGGAGCTTTATCCGTCATGGCCATAATAGAAGTTCATAGGGTCTTTTGCTACTGAGCACCAGATATGTGTTACCATCTGAAGCAGGGATACCAGTCTTGTTAGACTATCGCACTCACCTGCATTCAATGACATAGCCCATATAATTAGCTTCCCTGGTGCCTAGGGAAGCAGCTACAATAGGTACCCTTTCTTAGCCATCCCATACAGTTTTCTGGAATCCTTTTCAGGTGGAGGGGTGGACAGTGGTACCTTAGCCTTGTCACAAGCAACTGTTTGAACTACCCCTTCTGGGTCTGGGCGAAACAGAAAGAACTCAGCACCCAGGAGATCTAGCTGGTACTTCTTGTCAACCTTTTTATCCACAGGTGGTATGTAATTTGGGGTTTCCAACACCTTTATCACCTGTTTTTTAAAGAATTTTTTTTTTTTGTATAATATTTGTATTTGTTTTTCCAATAAGCTATTACATACAATCAAACACATAGCTTATTCATCCAGTTACTACCATTATATCTCACAGAGACCAATCTCTTCACTTCATTCCACACTATTTTACAGTTGATTTCTGCAGAATTGCATTACGTTGATTTATACTGGTATAAAAATTATATCTATTACTATATCATAAAATAAGATTAAATAAAATCCAATCAGATCAAGTCAGATCAAATCAAGACAAATCAATCAAAAAAAAACCAAAAAAACAAACCAAAGTGCAACCACTACCCTCTTGCCTGGTACCTTCAATCTTCAACTCCATCCACTCTTTTCCATACTCTTCTATCCTTCACTTCTATCCATTCTCTTAGCCTTCCTTTCCATACTATATATCCTCCCTTTCATCGCTTCATCTTTACTACTTTCACATACCTTTCTTCACTTCCTTTTTTCTTTTCTCATCCTCCTGTACCCTCCCATAACATCCAACTTTCTTCCTCCGTTAGGGAGGCCAAGAACGGGGCCCAGTAAAGAATTTATTAATGGGTAACAGAATATTTTTTGTGGGTATTAACCCTATCATCTCCAGGAATTGTAATTCCTCCTCATCCTGTTCACGCTTGCATGGTGTAAGATCCCGAGCTTCCACCATTTGCCTCACAAAAGTGAAATGTGAGGAGTAGTTGTCAGGAGCCCTTGGTGGGGATTCAAACCCATACTCTGGCAAAATCTCCAGTTCAATCACCTCCTCCTTCTCCTCCCCCTCCTCATCCTTTCCAAGCTCCTCCAGAGAGGGATCAAACATTACAGTACTCTGAGCAGAGGAGCCCAAGCCTGAAACTGAGGGACCAGTTGCAGTCGGTTGCTGTTGAACCTGTGCTAATCCTGTCTGCACGGACTTTAAAATCTGTAGAGCCTGTGCAACTTGGTCAGCCGTAGGCATATTTGAGTGTGATACTGGGAGCGCTGTTGCTTTTCCAGCTGGGGAACCAATATTCTTCTTTTTATCCAATTTCTTTAAAGGATCTGAATCCTTTACCGGTTCACCCAGTCTTTTCATTCTGGATGTCTCGCCTTTTTCAGGGGCATTTGTATAGGCATCCTCAGACTTTTCTTCAGGTTCTGCATTCAGATCATTCGGATTCAGAACCAGAGTTGTACACATTTTTTCTTTAAAATGCTTAATGCATTTTTCAATGGTTTTCTCAGGAAAAGTTTTACAAATCTCACAGTTAGCCTCGAAATGTTCAACCCCTAGGCAAAATAAACATAAGTCACGTTTATCTGCTTTTGCAAAAACTTCCTTACACTTCAGACAATTTTTGAATCTGGTTGGACTAGTTTTCTTTTTAGGCTTTTTGGACATTACCAATGTATACAAGAAAACCACAAAGTAATCTAAAATCAGTTTCTCAACCGAGCTGACAACTGGTTAAACACCGCTGAGCGGTACAAGAAATCCTTGCGGTTTGTTCCTCAACTGAGGAAAACCGTGATTTAAACTAAATATTCAACTGGAGTAAATCCAGTAACAGAAACACAATTTAAGAAAACAATTTTGAGAAATAAAGTGATTTAACGCTAAACTAGACTAACTAAACGGTTCCCCAATGGTTACAAGGAACCAGTGAAGAACTGAAAGAATAACGGAAAACTAACTAAAACTTCACTAAAACTATAAAGGGCAGCAGAAATGAAGTAAATACATGTTTATACTTATATTTTTTTCACAAAATGAAGTTCTTCTCAGTCACTTGAGGAGCAGTCTCCAAGGCATCCAACAAGGCAGGCAGAGAATGAAATCTGAGCGTTACAGAACACAGCAGTTGACAGGGCAGCAGGCTTGGATGGTGGCACGAGCCAATAAGTGTTTCACTATTTGCATAAAGTTCCATTCATCTCCGTGGCAGTGCAATCCAGGAGGCTGACTACTAGAGTTAATGATATTGAAGAATCCCTGGAGTTAGAATATAGGGATTTCTTAAGACACACAATTAAGGAGTAGGTTATACACCCTATATAGGGTAAGAGAATAAAAGGATTTCTGAAGACACAAAACTAGGGAGTAGGTAATACACCCTATATAGGGTAAAGAAACAAAAGAACATCAAAGAACACAACTGGGGAGTAGGTGAAACACCCTATATATGAACATATGAATGTGCCAGCAGAAACAAACCACCCGGTCTATCTAAGTCTGATCGAATGTGCAGCTAGCACTCCTAGTTTGCAGCTGCCCCACCCCCTTCCCTTTGTCATCCCACTGCTACCCCCACCTCCCCCATCCTCACTCTCCCCTGTTCCCTGTCCCATGCCCTTTTAAAGCTGTTCACAGATTTACATGATACCACCCATTCTGGTAGTGCATTCCATTTTGCTACCGTCCTCTCCATGAAATAGTGGCTCCTCATTTCCCTCCTAAATCTTCCCCCCTCTATTCTTAGCCCATGCCCCTGGTGTCCTTCCCTCTCGTTAGCCTAAAGACCCCAACTGCCCCATCCTTATTGATTCCCCTCAGATACTTGAATGTTTCTATCATGTCCCCCCCTGTCCCTTCTATCCTCCAGGGTGTACATATTTGGGTCTCCCAGCCTGCTCTCATTGTCTCTCCCTTCCATGCCACATATCATCTTCATTGCCCTCCTCTGCACCCCCTCCAGTAGCCTGATATCATGCTTCAAGTATGGCCTCCAAAACTGCACACAGTACTCCAAGTGCGGCCTTACCAGTGACCTGTGGAGGAGCAAGATCACCTCTTCGCCTGGACGAAAGCGCCCTCGCTATGCACCCCAGCATTTTGTTCGCTTTTGCAGCTGCTCTCCTGCACTGGGCAGTGTTGTTCATGGTCCCTGTTACCATTACCCATAGGTCCTTCTCCTCCTCAGTGATCCCCAGTTTAATCCCCCCCCAGCCAGTATTCTCTCCTTGGGTTCTTAGCCCCGAAGTGCATAACCTTACACTTCTTTGAACTGAACCCCAGCTGCCACCTCTCTGACCACTCCTCTAGCTTGCTTAGGTCCCCCTTGAGCTGCTTCCATCCCTCCCCTCCATCCACCACTGCTCCCATTTTGGTGTCATCTGTGAACAGACTTACCTTGTTCACCACCCCGTGCACAATGTCTGATGTGAAGAGCCCAAATAATACTGGTCCTAGTACAGAGCTCTGTGGCAGCCCGCTCGTCATTAGCTTCAGAGGTGAGAGCTCCCCTCCCACCACCACCCATTGCAGCCTCCCACTCAGCCAGCTAGTAATCCAGTTCATCATTTTTGCCCCTACCCCTACACCAGTTAGCTTCCCCCCAAGCTGCCCATAAGGCACTGAAACAAAGGCCTTGCTGAAGTCCAAGTAAAGAACATCCACTGCATGACTCTTATCCAGCTCACCGGTCACCCAGTCACAATACTGTATCAGGTCGGTTTGACAAGACTTCCCCAAAATGAACCCATGCTGTCTCACATCCTGAAATCCATTGTCCTCCAGTACAACACCAGTCTTTCCTTTAGTATCTTTTCCATGAGGGTAAGGGAGCAAAAGGGTTTCATAAGGCTAAACTAAAACAAGCAGAGTAGTAAGCAAGGATGATGGGAGTGGTGCAGTGCAGTGGCTGTGGGGTGGCAGTTTTCAGGGCTAGAGACTGCAGTGCTGCCCCATCAACATGCACCTTTCTGGGCTGAGGGAGGTTGCTAGACTCAAGGCCAAGTTGGCTAGGATTCAGTTAACCTCCTCCCCTACCCAAGGACCACCGAGTCTGCCACTGGTACCTCAAAGGTTGCCTAGGAGGAGGACCAGCAGGACTACAGTGGGCTCCGGGTGGGTGAGGGTGGTGGGACAGAGGCACATCCTCATCTGGTTACACTATACAACCCCTACACCACTCTGGCAGGGCAGGACAGTCCCATGAAGGCACTCGAGGTAGTGACCAGGGAGGATGTGGGGGTCCTTGGTAGTGGAGACCCCAAGGAGGGTGGCAGATGACTGCAAAGGAGAAGGAAGCAACTTCTGGTGGGGGAACTCCATCGTGAGGGGTTAGATTTGGGGATAGGAAGGGAGGGGGAAAGGGAGGTTATGTGCCTACCTGGTGGCAAGGTTCAGAGGGATGGAAAGCAGATCCTGAAGACTGCTAGGGCAGCAGGATAGCAGGGAGAGCTGGAGGTCATTGTCCAAATAGGGACAAATGACCTGGCTAGGAATGAGGTGGGGATAGTACAGGAGGAGTTCAGGGAGTGGAGAAGGAGTATTAGGCAGGTAGCAAGCTCAAGTTACCTTTTCTGAGGTACTGCCTGACTATGGTGGGGGGGGGGAGGCTAGGATACTTTGTACCAGGAATGTCAACCAGTGGTTGAGGGAATGGTGCAGAGAGGAGGGTTCTGGCTACATAGGGGACTGGGTCACACCCGGAAGGATGGGCACCTGTACAGGGGAGATAACCTGCATCCATCCAGGAAGGGGACCACAGTCCTCAGTGAATGGTTTAAATGTTACATAGGCAAACATTTAAACTAGCCGAGGGGGGTGGCGGAAGGAGGCAAGGAGACAAACAGTTCCACCCCACAAGCTGGAGAAGCTAGCATTAAGAGCCCTAAGGGAGGGAAATCCACAAGGGTACTTAGTAGAAAGAAAAACAAATTGGTAGTAAAGAAAAGAGATGAGAATGAGAACAGAGGGGATAAGGAGGGTGGGCAAAAGGGAAAAAAGGGGTCTGATGAGCAGGGTGGTAACAGAAAATGGAAGGCAATGTGTGCAAATGCTCGAAGTCTAGGAAATAAATTTCCAGACGTAGAGGCCATTATGACAGAGGCTGACCTGGACATTGTTGCCATTATAGAGTCATGGTGCACTGAAAACCATGACTGAGACACAGCCATACCTGGTTATACTCTGTTCAGGAAAGAAAGGGGGTGTAGTTGCTCTTTATGTGAGGGATAGCAAAAAAGCAACAGAGGTACAGAGAATACAGGGTGGGGCAGAGGTACTGTGCGTCACCCTAGAAATGGAGAATGAAGCATTTATTCACACTGGCATGACCTACAGGCCTCCAGCGGGGGGGGCATAGATGAAGTTCTGGGAGAGGGGGGAGGTGCTGTTGGTGGGGGATGTAAATCTGCCGGATGTAGACTGGAGCATCCCAGCTGCATTTAGCTAAGAGCAGGGGCATCCTGGACTCCCTGCAAGGGGCATTCCTCAGGCAATTAGTTAGAGAGCCCACACATAAGGAGGCAATACTGGATCTTGTACTAAATAATGGGGACAGTGTTGCAGACGTCACAGTGGGAGGCCACCTGGTGACCAGTGATCACCGTACTGTGTGGTTCGGTATAAATACTGGGGAAGAATCAAGCCACATGAAGACGAGGGTCCTGGACTTTAGGAAGGCAATTTTTAAAAGATGGAGGAATGTCTCAGGGATGCCCTGGTTGGGGGGGGGGACTGAGCGGAGTGAAGGAACTTTGCGTGAAAATAAAAGGGTACATAAAGAAGGCAACAAACCTCTGTGTCAGGCAAGTAAGCTGATTCACCAGATTCATTGAGTGATCGCTCAACAATAGAATGAACTTGGTCCACTATAAAAAAAAAAGTCCCCCCTATTAAATGAGAGTAAGGGTTTTACCAAAGGATAACACTGATGATTTTAAAAATAGTTTGAGTCTGATAGACTGGCCTTTTATTGATTATGTGCCAGATATTGATCTAGCGTTTGATTTCTTTTTGACAGAATTTAATAGTCTGACATTTTTACACCCCATAAAAATACAATAAAAAGTGGCAACTCTCATAAATGGGTAACCTCACAATTGCTGCAATTAATGAGGGACAGAGATTGCCAGTGGTACAAATACAGTGAGACAGGAAATACTACATTTTTAGTGAGATTTAGAAAACTGAGAAATCAGTGTAAAAAAACAAGTTAGTTGAAACCTAAATATTTTTGTGATAGACAATCTTCCTTAGTTGATGACACCCGTTCTTTTCGGAATAATATAAATGAACTTCTTAACATAAATTCTAAAACCACCCCAACTGCAGTGAATTCAGATGGAACCTTGTGCAATGATCTTATGGACATAGTTAATAGATTTAACCAACATTTCACATGTAAAACTGAAAAGGTAGCATCTACTTTACCATCAACTGACTCTGTACGTTATAATTCTGGCATTTTAAAGAGCAACTTTTGACCCAGTCCCATCAAGAAGCCCAAATAACCCTTACCTGCCCCTAAATCAAATTTGATTTTAATTTCTTCTATGAAGTGTCCCAATTTAGGAAGGGAAGGGATCGTAATTTTGCTCCATGGAGCTCGGTCTCGCTGATCCCTTCCACTTCCTTGTACTGTACCTCTGAACAGTGCACTCTGCCCCGGATCCATCCCGCGCTACTACATTTTGTAACATAACTGTATGAGGAGTGTGGGGGTTAGCGTCCATTGCATTGTATGGGGCTGCATTTAAAAGTTAAAATTCTATCGTTTAGATGGCAAGTTGGAATAAATAATGGCTACGCTTAACTAACAGGACCTTGTTAGTTAAGTGATAGCATCAGCTCTTCAACATAACAAACATAATTTAACTTTTAAATGCAACCCCTAATACAATGGGCTACTAGCTACAATATGTCACTAACAGCGAGGGGAAGATCGGAGGATCTGTTCAAAGTAAAAGGAAGTGGAAGGAATCGCGAGACAAAGCTCCATGGAGCAAAATTACGATCTCTTCCTTTCCTAAATCGGGGCACTTCATAGAAGAAATTAAAATTAAATTTGATTTAGGGGCAGGTAAGGGTTCTTTGGGCTTCTCAGAGGGGAATTCAAGAAAGAGCGCGATAGTTGCTCTTTAAATAATAATTCTGCTACCCTCAGTTTTATTTTTAAAACATCACAAAAAAAACACTTGTTTGAAATATTTTCGGAAATTAAAAATAAGTACTTTTGTAGGTCCAGATGATTTAGACTTAAAACTCTAATTACAGACCAATTTCTGTTTTATCTCCACTGTCTAAGGCACTCGAAAAAATAATACATAATCAAATTACAGAACATCTGAAATATATAATTTGCAGACTGCTGAACAACATGGTTTTAGAAAAAAACAATACTAATTAAGTTTTAGCAGAATTTACTAATAAATGAGGCCCTGGACAGCGGTGATCTAATTGGTGCTATATACATAGATTTATCAAAGGCTTTCGACTTGGCACATCATACAAAACTGATTGAGAGTTTTAAATAGCTAAGTTTTTCCAATTCGGTTACATCTTGGTTCAAAGATTATTTAACCAACCATATACAACAGGTTAGAATTCAAAATTTTCTTTCAAAACCATTACTTGTGACTTCAGGTGTTCCACAAGGATCCATCTTTGGATCCCTGCTCTTTAGTCCTTTTTTGAATAACTTACCTAGTGTTATAAAACAATCAAAGATTTTATTGTACGCGGATGACACAGTAATCTTTTTCCGAAACAAAGACTTAAACAACTTGACAACCATATTACAATCTAATTTTAGTGCTGTGCATGATTGGTTCATTAATAGCAAGCTATGCTTCAATTAAAAAAGACACAATTTATTTTATTCCATTCTAGGCAACATACCAGTTCCCTACAGTATCTTTCTATAAAAACATCTGATAGTAGTTTTTTGGATCACATTGAACAATATAAATATGTAGGTCTGACTCTAGGTAGCTGTCTTAGTTATCATCAGCACAGTAACAATCTCGTGATGTCTATAAGCCAATGATTTGGCATGCTGTATAGGAATATTCTTAACTTCACCCAGGAAGCAAAAAAACTTATTGTTCAAACTCATATTCTATCCATTATTCACTATGGTCTGGTCATTTACTCATCTGCCAGTAAATCTTTGTTGCAGAAAATAGCACTGTTACTCAACAAAGCCTGTAAGTTTGCATTTGATTTACCTTTAGAATGTTATATTTGTTGTCTATACAACATATTGAAATGGTATACTTTGCAACAAAGAATAAATCAACAACTGGGATGTTGGGCCTGGAAGATGGTAAATGAACAAGTACCAGCTAAATTAAGATTACTGGTAGAAAGAACAGCATTGTCAAATGTGAAAACACGATCCACAAATCGCTTATATTTAAAATTACCTAAGTGTTCAAAGAAGGTTGGGCAAACAGTTTCCTATTACAGAGTTGGCAATTTTTTGAATTCCGTAACTTTATCCATAAAAACATTAGCTAATTACAAATCTTTTGTTACAGCATTAAGAAATGTTATTGGTGCTATGGACATTTGTAATGGGCACTAACAGTGCTCTACTTTATGTATGAAAATATGATTCTTGTACTGTGTATTTTATTAGCAGTATAAGTACTCTTGTATTGAATACTCTTTGTTATTTGTACCATGGTTGTGGTTACCTATGAAAATGGGCATTTATTGTCCATAGGCTCTTGTTTTAAATAAAATGAAATGAAAAGCAAGAGGAAAAAAGACTACTATGATTCTCTAAGGAGGTGGCAGGGAAGGTAAGGGCAAAGAAGTTAGCATTCAGAAGGTACAAGAAGACACAGAAAAAGGAGGATAGGGAGCTGTATCTAGAAAAACAACGAGAGGCAGGGAAGGCAGTTAGGAGTGCAAAGGCACGAACGGAAGAGAAAATAGCCTGGGAAGTAAAGAAAGGAGACAAGACACTTTTTAGGTATGTAAGTGTAAAGAGAAAGACCGGGGAGGAATTTTAAGACTCAGAAGGGAAGTGGGAAATTATGTGGAGGGGGACCAAGAAAAAGCAGACATCTTGAACAAATACTTTTGTTCAGTGTTTACAGTAGAAGGGAAAAGCAAGGGGGTCACAGAAGAGTGTCAGCAGTATCAAACGAAGTGAGGTGGACACTAGTCCATTTACAGAGGAAAAAGTCCTGAAGGAACTCGCTAATCTGAAAGTGACAAGGCAATGGGGCCATCTAAGGATACTGAGGGAACTCAGGGAGGTGCTGGCTGCACTTCTGACAGTCCTGTTCCACCTCTCACTAGAGAAAGGAGTGGTTCCAGGGGACTTGAGGAGGGCAGATGTAGTTCCACTTCACACAAGTGATAGTAGGGAGGAGGCTGGCAACTACAGGCCAGTCAGCCTGACTTCAGTGATGGGGAAATTATTGGAAACACTACTAAAGGAAAGGATAGTGGATTACCTTGAATCCAGTAGATTACAGGATCCGAGACAGCATGGATTCACAGGAGGGAGGTCTTGTCAAATGAATCTAATAGATTACTTCGACTGGGTGACCAGGGTGGAGCAGTGGATGTGACCTACCTAGATTTCAGTAAGGCCTTCAACATCATTCCACATAGGACACTACTAAGTCAACTGAGCAGCCTGGGAGTGGGACCAAGTGTGGTAAACTGGGTAAGAAGTTGGCTAGGGGATAGGAGACAGAGAGTGGTTTTAAACTGAGTCTACTCTGAGGAAGGGAGGGTGACCAGCGGGGTACCACAGGGATCCTTGTGATGCTTTGCCCTAGACTCCCCTCCCGCTCCCATCACTGTGAACTCTTTCACTCCCTAACCTTCCTTCCACTGTCTCACAGACGCATCTTTCACTGTGCCAAACTAACCTCCAAATTCTGGCTTGGTGCATTCCCCTCCTACCTCTCATCCTCTCTCTCTCTCTCTACTCCACCTCCCCCGCCCACTCTCTCAGATCTAATGACGCCTGCATCTTGGTGGTCCCTCGCCACTCCACCCTCATCAGCTAGACTGGATTTGCCCATCGTTTCTCTAAAATCTGGAATTCCCTCCCCCCCAAAATACGATACTCCTCCTCCTCCTACTCCCCTACCACCATCCTCCACAACTACCTCTCCGCCAGCTGTTCCTGCTTCAACCCTCCTTAACTACCTATCCCCAGCTCCAACCTTCCAAGCCCAACCCCCTGGCAGGGTTCTCAGCAACCTGAAGGGGGAATCGGGGCATGGCTACTCCTCCTCCTCATATTCATTCTTGCCTCCCCTCCTTTCTTCTCCACCTGCCCTTCTGGGCCGCCTGTGCTTATGAGCTACCCCATCCTTCTACTCCTACAGCACTTGCGTACTACCTCAAGCCTGCTCCTGGTACACTTTCACACTATAAATGGTTCTGTCGCATTATTGTTTTGTACGTTTATTGTACTATACCCAGTGTTCCCCTACTGTTGTATAATCTTACAAGTTGTAATTGTCTGTACTGCCCACATATAATTTGTAACTGTTCATCCTTTAATTGTTTAATCTATGTCTTCTTAACCCTATGTAACCCCCCCCTTCCGGTCGCACCGTGAGACAAGCAACTTGTTCAGTGTGCCCTCCTGGTGAAACATTTCAATAAATAAATAAATAAAATCTGTATTGGTACCAGTCCTCTTTAATGTCTTCATTAGAGACATTGTAGAGGGGCTGGATGGAAAGGTATGCCTGTTCACAGATGACACTAAAATCTGCAACAAGGTAGACACTCCGATGGGGCTGGGGGGTGGGAAGAAATGAGAGGGGACCTGAAAAAACTAGAGGAATGGTTTCTAGAGTATGGCAACTGGGCTTTAATGCAAAAAAGCACTTGGGGAACAGTAACCCAGGGGTGAAGTGCAAGTTGGGAGAAGCATTGGTGACCACCAAACAGGAAAGAGACCTGGGGCTTATCATATCCGATGATCTAAAGATGGCTAGACAATGTGACAAGGCAGTAGGGAGAACTTGCTGGGGTGCACAGATAGTGGTATCACTAGTAGAAAGAAGGAGGTAGTGTTGCCCCTGTATAGATCACTGGTGAGACCACACCTTGAGTACTGTGTCAAGTTCTGGAGACCTCATCTCCAGAAGGACATAGAAAGAGTGGAGGCAGTCCAGAGGAGGGCAACCAAAATAGTGCAGGGTCTGCATCAAGAGCCCTATGAGGAAAGACTAAAGGACCTCAATTTATACACCCTGGAGGAAAGGAGGGAGAAGGGGGATATGAAAGAAATGTTCAAATACCTCACAGGTATAAGTAAGGTTCTTGAAGGTAGCATTTTTCAGAGAAAAACATGCTCAAGGACTAGCGGTCATGCTATGAAGCTGAAGGAAGGTAGACTCAGGAGAGATGTGAGGAAGTTCTCCTTCATGGAGAGGATGGTGGATGCCTGGAACAGCCTCCCAGTGGAGGTGGTGGGGGCCAAAACGGTAATGGGGTTCAAGAATGCATGGGATAGGCATACGGGAACCTTCATGATAGGGCATGGGGAGGCAGAGATCAAGTAGGGTCTGCAGTCTGCTGGTCTGCCGATGCAGCAGCAAGGGGTCCAGTTGCAGTGTCGACATCCTGGGTTTGGTGACAGACTTGGGAGATGGAGGGCCGGCGGGGGGGGGGAATGATTGAGCATCCTGGGGACTGCTCTCCTTCTCCTGGGGGAAGGGAGAAGAGTGCCTGGTGCTTTACGGACCCCTGGCAGAGGCTGGACGTAGCACTGCAGCCGGCGCCATTACTTGGGGGGTTGGGCAGATGCTAGATATCACTGCATGTCCCTGCCCCCGGGGATCCAGCATTCATGAAAAAGCCAGACCCCAGGGCATGACATCCTGCTCTGCTGCAGCCTCCACTGCCACCAATGTTGGCCAGGGGGGTCCTGCTCCCGTAGCTCCCAACGGGGTGTTTGGCTTGCAATAGTGTCTTTTGGGGAGCCTGCCCAGTGGCCCTACTCAGGGAGGCAAGCCTGGGCATGGGGGGGGGACAGCAGGTAAGGCAGGGCTGACCTCTGAATGGAGGATTGGGGGGACTGGACAAAAAAAGAAAGTAAGGTCTGCATTGATACAGTAGGTAGGGAAAAACAGGCAGACTAGGTGGGCCAAGTGGTCCTTATCTGCTGTCAAATTCTATATTTCTATGTAGGTGGGACTGGAGTAGAGGAGGATATACCCTCAAAAGCATTCACTGTCAAGTGGCAGGAAGTGGAGGCATGGGACCAGGATATACCAAGGCCAGTCTTCTGCAGTAGGGGTGTGCAAATACCTTATCCCAAATATTTATCCGAATATTTCTATTCAGACCCCCAAATATTCAGATATTCGGTATTTGTATTTGTATTCATTATTCATTTTTTAAAAATAAAGATAACAAAACTGCCCTCCACCCTCCTGCCCGGCCCAGATCCTTTCAAATATACAAGCCTCTCATCCCTCCACCCTCAGTTTGAACCGCAGTCCCACCTTCCTCCCTTCCAGCACACACAGTCTGCCACCACCACCTTCTCGATCACCTTCCCCAAAAGGGAAAGTGAGAGACAGATCTGTAAATCATGAAACAGTCAGAGTCCAGGGATTTTTTTTTCCAAAAAACATCTCACAATAGCTCTTTTTACTTCTGTGGGGAAGACCCCCCCCGGCCCTGAAAGAGAGCACCTGACAATCTCAACAAAAAGGGGACCCAAGAATTCCTGACAATCAATCAATAGCCAGGAAGGTCCAGGTTCCCAAGTTCAGCAAGTGGGGCCCAGACTAGAGACTGCTTAGAGTACCTCCTCTTCTACGATCAAGGCTGCACCAAAATGATAAGTTCAGCAGCCCCCCCCCCCCATTTGTTAAGTTTTAGTAAAAATAAACCAATTACAGATCAGGAGATTGAACAGTTATAATTATTGTTCCCTACTGCCCATTAAAAAAACTGTATTAGATTATATTAGAATTAGATAATATATTTATTTAGCGCTTGGCATACACACAAAAACATAGAATGTGATGGCAGTAGGCCAAAGGTCCATCAAGTCTGCCCTTACTAGGAGGCAGTATAGCGCAGTGGTTTAGGGCTCTGAGCTGCAACCTGGGTTTGAATCCTACAGCCCCCAACTGCATACTGTGTGACCCTGAGCAAGTCACTTAACTTCCCTGTGCTCCCAGGTCACACCTGGAAACACGTTTCCGCTTAGAGTGCCTTTCCTGGTTAAACAATTTCCCTCTACTATATTACACAACCTATTCCAAAGCACTTTACAAAGCAGTTACCTAGATACTGGTAGTGCAGGGATTATATTCAGCAGACACGATGACTAACCACATTAGAACTTGTTTCAATAAGAGACAGAATGTTGTCCAGGGAGCGGAGATACTCCATTCTTTTTTAACAGTGCCATGGGTTATTTAACCGCCAGCTGGAGTTCTTGCACCTGTAGCCTTTATATAAAAAGTACCTGTACAGAGTTTTACAGGTACCAAATAACTGAACCCTCACACAGAGTTCCAGTGCAATGTTTTGGGGTTGTTACAGACCAGGATAGCAGCTTGGTTAGGTGAATAAACCTCTACCATACTCTGTTCCCCTGACAACTGCATATGGAATCAGCAGTGAACAAAAAAAAAACTGAATGAGAAAGCTACACAATATTTTAAAGTAGCAGTACAATGCAAAAAGTTATTCCAAAAAGTGAATTTTCTGCTATGGTTATGAAAAATATGGGCAGAACTGTTGATTTGGGTTTTCTGGATGCTTCCTATGCTGTGTACTGTACATTTGCATTTTTTGTCTGGACTCTTACCTTCCTTGGTTCCTCAATATTATTTCTATACAAAAATCAAGCGGCCATCCTTTTTTCTTGAGAAATAATTATTTTTAAAATGTTCATACAATTCTTAAATGATAACGAAAACTGAAAATTTTACCACCAACATAAACTGGAAGAGATTTGGCATCAATTAGGTAGGAAAAAAAGGTGGGGTCAAATTTTAACCCATTTTCATTGCACTGCTGCTTTAAAATTTACAGGATCAAACTGTGTGATCCTAAGCAACTACCCTACTGTCTACAACCAAGGGCCATACTATCAAAAGATTTGGCAAAATGGCGTTAAACAAAAAAGGGACAGGAGATTTTCAGAATAGGACCCTAACACAAGAAGAACTGGCTATGGTGAACAATACTGTGAATCTGTTTTTTTTTTTTTTTCTTGTCAGAAGAAAACTGGGTTCTTACTGCAGGTCAAGTCTTACCACATAATCAGTCATTAACCAGAGACAGGAAACATTACTTGTCTCAGGTTCAGGAAACAGCTGCTTTCACAAAACTATATTTATTTGCAGTCTGGTAACCAGTATCATATGTTGTGCAACTACAACTCTTCCTAAACAAGCTTTCCAGCAGTTTGTGCCAAATTGAACATGAATAATCAAAGCAGGATAAAATGCTAATTAAACATTTCACAAAAATTAGGCCAAGCCCTCATGTATCTTGGTACACAATGTACTTTAGCCTTACAGGTATATGATAAAAAAGAAATATACTAGCTTATTGCTTCAGTAAACTTTAGTGCTGCTTAATATACCGCATTACAGTCCCATTACAAAGAGAGGACAATAGTACATTGCTGAAGTTATATAATTTAAAAATTAACTATGGCAGCTATCTGTTCTGGATACACTGCTGATTATGTTTTAACTGCCGTTCCTACCTAGAAAGCTTTTTTTTGATACTTGTATTTAACCTCTGTCTGTGTTGTACCCACTCCCTTAATACATTTCAGAAAGAGAAATAAAGGACAATTTATAATTACATATGCACATATATTTTGAGGAGCTGGGATTTAGATATTAGGCTACAGTCTGCTCATTAATGTGTGCTGAGGACAGGAGAAATACACACTTTGAAGGGGGAGGGGGGGTGTTACAGGTCAAAATCAGGTTGGACAGGCAAAAACCAAAATTTGGCCCCCTATGGCCCACTAGACCAGAAAGGGCAAAACCCAGCTAGCACGATTATTGGGGTCAATTCATTACACACACCCTAGTCAAAACTTGAGGGGACAATCTGATTGTCATATAGTATTTATAAGGCTTTCAACACCAAATATTGCCTGACGTTTCCAAATTTACATCTGTAGGGGCAGAATCATTGACGTGTGTGCATCTAGAGATGGGCAGAGTGAGTGCCAGAAACGTTTATCTTCTTTTACTTTTGCCCATTAGATGTAGGGCCAACTTGGTTAAACACTTATTTAGGAGCGATGACATTCAATTTGCGTGCACAGGCCCCATAGAGGATCAGATATGGAATTTTTAAGCATTCCTACAAATGCTGACATTCTAAACTGCTGAATTTTTACCTTTACAGTAAAAATATAAGTGGAATGCCACATGATTAACTGCCAGAACAGCTACAGTATTAGTAAAAGTTTTACTCAGGACCCTAAAGAGGCTGGCCCACTGTGCCCTCGGAGGGATGAATAATCAAAGCAGGATAAAATGCAAATTAAAAAACCTTCACAAACATTAGGCTGAACCTGTATCCTGGTCACAATGTATTTTAGCCTTCAATGGATATGATTAGAAATATAGTATAGTAGCACAATAGCGTCATTATACTTAGGGTTGAGTGGGCTGTTTAATGTTAAACCGCAGTTTGTGCACTTTAATAACTTCAAAACTGTTCACCAGAGCCGGCCCAGTGGCGCTGAGGTCTGAGGCGCTAAACACTTTACCTCATGCCACGCTGGCTACCCATGTTCTGGAATGAGCATGGGCTGCTGGGGGCTGGCAGGGGAGGAGAAGGTCGAGAATCCCATGGACTACTCTCCTTCTCCAGAGAGGGGGGTAAGTAGCACACAGTGTTCGCTTGCCCCCTAGCAGAGGCTGGGAGGCAACACGATGATGCTGAAGATGTGGGTGAGGGACTGCGGCAGACACCTGGAGGTGCACGTGCGGGAGCATGTGGGCTGCCTCCACTGGCATCACTGCACACCACATCCTCAGAGGGGAGCACAGAAAACAGGAAAAATGGAGTCCTGTGTGGGATGACGATGGTCCCCCTCTGCAACAGCTTGGGAAGGCGCCTCCCCGAATACTGGATTCTGTCTGGTGGGGTTGAGAGTTCTACCCAACCCCTACCATGAAGGGTAAGTCATGGGGGTTAAGGGGAAGGGGTCTAATACCCAGTGCCTGCACAGGGGGGACGTCAGATGGACAGCAGAGGACTCCAGGGGGAAAAAAGTACTAACTAAAAAAAAACCAAAAACTGTTCACCAGATTTGCATAACATTTTGCATATGTGGTCACATGTGGTAGATCTGTGGATGTGCCAAGCCTCGCTCCGGTCGGATGTGCAGATTCCCAGTTCTGGATAGTGCAAAAAGTGAATTTTCAGTTGCATTTTCCCATTGGATTTTGCTGGGTTTTCTGGTGACACCTGTAGTACCCAGACAGTTTGGAAGTTTGTGCAAACATTTTCAGAGTAGAAAGGGGATGGTGAACAGATGTGCCTTTTGCTGGTTTGGTAAAATAATATTAATCTAGTCCAAAGTTATTTAATTCTGAAGTTTATCAAAATTGGTTCTGAACATGCTCAGTAAGCAATTCAAGATAGAGGTTTGAAATGAAAAAGGATTCCTTTTTTGTATGGGGCCAATCCTTTTTCATTTGCCGCCATCTTGTTTCCATTTTTTTCCACGCAAAAAAATTTCAAAAGTCACAAAAATGATTAGCCTGGAGCGAGACTATCACATCTGTCTGACTCATTATGGCCCTGTTAGGTGAATTCTGCACTTAAATGTTGAAAAAATAACCCCCAAATGTGCTTTAAAAAAAAATTATATACTTTTTCATGACTGGCTTCCCAGCTGTGTGAAACAAAAAAGAATCCTTTTTTGTTTGGGGCAATCCTTTTTTGTGAGGGGAAACATCCTATATTTTGTCATTGGTGTCTAGTGGTACCCCCCACCCACCAATCGCCGTCCCCATAATGTGTATTATTTCCTGGAGTCTAGTGGTGCCCCCCACCCTCGAACATCATTCCCGTAATTTTCAGTTTTTTCCCCTGGTATCTCGTGGCGACACTCACCCACCGATCACCGTCCCTGTATTGCTTAATTTTTTTTCCCTGGTGTCTAGTGGCACCCCCCAACCTATGATTGCTATTCCCCCTTTAAAGTTGGTCTTTCCCTGGTGTCTAGTGGCCCCCACACTTCCTATTGCCATTCTGCCTGTAATGAAGAAAACAGTCCCTTGAGGTCTTTTGTTTTTTTGTTTACAACTTGTAAAAAAAAAAAAAAAAAGATCCCTTGGCGATCTGACCCCCCCATCCCAGCCTCCCACTCAGCACCCCCTCACACCATCACTCACCTGAACAGGTCCCAGGCTGAAGATACAGTTTCTGATAGAAGACACATCTTGCTGCTGGAAATGCTGACTGCTATATGAGAAAGCAAGGTAAATACAGTTCAATGTATTTCACCGAGGTTTTCAACTTTGTGGCCCAACCCTTCAACATGGCCTTGTTGGGACCCCACCTCATGAACAATGTTGGTTGAAGTATGCAAATCTGGCCCAAAAGACAATTTTGCAGTCACCTGTAGAATTCACCTTTCAGACTGGATTTAAAAATTTTCACCACCCTTATTCATGAGGTGGGGTCATAAGAACACTGTGTTGAAAATTTAGGGTCAAGATATGTAACAATGGTAAAGTTATGTGCATCTGTTGACATTTTCTTATGCTTGCTCATAACTTCGGTAATTGAAAATATTTTAAGGCCAAATTTTCAAAATAACAATTTTTTTACAATACCTCATGAAAGTGACAGCTGTCATTTTCAAATCCTGCCCAAACTGTTTTTGCACTTGTGGCACAGAATGATGTTCCAGTGGCACTGAATAACATTTTGACATGGATTTGAAAATTCTCTGTACCAGTACATGAGGTGGGGTAATATGAAGGCTATGCTGACAACTTGGTTGCTGTTCTGCTACAAATGCAAGTGCAGGGCCCAGAGGGCCCTGTACTGCCACAGCAACATACATGTCCACATGAGGATATGATTATACTACAGAGATACATAGACACTGTCAGCAGATAAGGACCTATGGCCCACCCAGTCTGCCCATTTGAGCTTGTAAGTTCCCTTTATGTTTTTCTAGAAGTCTGCTGCCCCTTACCCCTGACCTCCAGAATTCCCTTATGTCTATCCCATGCATCCTTAAATCCTGTGATTGTTTCAGCCCCCACCACTTTCTCTGGTAGGGTGTTCCACTTGTCCACCACCCTTTCTGTGAAGAAATTATTCCTCATGCTTCCTCTGAATCACTCTCCCTCCAACTTCATCTCATGCAGTCTAGTCCTGGAACATCTTTTTCACTGGAAAACAATGTATTCCTGCACCTTGTTCCTCCCTGTAAGGTACTTGTATGTCTCTATCATATCCCCTCTCTCTCCCTCCTCTCCTCCAGGGAGTACATATTCAGGTCCTTCAGCCTGTCCTCTTAGGACTTGTGATGCAATCCCTGTACCATCTATGTTGCCCTCCTCAGAACCTTCTCTACCCTGTCTATGCCCTTATGTAGGTAAGATCTCCCAAACTGTACACTGTATTCCAGGTGGGGCCTCACTAGTGTCTTGTATAGTGGAATTATGACCTCCCTTTTTTCTGTTGGTGATGCCCCTGCCTATGCATCTCAGCATCCTATTTGCTTTACCTGCTGCCTTGTCGCACTGTTTCCCTACCTTGAGGTCACCAGAGATAATAACCCCAAGGTCCCTTTCCTGTTTGGGGCATGCTATATCCTCACCTCCCAACTGATATGTTGTTCCAGGATTTTTGTGCCCCATATGCATCATCTTGCACTTCTTTGCATTGAATTTCAACTGCCAAACTCTTGACCATTCTTCAAGCTTCTGCAGGTCCCTCCTCATTCTATCTACACCCTCTGGTGAGTCCACTCTGTTACAGAGCTTCGCGTCATCAGCGAACACGGGCATTCTGCCTTCTAGGTCCTGTGCAATGTCACTGATGAAGACGTTCATCTCAAAAAGTAAGGAAATTCTTTGCAAAAAAACGTCATTAATGCACTAGTTAGGGTTAAAGGAAAACTGTCCAAACAGTAAGGGCATTCACCAGGGCTGCAAAAAATGCCCGATTTAAACAACCAATATAGTTTAAAATGAATGGAGCTAACCTTTTATGAGTTATTAATTGTTGTACTGTTGCTCCTGGATGCACCATTTTAAAAGTGCTCCCACTTACCGGAAGACGAAGTGTGACCAGGCATCCGGTCCTGTGCGGAATGCAAATAAAAATAATGACGAGGCACATTTACACTGGATAAAAGAAACACTGTGCCATGTAGAGGTCTATCTAACTGAACCTCTAGAAGCAATTCCCAGTTAAAATGGAGCAGTGTAAGGTATTTAAAATCGTTCTTAAAGTTGGAGCTCCAAGCTCAGTCATGCTACACAGTATGGTGCAAGTTCTTATTCTGCCTCTGATCCAGGAATACAGATACCCAGACTGTCTCATTACTAATCCTCCTTCAATTCCTCAAGGACAGTTTCGATAAAGGACTGTAACTGGCAACATTGAGAGTGCAGGTCACTGCCTTGGATGGGCTGCTACTGGTGGAATCAGGAGAGTCACTGGGATCCTGCCCTCACATCAAGAAGATTTTTATGAGCCATGACCTTAAAACATCGTCCATTAAAATCTGTTCTACCACAGTGCCTCAATCTGGTCCTTCAGGCTCTATCCAAGGCCCTTTTGACCCACTGATGGATGCCTGTCTTCTTCATCTTATAATTAGGGTCATATTCCTCATTGCAATTACCTCAGCTAGATGAATCAGCAAGATTGGTGCGCTATCCTCCAAACAGCCTTATTCTCATCAGGACTCATTAGTGCTACACACTGGCCTTGAAGATGAATTCTGAATTTCATTGTAATCAAGAGTTAATACTTCCATCCTTCTTCCCTATGCCAAATAATTACAGGGAAAAAGAACTGCATACTCTAAATCCTAGACAAACCTTAAAACATTGCCTCCAGAGAACAGAGCCAGTTTGAAAGACTTCAAGTCTTCTGGTCCTCACATCTGGTCAAAACCAAGAAATCTTCAAAGGACTAAGTTGTATGTTGGATTAGATCAGCCATCATCCTTGCCTATCAGCAAGCAGTAATATAGTTACAAGGTCTAGTTAAAGCCCACTTCATGCACACATTTACAACATTTTATAAGTTGGACGTTGCTGTTTCTGTGGCAGCCTTGTACAGCTGAAGAGTCCTGCAGTCCATCATTGATGTTTAATATAGAGTATAATGTATGATATTTGGTTAATAACCACACTGTAAACACTTCAAGAGGTTGCCATGACATCATTGGAAACCTCAAGAGTGTAGCTCGAGAGATTTTCTGATGTTATGGCAACCTTGAGAAGTGTTTCCAGCATGGTTATAAACCAAAGACCGTGCATATATTTTAAAGTGTATGGGCAACCAAGATTGTGTAATCATGGATTGAATTACTTTTCTGAGTAATTCTTACCTTAAGCAGTCGCAAATAATATAGGAAGATTCCTCAACAACATTTATTGTGCGTTCTTCACAACACTGTTCATCAGTACAGCCTTGCGCAAATCAATTTAATACTGTACCAACATTTCAAATATTTTTCTCAAAGTGGAACATTGAATGTTGTGAGCATCCCGTTTTGTTATACTATTGATGTGAGGTACTCAAGAAGGGTTAACAACAGAGTGATGTCATAAGTATGGCATAACAAGGTTATGGGAATGTCCCTCTGAGGTTGCTTGTTTATTTCCTCCTATGTAATAATTCCACTAGTACTTTTGTCACTGGCACTAGCTTTGCAAATGAGTCCCATGTTTGAGACCAGGTATCTCTTAAGTGGTACTGGATATCTTTTATTTGGAACCTGCTGCTAGGAACCACAGCTGTGAATGTGGCCATGTGCCCTAGTAACTGAAGGAAGTCTCTTACAGGTCTTGGCTGACCTGCTGTGAAAGACTGCTGTTGCTAGCAAAGCTGTAACTCTGGCTTGCGGGAGGAAAGCTTTCCCCTGCAGAGTGTTTTGCTCTGCTCCTTTGAAATCCAGTGCTTAAATAGTCTCTAACTGGGACTTCTGCAGTTATATCAAGAATGCCAGGTTTTCCAAGCTGCTTCTTTTTTGTTACCAACTGAACTGAGCACTTTGTGTCTTGCTGTGTTTTCCCAAAGGCTAGGCTGTAGTCCAGATAGGGGAAACCCCCCATTCCTTGTTTTTTAAGATGTGCTGCCAGCAAGGCCAAGCAGATTGTGAAAACCCTTGGAGCTGAGTTAAGACCAAATGGGATAGCTATGAACTGGTATTGGCAGTTCATCAGCTTGAATCTGAGATATTTTCTGTGAGACAGACTGACTGGAATATGAAAATAGACATTTTCAGAGCCAGGGATCTCAGCCAATGGCCTGCTTACAAAGATGGTATCGCTGTCCTTAGTGTGACCATCTTCAGTTTTTCTTTTTTCAAATGTTTGTTCAGAAACCTGAGATCTAAAATGGTTGGCCACACCTCATTTTTCTTGAGGGTCAGGAAATATCTTGAGAATAGGCCCCTGCCCCCTGGGAGGCAGGGACGTTTTCTATTGCTTTTGATGGTAATAGGTTTTTTTATGTTGGCGTGCTTGCACAGCCAACATTGTGGGACAGTGCAGCTTTGAAGGCGGGGTCGCAGTTAGGCGAATGCAGGGCATGCTCCAGTAGGTGCATCCCGCATTCCCCAATCAGTCTGCATGCCGGCGCCACACCATGCATATATAATGTGGTGAGCACATCTAAGAAAAGGTCCTCTGCAATCCGAGAAAAGCTCATCATATGCAGCGGTCCTTCTCTTGCTGTGCTCGCCGCCATTATGTGCATGGTCAGCAAGCGGGCGGCCACCTAACTAATGCCAACTTCGGGGGTGCCCAATCCCCCTGTCAGTTAACTCCCCCAATTGTTGAATGCCGAGGGGGGTGCCCAAACAGCCTCGCTACGCGGTCCCCCACTTTCTTTGTGTGCCGATGGGGTGCCCATACTTGCCGGCATTACTTCCTCCCCGTGTTGTTGCCAAGAGGGTGCCCAACTCCGTCCAGCTACAGACACCCCCAACAGTTAGGTGGCATGCTGAGCCCACCCCAGCGTACAAATCCTGCAAAACAAAAACTGTCCCGCAATGTTTTTCTTTTTTTCCCTGTAAATGAAAACGGTCCTCAGAATCTCGATGCCCCTCCCCCACCCGCACGCACTCCACTGCGCACCCTGCCTCCCTCACTCCGCCACCTCACACTTACTTGTGGAGTCCGGGCGTGATGATCTTCTGTGGGCCAGGAACACGCCTGCACTCTTCAAAGCCAACTGCAAACTGAAGAAATGCCTAAGCTGTATAATGGAATGAATAGGGGTTTTCAACTTTAATGCATATCTCGGAATTTTGGGACTTTTGGCCCAAATTTTCAACATGGGTTTTGGCACCCCTCTCAAGGAATTCTGCACCGTCAGTATATTCAGTCCCCGAAGGTGATTTCGCAGTCACCGCGCCGAAATCACCTCGGACTGAGTAACGAAACGACAGTGCCACTGTTCATGAGAAGGGCTCAAAAGCCTATGTTGCAAGTTTGCAGGGAAAATGCCAAAATTGCTGTTTTACTGAGCGCGTGAGTAACTGCGCAATGCACGTCAGAAGTTAGTGCATTCGCACTATTTTCATGCCAGATTTTTCAAAATTGGCATTTTACCACACCTTCTTGTGAACTGTACAGCTGTCATTTTTCACATCCTGCCCAAAATGTGTTTTGGCACTTGTGGCACAGAACAGCACGGTCGCTGTGCGAAATCAGTGTTCGGGACACATTACAAAAATGACAGTGACACTGTTCATGAGCAGAGGTGCTAACATGCCTGTGTTGGAAATTTGGTGACAATACTCCATAAAATGACTGTTTTAAGAGCGTGCGTAGCAACTGCGGAACACGTGCTCGTAAGTTAGCGCATTTGCAATATTTTCACACCACATTCTCCACATTGGCATTTTACCACACCTTCTTGTGAACCATGCAGCTGTCATTTTTCACATCCTTGCCGAAATGTGTTTTCGCACCCTCTGGCACAGAATAGCGCAGTCACTGTGTGAAATCACTGTTCGGCACACATTACGAAAATGACAGTGACACTGTTCATGAGCAGAGGTCCTACAATGCCTGTGTTGAAAATTTGGTGACAATACTCCATTAAATGACTGTGTTACGAGCGTGCCTTGCACAGTTTGCACGCACGCTTGTAAGTTCGCAAACTTATATTTTCACACCACATTTTCAACAGTGCCATTGTTCTACACCTCCTAATGAACAGTACAGCTGTCATTTTTCACATCCTGACCAAAATCTGTTTTTGCAGTTCCGGCACACAATAGCACGGTCGCTATGCAAAGCCCGTGTTCGAGACACATTATGAAAATGGCAGTGACACTGTCCATTAGCAGATGTCCTAAAATGCCTATGTTGAAAATTTATGGACGAAAGTCAAATACAATGAGTGTTTTATTTAGCGTATGCTATAGCTTCATGCGACACGCCAGGACTTTGTGAATTTGTAATACTTTCACCCAGCTGTTCATCATTGTCATTTTCCATACCTCCTTATGAACAGTACAGCTGGCTGAAATGTGTTTTCGCATGTCCGGTGCAGAATTGCACGGTCACTGTGCCAAATCACTTTTTGGGACACTTTCAGGAAATGACGGTGACACTATTCATCAGCAAAGGTCCTAAAATGCCTATGTTGAACATTTGGTAGTGAAATTCCAGACAATGACTGTGTTGCAAGCATGCATTGTGCAGTTTCCATGCACCCTTGTAATTTTGTCAATCTGTAATATTTTCATGCCACATTTTCACCACTGGCATTTGTGCCCACCTCATTATCAACAGTCCAGCTGCCATTTTCCACAGCCTGCCCAAAATGTGTTTCCGCAGCTCTGCTGCACAGTGGCATACTCGCTATGCAAAATCACCTTTTGGGACACATTAACAAACTCACAGCGCTATGCCTCTCCACCTCCGCCACTGCCAATGCCAGCGCGACAACATTTGGCATTGACAAATGCTTGTTTTATTTCCAGTTCCAGCAGACATTTTTTTGTGGGAGAACACACTGGAAAGCTTCTGCATATCTGCAGATTTGGTAAGTGTTTGAACTGCAGACACAACCCTTTGCCCACTACTTCTAGTACCCACTTGTCCATGGTAATGTTTACCCATTCCTTGAAGTAGTATGCCAGCCTTCCTCCCACTGACACTGGTTGGGTGACCTGGACAAAGCGGTCAGGAATTTTGTTGTGGCTAGGGCTTAGGCACTGGAGTAGCAGCATTACGCTCGGAAACTCTTTTTCCCTTCCCCCTCTTTGTGATTGGTACTCAGGTGGCATAAGAGACATGGCTCTTGGGAAGTATGCCCTGCCTCTGCCTCCCCTTCCATAGGACCCATAGGAGGCAGAGGACATTTCCTTTTCACTGTTACCTTTGAAAGTGGTTTTGTATTCATCCCTTTTTTTCATGTAGGCCTCTGTTTTGTCACCACGTAGTGAATTTCCCTCAAAGGAGAAATTCATACAAATTTGTCAGCAGATAAAGGCCCTATGATCTGTCGAGTCTCCGTAGGTGTGCAGCTAGCAACTCTTATACTGCAGTTGCCCCTCACTCCTTCCCCTCCCCTGACCCTCCCTCTTACCCTATCCCATCCCCTTTTGAAGCAGTCCACTGTTCTACATTATACAATGGCAAGAAAGAATCCTGCTCTCTGATTGGCTGGAATGGCAACGTACCCGTGATATTATCTTGGCATATCATCACGGGTATAGTGCCATCCACATCAAAACCTGAACACAACCTAAATATCCTTACACAACAGCTGACCGACTGACAGCCTTCAGAGACACATCCCACTACTCACATGCTGAAATATCCTGAGGTAAACTTTACTCTCTTCAAAATGGAAGACATCCAGGAGTGGTTTTCCTATGAAAAAGAAAATACAGCACCACCTGAGCAACTGAAAAAGAAACCAGAAAAACGAAGAAACATCCAGCTTCCTGACGATGACCTTGACAAGCTGGAATGTGACAGAAACAAGCTCTCCACAAAGCGCCAAACAACATGGGCCGTCAATGCCATGAAGGACTGGCTGTCAGAAATAGGTACAGAAATAAACTTCACCACAATAAATGTCTGTGAATTAAATACAGTTCTCCGCAAATTCTGTGGTTCAGTTCGTAACTCCTCTGGTCAGCCATACAAATCAGCAGCTTAATCAGTTTACGAGCAGGCATCAACTGCTTCCTAAATGAACCACCTCTAACCTGTAATATGAATATTTTAACAAATCCTGATTTCCAAAGTGCCAACAATGTTTTTTCTGCCCAAATCAAAAACCTTAGACGAGAGGGTAAAGATAAAGCAAAACACCACCCACCCCTCAGCAATACAGACCTCAGACTTTTCCGTGAATCCCCCGCTCTAAGCACACAGACTCCCAAGGGACTGCTGCGCCACGTCTGGCCCGAACTCCAAATACACTTTGACAGATGTGGTTGTGAAGGCCAGCGTAAACTGCAACCCAATTCCTTTGAGTTCCACACATCTGAAGATGGGCTTAACTATGTCTCCCTAGGCTTTAATGAAAAAACCAAGAATCACGGAGACCCCCTGGAAAAAGACCATGACAAGAACAGAGGAGCAATGTTCGAGCTGCCAGGTCATCCCCAGTGCCCCGTAGCGGCCCTGCAAAAATACATCTCGAAGCTCCCACCAAAAACTCCTTGCCTGTACATGCATCCCTGTAGACAAACCACAAAACCATGGCAAATGAAGAAATCTGGTACAGCATGGAACCAGTCGGAATAAATTACCTTGCTACAATGCTGCCCAAAATCTGCCATGCTGCAGGTCTTCCTAACAGCTACACAAACCACAGCCTGTGTGCAACTGCCATCCAGATCCTCAGCAATGCCGGCTTGGAGAGTCGACAAATTATTTCAGTAACAGGGCACAAACAAGAGTCTTCCTCGCACAGTTACTGGGGACCGACTTTACAGGAATGTCGACAATGGAGTTCGATCCTATCCGGTGCAATGCCAGATGTCACAGGTCACTGCCGAACTGAAACAGTGCCTCCCGATGTCAACATGCTTCAACACCTACCGACGACCTCTGGAAATGCTTCAACAGAGCCTCAAGCAACAGAACTGCAACACAACATAACCCCCTCTAAAGAAAAAACCCAAACACAGCAGCAAGACACGAGCAACACACAGTTCTTCATTCAAGGAAACAGTATGTGTGTCATCAATATCTACAAACCATAGACTGTATGTAATCCAAATAACAATTACTCACAGCATTGAAGTCTTGCATTTAAAAGTTAAAAACTAAATGTTCTAATGGTTGAACAGTTAAAAGAAATGTTTCAGTACAGTTAGCAATTTATTATCTCTTAAGTTATTTTAATATTTTAATATTTCTACAGTTCAGAAATATTTATTAATTTAAAATGTTTAAATATTTCAAGAAAATGTAAAAAAAAAAAAGGAACTATTTAACCTTGTGGAAGGACATTACTTCATTTTTACTCATTAAAAATGTTTTTAAACTCAAAACAAAAAGTCTCTTTGTTATTTATACACACAAGTGCCATTGTATAATAGCAATAATGCACTCCAGGGTGTGTGTCGTGCTGGGATACGTCACTTCTGGGGTGATTAGTCGCACTCAGCCTACGGCCTCATGCCTAATCACCCCAGGCGTGACGTTATCCCAGCACGACACACACCCTGTCATGCATTATTCCTTTAGTATACGGCTTCCGCAGGCAACGTGTTCCACCCAAACACCACTCTCTCCATAAAAAAGTGTCTTCTCATTTCCCCTTAACTTCCCCCTCCAATCTGAGATTGTGATCTCGAGTATCCCTGCCCCCATTAACTTGAATAGTCCCTCCATGCCTGTCTTGTTTATTCCCTTCATGTACTTGAAGATTTCAATCATATCGCCCTGTCTCTCTTCTCCTTCAGTGAGTACATGTTCAACTCCCTCAGCCTACTCACGTAGGGTATGTCCCCTAGTCCCTGGATCATCTTTGTTGCCCTGCACTGCACCCCCTCCAGTAACTTAATGCCCCTTTTCAGGTATGGGCGCCAGTACTGCACGCTGTACTCCAGGTGTGGCCTAACAAGTCACCTATACAACAGCAGGCTCACTTCCCCTCTCCTTGAAGATATACCCCTGGCAATACAACCCAGCATTTTGTTGGCCTGTGCAGCTGCCTTCCTGCATTGTACTGAATTGTTCACTGAGCCCGTTATAATCACCCCCGGATCCTTCTTCTCCTCCTCCTCCTCTGTCATGGCTAGCTGAACCCCCCTCAACTGGTAGCTCCGTCTTGGGTTTTTTGCCCCGAGATGTAGCACCTTGCACTTTTTGGCATTGAACACCAACTGCCAGGTGTCCCACCAGGTTTCCAATTGACAGATCATCTTGCAACCCATGCCATCCTCCTAGGTCGTCCACTACTGCTACCATCTTGGTGTCATCTGCAAACAAGCTGATCTTGCTCTTGATGCCCATTGAGATGTGTGATATGAACAACCCAAACAACACCAGTCCCAACACTGAGCTCTGCAATTCTCAGGTTGTCACTGGCCTTGGAGATGAGAGCTCTCCTCCCATAACCACCCTCTGCTGCCTTCCCTGTAACCAGTTTACTACCCATCCCACCATTTTCACCCCTGCACCTGTACCTGCCAGCTTACTACCCAGCCTCCCATGTGGTACCGAGTTGAATGCTTTACTGAAGTCCAGAAACAGGACATCCACTGCATGGTCCTTGTCCTACTATCTAGTTACCCAGTCATAGTAATCCACCAGGTTGGTCTGACAGGACCTGCCCATGACAAGCCCATGCTGCCTAATGTCCTGTAGCCTTTTGGTCTCCAGAAGGGACACCACCCTCTCCTTCAGGATTGTCTCCATCAGTTTTCCCATGATGGATGTGAGGCTTACTGGCCTGTAGTTTCCCAGTTCATCTTTGGGACCGCTCTTATGGAGGGGTACCACGTGAGCCATCCTCCAGTCCTGAGGTACACTTTCTGAGACCAGGGAGGCATTGAACAGGTCTGCCAAGGGCCCTGCCAGGGTTTCTGCCAGCTCTCTCATTATCCTGGGGTGAACGCCATCCAGCCCTGGCACATTGTCCACCCTCAGTGCCCCAGGACCCTGCAGTACCCTGCCCTCTGTGATTCCCCGTGTCACTTCCTCCTCCCCTGAGCCGGACCTCCCACACACCCCCTTTGGAAACGCCCCTCCTTTCTCCTTAGTAAACACTGAGCAGAAGTATTCATTAAGAGCTTCTGACTGCTCTGCCACTGTTTCCACCCAACCCTCTTAATCCTTACTATTTTGTCCCTACAACTCCTTTTCTCCCTGATATACCTGAAGAATTCCTTCTCCCCCTGCTTGAGGCCTTGCACCAGCCTGAGCACCTTAGACGCCTTGGCTGCCCTTACTGCCATCATCACTTCTTTCGATTCCTTCAGGTAATCCTTTCTGTCCTCCCCCTCCCTGTTTTTTTGAACTTCCTAAAGTTGGCTCTTTTATTTCTTACTTTGACCCCCTTGCTCAACCAGCTGGATTTCTTGGTCCTAGCTCTCTTACTCTGGACCCTGATGCAGGTTTTGGTTGCCTCCTCAATCCACAGTTTTATTACTTCCCCCCTCTGGTTAGTGTCCATATTACTTTGGATTCTAGCTAGATACCCTTTAACTACCTCCCCTATCCTCCAGAAGTTGGCCTTCCTGAAGTCCAACAGTCTTGTACCTGTTTCTACTTCTCCTTACCCATTTTCAACGTGAACCACACTGAGTGGTGGTCACTTCCTGCCAGCGGTTCTTCCACCCCCAGCTCCCTCACAAACTCCTCATTTGCCAGAATGAGGTATAGAGTGTTCCCTAACTTGGTTAGCTCACTGACCATTTGCATTAGGAAGCTAACCTGGAACACATTCAGAAGTATCTGCTCCCTTCTATTCATGGTGGCTGGGGTACTCCAATCCACTCCTAGCAGGTTGAAGTTCCCCACAATCACTGTGCTACCCTCTCTGCAGGCCCTTCTGATCTGTCCTGCTAGTTCCTTCAATTCCTTGACAAACTCCTCTGTCTGAGATGGTGGCCTGTACACTACTCCCATCCTGAGAGTCCTGTTCTTGGAACCCTGGATTTACATCCATAATGACTCTGTACTACCCTCCTCCCCTCCTCCTCACGAACACACTTCAGTCCTTGTCTCACATACATGCTGCCCCCCCTTCCCATTTACCCTATCTCTGTGGAATATCTTATACCCTGGTACCACCAGGTCCTAATCCTGGTAATGGGTGACCCATGTTTTGGTGATGGCTGCCATGTCCACCTCCCCTTCTGCCACGAGAGCCTGTAGCTCTGCTGTTTTTATCACTTATATATACAAACAGTAATAATTACTAGGCTCCTAGCATTCAAGGTGACCACCCTCCACCCTTTTTTCTTCCTCTCCCCCCCCCGCTCCCTCTTCCTAGCATCCCCTCTAGTACTCCCTTCTTTTCCATTGCTTCTAGCATGGGGGTAAGCTCATTCGGCTTCCCTTCCTGTGGATTCTGCATGCTCCTGCCCACTGCCACCCCCACTCCTAGTTTAAAATGCCCTTAATGTAACCCCCCATCCTCTGCTTCAATACCCTCTTTGCCCTCCTTGCTTAGGTGAAGTCTATCCTTACTGTAGAGATCACTGTCCTCCGAGGGGCCCTCCCCACTCACCCACAAGCCCATAACCTTTGGACTGGCACCAGGTTCTTAGCCATTTGTTAAATTCCTCTATTCTCAGTTTCCTTGCCGTGCCTGCCCTGGGCACTAGAAGTACTTCTGAGAAAGCTACAGGTAGATAGATAGATAGATAGATAGATAGATAGATAGATAGATAGATAGATAGATTATTTATAAAACACCCATTTCCTGAGACTTTGGGCACTATACAGTTCATAAAATACAATCATAAACAACAGACTAACAACTGATCTTCCTGCCTCCTCACATATGGGTCCTAGCTCCTCAAACCTCCCTTGAACTACCTCTATCGTCTCTCTCACTAGGTCATTTGTCCCCACATGCAGAATTATATGTGGTATCACCCTACCCCTCCTAGCAAATTTTAGAACAGATTGACCCACCATTTCAGCTGTCATTCCTGGCATGGTCTCCACCAATGTGCGACTATGCCTCTCTCCCTTGCTTCTCCATCTGACTCCTCTTAGTATTGAGTCTCCCAGCACTAGGACTCCACCCTCTTTTCCATGAACTGCATTCCCTGGCCTCCCTTCATCCCAGCCTCTTCCTCTGGACTCCCCCCCATCCTCCGGCACAGTTGTTCCACCTTCTGCTCCTGATGAATCATTCCCAGTTGTTCTCCTGCCTGTTCCATGTTCCTCAGGCCTATTTTTAGTTCCTTCTGTGATCACACCCTAAATCACATCCCCCAGTCCTGCCAGTACTGCAAACTGATTTTTCAATGCTCCATCACTACCACATACTTCCTCCTTCCTAATTACCAGCCCCCCTCGCTACTGCTTCTATGTCTTTTATCTCCCCCATCCTCCATTCTTCCCCTTTTCTGCTGTCTTTTGACCCTTGACCTGTGTCCCCCTGTCTCAGTTCCCTATCCACCACCCTTTTCCCGCTTCTTCTCCCTGTTGGTTCTATTTGTCTTTCCTCCTCAGTTCCCCATCTGCTTACTCCACCTTTTGGGTTGTTATCCACTGCAGCCCACCGTTCCCTCCTTAGCTCCTCCTGTAGAACTCTGATCTCATTTTTAAGCTGCATTATTTGCCTGCACAACAAACAACCCCCCCACTCTCCATGAAAGTCTAAGAAAAATTGGTGCTTCGCAGTTGTTGCAGCCTACCACCCTACCCATCTCTCTATTCTCCCGCCAGCGTCCCTCACACTCTCAGAAGAAGCCCATCACACCCCCATGCATACTCCCTTTCTAGTTTTGTTCATTTTCCACCAGTACAATGAATATTGTAGCTAAAAAGGTGTATATACTATCTGTTTAAGCTATACTGTAATTACAAAGTTACTAATATTTTCTTAACTCCAATATTATCATGCACTTTTCCTATTCCTCTGTCCTTTTCTTTTACTCACAAAAATTTATGCCCAGCCAAAAACAGATTTGCAATGTAATATTTATAGAATATAATTTAGACTCTTAAAAAACAGTCCCTTATAGCTTTAAATACTTTTTTGAATTTACAAGGACCACCTATAGGTGGTACCTAATTGTTCCACCTCTTTCAGCTGAGTAGTTAATATATGAGGTGGAGGGCGGTGCGAGGGTGGGTCAAAAAACAACTCGAGTGCCCAGTGTAGCTCCTTAGTGCCCCCCCCCACAAACAGTAATGATTACTTATTGCTGTAAGTTTCAGTTTCATAATCCACAATATATTTTAAGTCCAGAACTGTGTATGGAGATGACTGCCCCACTCCACTGCAGGGTTATAACTTGGAAAGTACTGTTCCAATTCCTTCCCTTTTACCCCAGATGGCATTGTTTTGAGTAGGCTGAGAAAGGATGGTACTCCTCAGACAGGAAAACCTTATTAAGGACATTGCATGAGCCAAAACTCTAGCAGCAGTGTCATTAGTGTCCACGACAGTATGGAAATGATATATAGTGTATGGTAGAACATAGTTATGTGCGGAATTCAGTTTGCTGTGAAATGTTGTTTTGCTGCAGTAGTGTTGTCCGTAGTGCATCAGAACAACTTTTCGTTCTGCTGCACTATGGACGTCGCACAACACCAATCGCCACAGAAATGGCTGGCTCAACCAGATGACAGTCGTGGTGGCAGCATCACATTGGCCAGATCTTGCACAGTTCAAGACCGCTTTAGAACTGCAGGATCAACCAGATATTTAGTGTTAAAACCAAGGCAGGATCTACCAGATATCTAAATTTAACTTACAAATTGGGTCTCCTCCCGGTTCCCTCTTCTCGCTACACGAGGGATTCAGGCACCATGTTTTTTTTTTTTTAAATCCCACCCATACTTGATTAGCAACCAATCCAACGCTGCCACCAAATTATGAACATCTGCTCCCTAGTAACCTCACATCATCACCTTAGCAACCACCCTAACTATCAGCATGCTGTGGAAACGACCAATTTGAATTTGTATCTTAAGTGTAAAAAATAGATTTATTTTATTGAAGAGTGGCTGCCACACATTATATAGAATAGTGGATGGGCAAACCTATGCACAACCAGTGTACTGTGCCACCTCGGGGATCTGATTCCCATGGATCTCTCCAGTTTTGCTCTCAAGGTCACAGGGAATCAGAACCCCTCGATGGCACAACACACTGGTTGTGCATAGTTGCCCATCCACTATCCTATATTTTGTGGCATCCAGGGCTCATCTTGCTGCGGCAACCAGGTTCTGTGCCAATTCACCACCCGTTCTTTCTGCCAGTGCCAGAATTGTATTCTAACATGCTTTCTGGTACTATTCTATGTCTGCCAAGTGAGCTGTCTGCCTGATAGGTGTGGAAACTGTAGCATAAACCTTTTGGGCCACAGTATCCAGTTTTTTAGAGTCTTTTTCAGGGGGCTGCACAGAGTGACTTTTGCTCTCTTACAAGTAGCAGCCTGGACTGCTCCATGACAATCAGGATGGGCCCATGGATATTCCACTCCCTTCTGGTCCAGCTGATATTTTTCTGTCAATTTTCCTATCTATGACTGAGGTGGGTGTGGACATGACTTGATATGGCCTTCTTAAGTGGTTTATGTTTGGGAAGTAGCATTCTTCTTGGTGGACCTACTCTCGTGTCCATAAAATCAACATCTTCATCTTCCTATGTTTCTAGCAGGGAGATGTTGAGGGTATCGACCATCTGTTTGACAAATGAGGAAAAAGATGAGTAGTCTTCACTGTGCCTTGGAGGAGGTTCAAAATCTTTCTCAGGTGCACCCTCTAATTCTATGGGTCACCACCCTCCATTTGTACTTAATATTCTTTTTCCTCGTTGTCCACAAGCAGATAGTTTGGAGCCTGGGGGGGGCAGGTATCTTATTAAAATTTCCTATGGCCTGGATCGCCTGGAAAAATTATTTTTGATGTGTCCTTTGATGAGAGCATTTTTTCATGCCATCTGCCTGCTCCTTTTTCCGTTCAATAGAGGTAGCAGTGACATTCTTTGCTTTAAATTTCTTTTTGGCAGACATTTCCAGTGTCTGCTCTGAAGCTCTTTTGTATGTATTTTTGCCACCACTGGATACAGGGTTCCTCCTTTCAGACACTCAGATGTCTGAATAATCTTTACAAAACATGTCTGATGGCTTTGCAGCTTTATCTTTTTTCTTGTCACCTTTAACATTATTTGGCGCTGAATGTGAGGAGATGGGCCCTTGAAAAACTTGCTCTCCACCATCGGGAACACCCTCAGAGCCTTTTTTATTATTTTTATGACACAGAGGCAGACTGAGAAGGGATGCTTCTTGTTACATTTTTTACCCTTTTTAATTAGGTTTTTGGGCAAACAAATCTGACAGAATTTATCATTTTAAAGTCATTTTGTGGACCTAAACACTTTAAACAAAGCTTGTGACAGTCTGCCTTTGCCAGGAACTGAAAATAAGTTGTGCTTTTTTTTGAAAGTCCACAGTTACGTAAACAATAAACCACAACAGGGTATGGGGTTACTGCGAATTAATCAACACCCTGGGTGCATTGTGAGGCACAGGGCTGCAGGCCGAGTGTCCACACAGCACCCAGGGTGTTGATTAATTCCCGATAACCCCATACCCTGGAGTGGGATACTGCACTTACAGCACGGGTTTTGGTGAAAAAAAGGAGAAAAAAAATACATGAAAGGGTTTTCTCCATGTTTACAGACCAAAAAAATTAAATTCTGCCATCTGGAAAAATAGACCCCAACAAATAATGCAAAACTGACTGCTTTTCTGCACATACAAATGTCAGAAATACAGTATGCACATGGTTTCTGACATTTAATGAGCATAATATTCTTGCTAATACACCATGATCTCTAGTCACAGTGGGGGACATGCACTCTGTGTCTCTCCAGCTCTCTCTGACTCTCTCTCATTGTTGCTCTGTCTCTGAGTGTGCTCCCCTCTCTCTCTCTCTCTCTCAAAACTGCCACTACTTCAACACTGTGCACTGCATCGCCCGGTCCCTGCCTCTCTGTCTCACCTGCCATCCTCAGAATGCACTGCACACACTGAGATAGAGAGAGAGAGAGAGAGACAGAGATGCAGCAACACTGCACAGACTGACTGCCCTCATGGCAGCACCTCCCCCCCGACAGACTGACCACATTTATAGTGGCATCCCCCCAAACCATGTATGTCTGTTGCACTTAGCAATACAGAGAGAAAGAGAACACTGCAGGAATTGTCCATTACATGTGCTGATGGCGATCTCAATGTCAGTGTCTCTCTCACTCTCTCCTATGACAGCATGCTACACGTCTACCTGTGCACTGCATGGCCCGGCCCCTGCCTCACTGCCTCCCCTGGCATTCCCATAACTGCTGCACAGAGACACAGATACAGAGAGGGACACAGACTGACCGCGCTCACAGCTGCACAGCGCCCCCCCATTTGAGGCAGTATAGTGCAGTGGTATAAGGCTCTGATCCGCAAACCTAGAGATCTGGGTTTGAATCCCACAGCCCCCACTTCTATACTGTGTGACCTTAAGCAAGTCAGTTAACTTCCTTATGCTCCCAAGTTGTACCTGTAAACAAACATCAGCTTAGTGTGTCTCTCCTGGTTAAAAAAAATAAATGTATACGCCGCACTTACCAGTACAGAGAGAGAGAGACAGCACTGTCTACATAACTGTTATTTACCATAACACATTTACAGTCCGACACAGGTCTAACACACAGAGACAGACAACAGGGACTGCAGCATTTGCTCTCACTCTCTCTGTCTCCATCACTTGCTTGTTGCTACTGCCACCGACATAGGGTTGCCACTTTTGGATGAGGCAAAAACCGGATCCTAAGCTCCGCCCCTAGCCCCACCCCTTTTCATGACTCATCTTGCATTGTTCCTCCTAGAAAGCCAGTGGTTATATGAATAAAATACAACACTTAAAGCAGTTCAACAAAAATCTTAAGATACTGTACTGTACCTGTTAAAGTTACTTTCCTAGGTTCTTCCTAGTTATTTATTTACTTATTTATGTATTGATTTATTAACATTAGTTTACCAGATAAACATACAGCGATAAAAGAAATCTCATTTACAGATATGATATGGGGGAGACAAGGGAAATACTTTAAATAGCATACAACAGTACACTTGGTATATAATAATACATAATAAAGAAATTGTTTTCTATGATGTGTACTATATATTTTTCTGGCTTCATTTCCTTTTCATGTCCACAGTAATATTTCAAAGTCAAAGAAGTGGCCACATTTTTTTCTTGAGGAAAAACATAATTTAAAACATTTAAAATGCCTAAATTCTGTTAGAGATGAAAATGTTTACCAGCAAATGAAAGTGGAAGACAACTGGCTGTGTTGGTGTTACAAAAGGTGGGCACACAGTGGAAAAGATTAGGTTAAGTAAGTGCTAATGGTGTTAATGGCCATACTTTACACCTCCCAGGTTGACTGCTTTCACAAACAAAAGGCTATACTGACATCAGAACTTGTTTATAACCTGGACATGTAGTTAAAACAATGAATGAGATGACAAAATCTGTTTCAAAGGTATGTGAGCACTCAAAATGGCTCAAAAACCTGACCAGCACAGAGTAAAACTGGATTACCTGATAAGAACCCTGAAAACCTGACCACCAGGTAGAAAACCTGACAGGTGGCAACCCCACACCGACACCATAACCTGGACCGCACAGCGGGAACACTCACAGACATCAGGCCGCACATACCGGTACCACTTTGAACGTACTCTCTCACTACTGCTTTATTCTGTTTCATGAAGGTAAAAACATGAGTTGACAGGCACACTGATGTGCAGGTGGTTGGGGAAGGGGGGGCATGCCACCAAACTTCAGCTGCCTCCCCCTCTCCTGTATCTCAATCTGTGGTGTATCTCTCTCTCTCTCTCTCTCTCTCTCTCTCTCTCTCTCGCTCTCTCTTCCTGTCACCACCATGTTTCCCACTGCTACCTGTCACTGTCTTGCTTGCTCTCTCTCTCTCTCTCTCTCCCTTGTGTGTCTCACCCGCTCGCTGTCAGTCCGCTGCTCCCATTCAGTCTCTTTCTCTCTCCTTCTACCTGTCTTCCTCTGTGTCTGGATATTTGCACTTTGGGGGACACACACTGTGTGACCAAATGCTTTTTTAACCGCCTACATAGTGCACTACAAGCCACAGGACATATGCTGCACTCCCACTGGCTCACTGGGGAGTTTCAGTGGCTGCCACTCAACTTTCTTTTCTTCTGTACAGAAGGAGACCCAGCAGCGCATCTCCTGAGTCGCTTTGCAGAACCATGGGTTAATGCTAACTTAATCCACAGCCCCACAAAGTGACTTAACCAATAGGATTGCATGTTTCTGTCAACCCACGTTGTAAATACTGTAGGTACATTTCTGGGGACTTGGACATGAAAAAAAAATGAGGCACATTGATCGGGACACTCTCCTCCTGTGCAGGGAGGTGTATTTGATATACAGTATGGACTGCCTAAACCCAGAGGTGATCTTGAATGAAGATGGTAACTGGGCCCTCTTCTGGTGAAAAAGGAAATATTATATTATTGTGTCTTTGAACAACCTGATGCAGGGATATATTTTTGCACCATAGTGTTGCTGTAGATCTTTCCCAATAGGACTTATAACATTATATAGGTGACAGAGGTATAATGGCATTGGTATTCTGCAGTAATATTGATTATGACTTTACATAATGATTTAGTGCAGTCAGATTTCACCACAGTAATGTGCAAACCTTCCTTTCCTACTTCCTACTAGTCTGCTTTAAATAATGTTAAGTATAAGGTTAAGAATAGGAATATTGTATGAAAAGTAAAATATAATATTACAAATAAAGTACAGGATACTGCAAAGTATTTAATATAGAAATAAAATGGATGGTGAATATGAAGGTTGGGCTGTATCCCTGGGTGGGGGAGGGTGCATGAACCAATGCAGTCTGTCTCTCTTTGCTCCCAGTGCACCCATCATCTTGTGCACTGAGGTACGGAAGAAGTGGACTGAGGCATGACTTGTCATTCCCCTGCAGCAGGTGGGATGGGTGGAGTCTCGGTGAGATGTCTATAGTGACATTATCCCCCTCACCCCACCACAGTGCAGTATAAGAGTCGCGTATGTTGGTGGTCCAACCACTCCTAGGAGCTGGCAGGAGTCGGCTGGGCAGCAAGGCATCTTTCCTGTGGCACTTAGTAGGGGTTTTTCACTCATGCTTTTTGATTTTTCCAAAGAAGAGGTTACCTAAGCAATAAGACATGACAGTGTGGTGGTTGTTATGTGATAACCACACACCTAGGTGCGTGGCAAGGCACGAGGCCGAAGGCTGAGTGTCCTTCCACACCTAGGTGTGCAGTTATCACATAACAACAACCACCCTGGAGTGTCTTATTGTGCTTATAAAATGGGTAATGACTATGAAAAAAAGGACACTGACAAGGTTTTGAATTTTGTAAACTTTTTAACATTTATTTAAATACAGAATAGAGAATTTATTGAAGCATTGAGATAAAATAGTCCATTGGTAAACTTTTTGAATAACAATAACAATAGCAATAACATTAGCAAGCAATAGTCTACTTGTTGTAATTTATGAATTGAACTTTACCATGGAATATTGGGTTCATGAGGTTAAATGGCATGTTTTCCAATACTGTTGTTTCTCTGAATGGTGCTTCAAATGTGCTGGTGGTTGACTCTATTTCCTTTCATGAAGATCCTGTCATGTCACAACATTTCTTTTTTTTACATTAATATGCTTGGGTAACAGTGGATACTTTAATATTGACTTATAAAATGGTTGCTCTTTAAGGTTCGCTATCTTGTGGCATTTATTTGTACTTCTACAGGGTTTAAATTGCCTCCCTGTTTTTTGCTGGCGCTGCTTCTTTAATTTTTTGGTGCCTACCATCATGCACTGCACACTGCCGTCTCGGAAACCGATCGGCTTTTACTTCTACAGCTCTGTGCAGAATTTTCACATGGAGAGTTTTATATTTATTCAACTCTAGTGTTGCTTTGCAAGTTTTAAAAGTTGTTTGCTGCTCTGCTGTATTTATTTATTTGCTACCAGCTAACACAGCATCGGGGGTCGAGGGTGAACAGTCTAACAGTGCCTTTTGAACTGTCCTATCTCACCAGGTGATTTCTTGCCTAGATTGCAACTTCCATCTGTGACCTGATCAAGTATGTTTTTTTAAAATTGTTTTGAGGTTTTGTTATGGCGATTCAACTCTCCATTGAGACTAGTACTGTGATATGTGTGTGTGTTTGTGGTACTTACTACTAAGGGCTGGCGACCGCTGTGACAGGAATGAAACTGGTGCCGAAATACACTGAAAAGTGTAATAGATATACGGACTCTCATTCTTATTTTTTACATTGATTTATACTGATGGTGGGAATACTCGATTACTGTGGGAAAGATGCTGCTAGATATTGATTGGTAGTGTTTTGGGGGAGAAGGGTGAGCGAGCATGCAATCAGCTAGTAGGACAGTTGCCCGATGCTGACATTCAATATTCAGGCTGTACATTCACTACGAAGAGCGGGATGTGTGGCCTACTAAGACAAACGCTGCTGGTGTGTTTAGGGGAGCGACACTGATGCAGCCAACATTGGGCACTAAGGTTTGTTTGGTTGTTTGGTTAATATTTTGATTATTTAGCAATTTGTGTCATGGGCTCACTTTTCTTTTTTATGCCGCTACCACCTGCCGGTTCCCCTAAGTCAGATGCTTTACTAACATGGAGGTCGGGCATTCCGCAACAGAATGTGGAAAAGGCATTTATTTCAGGGTAGCCTCTGCACAGGTGGCTGGAAAATGCTCCCAACCCAGTGGTTGTTACTCCTTATACCACTGGATTCCAAAGTCTGTCAACCAATCAGGAGACATGATATTTCTTATCTATTGTATAAATTAGTATAAATCATGATATCTGTTCTCTCATAGAAAATACAAGCACATGAAAAACAAGAGAAAGGGATGTGGCTACCCACTCAGGAAAATTATGAATCAACATGAGGTACAACTGTATCATACCACAAAGGGGTAAATATATAAGGGACACTGTTCTATATGGACATAACTAAATGAGAATTTGTTTTTTACATGAAGGTTCAGATGACAAATAGATATAATATGGTATAATATTGAAATAGCTACATATGCTAATTAAGCAAAAGGCTGGGGTTAATTATAATAGCAAAGACAGACAGACAGATAGATACATACATACATACATAGATAGACAGACAGATACATAGATATGTGGAAGTTTTATTGAGTAACGTTTAAGTGAATCTCTTTTCTTTTTTATTATCTCTATTATTAATTATTAGTTTGGTGGTAAATATTTTTGAAGATGATAGATATGGAATTTTTTTGAGGGAAGTTACACAATGAGTATTTTTAAAAAATAAAGCATTGTGAGAATACATGCTTTTGTTGTGCAGGGGAGTTCTTTAGGAATAACTTATGTTGATTGTGTGACTAATATGGACTCCGAAAAAAGCTTGGATCACTGAAAGTTGGTGGAGGGGTGCACAGAGGTGTGTCTGAGACAATAATGAATATAGATTCTAAAAAGAAATGTTTTAACATTTTTGACAGCTACTTAAACACAGTGGGTCTGAAGTAGTGGTGACAGCCATGAAACATCCTGGTCATGTTATATAACAATAAAACCTGAAAAGAAACAAAAATGTTGCTGAAGTGGAGTTCATCCAACCATTTGTAGTACAAAAAATATGACAGGACTTATAGTTTACAAAGTCCTGCTGTGGACCTACACACTTTAAACAAAACTCATGAAGATGGGGTTGGGGGGGCAGTTCAGCAGTTCAGGGGCAATGTGAGGAAGTATTTTTTCACAAAAAGGGTGGTGGACACATGGAACACTCTTCCTGAGGAGGTTGTGGGGTCTAAAACTGTGGGAGAATTCAAGAATGCATGGGACAGACGTAAGGCAATTTTTGAGAGGGGTAGGAAGAAACAGGCTGTTGGTTAACTAGACTCTGCAGCTTATCCTGTAGGTAGGGAAATCGGCAGGCTAGGTGGGCCAAGCGGTCCTTATCTGCTGTCAAAGTCTGTGTTTCTATGGCAGTCTGCCTTGCCTGGAGCTGGAAACTTCAGAAGCTCCACAGGGTTTCTCTGACATGCCAATATGAGAGAAATTACTCACCATAGTAATGTTGTTTCTTTCAAAGGAGTCCCTCACTATGCTTAACAACTGCCTTACAACTGCAATCATTCCCCTTGAATGAGCTGCCCTGGAGGTTTAGAATTTTATACTAATTAGAGAATTTAGAATGAAATTCAAGCCCTGCTGTGTGATCATTCTCACACCTGCATTCTAACATCATATTTATTTCTAAAGCTAGGGTGAGCAGTGACCACTAAAACTAGCTAAATGGCTACCAAAAATATCCTGAGACTAGCCAGTTATTGAGATAGGGAAAGACCACCACTTCCTTTTTCCTCAAATGTGCTTTCACTATGGCCAAGCACTTTGAGAACACTCCCAGTGCTGAGGACAGGCCGAAGGGAAGTGCTCTGAACTGGCAGTGGCAGTTCCCTATCTTGAACCTGAGGTACTTTCTGTGGCTGGACCTTACTGGGATGTAAAAGTAGGCATCTTTCAGATCCCGTGAACCCAGTCAATCTCTTTTCTGCAGAGATGGAATCATTGATTCTAGTGTTACCATCTTGAATTTTTTATTTCTTTAAGTGTTTGCTTAGATATCTTAGATCTAAAATAGGTTGCCACGCCCCATTTTTCTTGTAGGTCAGGAAATATCTTGAGTAAAGTCCTTTTTCCCACTGTGTGGAAGGTATGTTCTCCACTGCATTTGCCTGCAGCATTTTGTCATCTCCAGTTCCAACAGGATTCTTTCTGCTGGGGTGTGATGTTGGGACCCTTTGTGGTTCTGCAGTCTTGGGGGAAGTTTCTGAACTGCAGGGACAAACCCTGACTCACTATTTCCAGAACCCACATGTCTGTGGTTATTTTTGTTTATTCCTGAAAATAGTGTGTCAGCCTTCTTCCCACTGGCAATGGTTGGGTGACTTGTGCAATCTTGTCAGGAGTTTTGCTTAGCCTGAGGTTTTGGGGCTGGTTGAGCAGCTGCGCGCCTGGTGCCCGTTACCCCTACCTCTAAAGTGACCCCTTAGAGCAGTGTAGTCATATGGAATATAAGCACAGGGAAAGTATCCCCTACTTCTACCTCCCCTTCCATGAGACTTATTAAAAGCGGAGGCCTTTTCCTTCTCAGTATTGCTCTTGTAGGTGGTCTTGTATTCGTCCATCTTTTTCATGTAAGCCTCAGTCTTGTCACCAAACAGTGAACTTCCCTTATTAGGAAAATCCATTGCCTCGGTTTGAGTTTCCTGGGATAGAAATAGTTTGAAGCTAAGCAAACCTTCTCATGGACACTGCATGTGCCATGACCCTGAATGCAGTGTCATTAGTGTCCACTGCCTTGTGAAATGGGTACTTAGTGTCAGTGGCTCAGCAGGTTACACACTTGCCTCTGAGGCTGGAAGATCAGAAGGCTGTGGGTTCTATCCCCACACCTGGCACTTGAGTTAATATCCCAATACTTACTCTGTAGTGCAGCATGAGGGGGGTGCTGCACTTCTGAGGTGCCATCATTCGGATGAGACGTTAAACTGAGGTCCCATCTGCCTGTTCTGGTGGTAGTTCGAGCGGATGATAAAGATCCCATGGCACTTCTCGAAAAGATTAGGGGATTTTACTTTTTATTAAAAGCTCAAAGGAAAACATATAGTAATACAAATATGTTAGTCACATCGGTCATGACACAAATCAGAATGAAGAAAAGTAAGAAAAAAGCAAATAAGTATTTCAGGCATAACTTGGGTACAAGTATGGTCACAGAAATAAGTGATAAAACAATCAAAATGTAGCAAAGAAAGAGAGAAAATCATAATAAAACTTGTCTATGGAAACATCAAACAATATAATCTCCGTTTAAATCGAAACAATAGAAAAAAGACTTCTTTACAGTTTTTTTCACTGTAATATAATAACCAAAATGTCACTTCTTTATAACCAGACATAACTTTTCCAAAATATATCCCACTGAGTTTGACTCAATCTTTGTCGTTCTAGCAGTTGAATAGATTGTGTGTCTATCAAAATGATAAAGTTTCAATGGTGAGATATTTTGTTTTTGGAAAATTAATCTACAATGCACCTGCCGCATCCAGTATAAAAAATTTTCCATAAAAATATGTATCGTGCTAATCAAATATTTCCCCCAAGTAGTGGGACATATTCCATAATATAGTTGTGTAGCGCCTAGAGCTGAAAATGGAGAAGTTTTCCATTTTTCTTTTAATATGTCCCAAAATTCCAAAATATACAGACATGAAATAGAGGATAACGTATGGTCCTCAATCATTAACCGGTCAGTTAACAGTCGAGAGGTTGCCAGGGCGACCGTGTAAACCTCGAGACGGTTAAAATTGACCGGTTGCTGATAGAGGGACCATACATTATTTTTTATAGTGTATGGTCCCACGTAAAAAGGCTGCTTACTTTTTTGATTACTAGTCACTGCCGCAGCCATTCAGTCCTTCCCTAACCACTGCTGTTCATGCGTCAGTTCCCCGTTGAAAAAAAGCACGCACATGCGCAGACCAATCGCTGTTGTTAATCTATCGATGTGACGTAGCATCGATAGGTTAACAACATATCTACGTCACATTGATAGGTTAACAACCTTAGGAAATGATTTCCTAAGGTTAACAGCGTTCTACCATACATTATATAAAGATGGTCCATTGTTTCAATCTGCATTACACAAGTTGTTCTAGGACAAAAACTTTCAATAAGGCCTTTGTGTTTATGATTACCTGTGGTGGTAATCCTACTGTGTACCCCTAACCAGACTAGATCCCACATTTTCACGGGATTCTTTTATTCATTAAAAATGTCTGCATTTGTGTTTTCACTGTATCTGAAAAGGTCAAAAAAGGATGTTCCATAAATCACTCTGTCACAATATAGACATACAGTTGTTTTCTAGTCCAGGCCTTAACAGCATTATACTGAATGACTCATTTTTTTACATAGTCAAATACGTGAGACCATAAAGGAGTTAGCACATATCATCTTTTATTCTTATAGATAAACTCATCTCGTTGCCATTCTTGCCATATCTCAGTCAACAGAGGGGATATCGATCAACCCCAAATTTTAGTTTTCTGTGCTTGTAACAATGCCTTAAGATTCGTAAAAAGGAAATTTGTAAAAGACAAAACAGTAGGGTTAGGCATCCCTATGCCACCATCCTTTTTATTTCTGTATAGAATGGTAGGTTTCATGGGGTTAAGTCTACTGCCCTAAAAGCAGGAAAAAAACATGCCAATACTTTAGTTTCTAAGCCTTTTGGAAGCAGAAAAAATATGACTGACAAACAAAAAAATTGGCACTAAAAAGGTTTTTATAGTATAAATTCTGTTTAGTTTCCCCATTCTCCAGGAGTTCCATCTACTGACCATTTTTTTTACCTTTTGCAAAGCAGAGTGCCCAATTATATTGTGCCATATCACCCATACCATAAAATAAACCTAATATTTTACATAGGACCATCGAAACCTGAATACTACTAATGTCAGGCTCTATGTCTCCTGTTTGCTGCATATTTGAGCAAATGCTTTTCAGGGAGTTTGTATTTGATCCCAATACAAACATAAGGCATTGCAGTACTGTGTAGGCTAAATTTCCCACCTTACTATTTGGCACTATTAAACATAGATCGTCTGCATAAGCAATCATTTTTACCTGTGGAGTCCCTAAGAACCCAATCCCTCTTATAAGAGGCGACCTATTAATAATCCAGATAATTGGATCTAATAAAAATAAATACAGCAAAGGGCTTAAAGGACAGCCTTGCCTGACCCCAACTAACATCTGGCATTTTTTCCCCCACTCTACCATTATCGTATGGTCTGACATAGGCTAACGCATAACAAATCTGCAACCAATGAATAAACATTACTGGAATGCCATACCAAGATAATGCTAGCCATAAAAAAATCATGGGATACCCGATCAAAGGCTTTTTTCTGATCAAAACTCATAATGTGTCCTTCTGCTTGTTTCCTGGATCCTTTATCTGTGCTTTCTCTCAAGAGAATAAGGGCATCTGTTATACTTCTTCCCAGCACAGACCCAAATTGTGTAGAATGAATTAAAGAATCCAGAACTTTGCACAAACAATTCCGTAGTAATATAAAAAACATTTTAAAATCAACATTCAATAATGTAATTGGTCACCAATTATTAATATTGGCACAATCCCCTTTTTTATATAAAAAAAAACCTTCATACATCTGATCAGCTATCCTGTCTTCCTGTAAAATGGCATTATATAGCACTATTAATTTGTTTGGGATCCAGTTTCATAATATCTTATACAATTCCTTGGTAAGTAAATCTGACCCAGGTGAGGTATTAATTTTTAATGATTTAATAACGAGATCTATTTCTGCAACAGTAAAATCCATTGTTACATTTTTAGCCTGTGTTTTAGTGACTTGAGGTGGTGCTGCTGCTTTTAAAATAGTAGTCATCCCTTCATTTTCTAGTATCGGATCCCCAAATTGCTGCCGAATGTGTGTTTCCAATATTGACGTTATAGCATCATTATCAGACACTATGGCCTGGATATTCAGAAGGGTTGTGCCCCAGCGTGATATTCAAATGGGGGTTGAGCCTGGCACAAATCCCGATGCGCCGGAGCACATCAGTAATGTATGCGGTGCAGGTAGGGGGAGCGTGCCCATGCATACCGCATCCCGATATTCAGCCCGGGATGTGCTGAGCCCATGCATGCGCAACCCCTACTTCATTGCACACAGGTGATTAAAATAAAGGAGCACAGCTGGCCACCATTAGGTGAGCTGCCATATTGCAGGGTGCAACATGGCAGCTGCCACCTGTGGTGGCCACCTGACTCGGCTGCACCTTCCTGGTGGCACCCCCCCATGCCCAATCGGAGTGTACATAGAATAATAATATCCCTATATCCCTGGTGGTCCAGTGGACTGCTTGCAGCCCGATCACGGGCATTTGTTATATAGATGACACCCCAATCAAACCCTGGTGGTCCAGCAGTACCCTCTCCCCACCTGCCCACTGAGCCCCACCGCCCCGCTCCCCCCCGGTCAGCTCCCCACCCACTCCGCCCCGCCGCCCGCCGACTGACAGAGTCGGTAGAGAAGCTAGACCACTGGTCCACAGGAGCTATCGGTGTAGCTCGATACCATATTGAGCATAGCCCAGATATGTGAAATGGATCCATTCACATATCTGGACTGTGTAGTATGGAACGGCTGCACGCCCCATTGGCTTACGCCAGGCCCAATGGGTGTACAACTCACCGCATGGAGTCAGTTGGCAGGCGGCAGGGCAGCAAGTGGTGGGGAGCTGCCACCACCCTGACTGGGGAGCACGTGCAGGCCCAGTGGGCGGGTGGGGAGGGTGTACTGCTGGACCACCAGGGTTTGATTGGGGTGTAATTTTGTGTAACAAATGCCTGCAATCAGGCTGCAAGCGGTCACTGGATCACCAGGGAGTGTGTTTCCATTTTTAATCATACTTATGCCCACGATCTGGCTGCAAGTGGTCCACTGGACCACCATGGAGATGGGTCTATTATACTGCAACATATGCCCGCAATCAGACGTCGGGGCCTGTTGCTGCTTGTGCAGGGGGTGTCAGTCCCCGACGGCTGCAGCCTGGCAGGGCACCAGGCACAAGTCGCCGGGTATCGGCGCATCTGCATGCAAATGGGGCAATAATGACATGTAAATGGCCCCATTTGTGCCTTGCATGCATTATGGCCCCATTTGCATGTGCACTTTTGAATATCACAGTTGTTGCGCCTAGCGCAATGGAATTTGCGCTAGCGCATCCCCCTACTCCACTCTGGCCACTTGCACTGGCACAGTGCCACTGCACCATGTGCACTGCGGGTGGCCAGGGTGCGATATTCAATGCTGCTGTGCCATGGCGCAGCTCTGTTGAATATCACCCTGTCAACGCCCCTCTATCTATTTGATTTCAATCTGAGTTACTCCTCTATTAAGGTGCAGCTCTCCACCATTTTGGTGACCATGTGCCTGTGGAGGGTAAGACCCTTGCCCAGCTGGACTTGTCCCACACCTTCCTGTGGGGCATACTTCACATGAAACCTCCCATTAGGGACCAAATCCCTCCTTGGGATCTCTTATTTCTGTTAAATAAATTTACTCTGCTCCTCCTTTGAACCGGCCGCAGACTGTGAGCTATGCTTTCTGTCATGGAAAGCATTATTTTTGGTTGTTGCTACTTCTGCTCAGAGGATTTCTGAGCTCCAGGCTCTAATGTGTAAAGAACCCTAGTTAGTTTTTCACAAGGAAAGGGTGTCCTTGTGAACTAACCCTATGTTTTTGCCGAAGGTGGTGTTAGAATTTACCCTGAACCAGGACATTCGCCTGCCTGTTTATTATCCAGAGCATTCTAATAGAGGGGGAACATTATTGCATACTCTGGACGTTCACAGGACTCTTCATTACTAGCTTAATCAAGCTAGCCCTGTTCAGAAATCCAACTAATTGTTTGTTTCTTTTGCCCCCAGAACTCAAGGGGCCCCAGTTACTAAGCAGACCCTTTCTAAGTGGTTAGTTAACTGCATTGTTTTCTGTTATCAGAAGTATGATAAGACTTTACTGGGCCTGGAAAAAGCTCAATCCACCAGGGGAGTGGCTATCTCCTTAGCCTCACTCAGAAATGTGTTGGCAGCTGATATCTGTGCGGCTGCTAGATGGAGTTCTGTCCACACTTTTATCAAGCACAACAGCTTGGACGTTGATTCCAGACACAGGATTGGCTTTGGGCTTGCCGTCCTCCAAGGCCTGCTGTCTTAAAAAGGTCTTCAGATTCTCTTTAGCCTCCACCCGGGGCAATCTGTCATCCTTTGACTACTTGGGACTCAGTCCTTATGGTAATAGCCTGCTGCAAGAGCTCCTACTCGACGAAAGATAGTACAGTTACGTAAGAACTTACCATAAAAGTAAATCTTTGAGAAGAGCTCTTGCAGCAGGCATTGCTTTCCCTCTCACCTTCCCCCTGGTTTTCTTTCTGCACTGTTTAGGACCTCCTCGGTCCTCCTTTCCCTTTTAGGGCCGGGTCTTCGGCGGGAGAACTGAGGTGGGGCTGGGGACCTCCCCGTTTATACCACTGGCTAACATCGAGGTGGGCTGACATCAAGGGCAGTCCCTGCTGAGACTTCTATCTAGAAGTTTTCTGCAGGGTCCTAGTGCCTGGCAGCATAGTCCTTATGGTAATAGCCTGCTGCAAGAGCTCTTCTCAAAGATCTACTGTCACAGTAAGTTCTTATGTAACTGTACTTCCCCCCCTTTGGAGACACTAAAATCTGATCCATCTGTACCATGCCTTTCAGATGTCTAAGCAGCTTTTCCTTTTTTCTTGTCACCCTTTACAGTATTTGATGCTGCTGCTGAATATGAGGGAGCGGACCCTTCTGAAGCATGCTTTCTCCATCACTGGAACTCCCTCAGAGCCTTTTATTATTTTATGGTGACAAGGAGGCGGACTGAGAAGCCATACTTTAACAGTACAGGACTGGCAGTTAATAAAGTTGTGGTCTGGACCCAGGCACTTTTAGCAGAGCTTGTGGTAGTCTGCCTTTGTTAGGAGCTGGAAACAATTTTACAGTTTTCAAAGCCTGTGGATCCCCTAGGTCTCTCTGACGTGCCACATTAGAGAGATCCTAGTAAAAATTCAAAGTGATTCCAAAAACATAAAAATAGTAAGAGCTCAGTAGTGAAAAATGTATCTTACCTCCAAAAACCATGCCAAAGGTCGAATTGTGGTTTCCTGTAACAGGAACCGATTAAGGTGAAAGGGCACAGGCAGAAACAGAAAGTAAAAACACTTCCATTTTCTGTATTGAAAATATTGAAAAACAGGACCACTAAGCAAAAAAGAAAAGTGTTGATTTTAATAAAACTAAGCCAGTTAAAAAAAGGTAACCAGTCAGGGTGGTCTCCTTTAAACAGGAATCAAAATGGCAGCTGGAAGGACCATGGAACAAGTGAAAATTCCTAAATACTGCAGAGTAATCAAGAGTTTAACTTAAACACTTAAAATACTTAAACTGAATATTTTTTTAAATAAATGTATGACTGGAGACCCAGCGATACCGGAGCTTGACTTGGGGTGACTACTCTCTCCAGGCAGAGAAACAAATCTAATCAAACTGCCAGAGCGGAGTGTGACAGTAGAAGTTTTCAGACAGTATTCTAAATTCTGCTAACTAGAATATGGTTCTGTCTCCTGGGCATTTGTCTCTCAGGAGGTGATACTTAGAGTGTAAACATTAAGTGAGGGATTCCAGGGGTTAGAACAACATAAATCTTTCTAAATGCACTCAAATATCTGAAAAGCAGCTGCAAACATATGGCCACATTTAAGGTGTTGTAACCAAGCAGAAATTCAACCTCAGCACTTGCAGCAGAACCTCTGAAAGTCAAGCACCCTATATTTGAATCTTCCACTGATCTTTAATTAGCAGAATATATTAAATCAACAGCACTTTTTAAACATTAATGGCACTGCTCATACTTGAAAGATTGTTGACTGGTTTGAGGGCAATAGTTCAGAGACTAGACCTCTGTACTTGTATTTGTCACAAACGCACTCAGCAGGTCAGGCCCTCTGCTCCCACAGTGCCAATCTCAAAGCACAATAGTGTGAACAGGTAACAGACAGGGTAACCTTCCTGTCTGCTTTTGGGTCCGAATCACCTTTAGTCTCAAGTTCTGGGGAGATTCAAGCTGTGAACCTTATGCTAGCATACCCAATGTACAGGCTCAGATACGTACCTTCTTCGGGGGATTGCGGTAAAATCTTTCACCAGGGACACTAAGCCAGGCTTCCAAAATGAACCCTTCAAACTCTATAAAAGACCTTAGGTATATTCTTACCTTTTCCCAGTTTGGTAACATCATCAAGCTTTTGAACAGTTTTTGTCAGTCTTAACCCTCTATACATCCTATGCAAAAAGAAATGACAGACACACCCAGGCAGTATCTTTCAAATAAAGATTTTACTAAAAGATGAAAATATGAAAAATGTAAACACAGAACAATCTATCAAAGAGCATACAATCACTTAAAAAGAACAAGGGCAAAGTACAAAACAAAAACTCCTACCACAATACAGTTAGACTTTTTCTATCTAATGTATTACCTCTATAAGTGCAGTTAGAGAACTGTGTTTCTTAACAGCCCAAAAAGATATGTCATATTCCCCAGTTACAAGGATGCATTTCAACTCCATCTCCCCACCCCTTTGGTGAGTCATCTAGCTCCTCCTTTTAGAATATAAAAAAAAATACAAACATGATTTTGTAGCAGAAGATATGTTAATGTCACATCAGAAGGAAAAGCACTTCCTAAATATGACTCCTTAATTAAACATTTCCTCTTTGATCTTGTGTGGTTTCCTGTTCCCAAGGCAGATTCAAAGGGTTTTATAACTTTTCACACCATGATGGTATCAACGGCCTGTTCCTCTTAAAACGTCGTAAAAGTTTATTAGGCTTATCCTCTGGCAGATGGCCGTAAAATGCAATTTCTCAAGGAAGTTAATTACATTACAGAGATCTCCTGGTCAGTTACATCCTGTAGCTTCTCTAAAACCAGGGGGGCCATAAGCACAGGCTGTCTTATGTGAGACAGTCACCTACTATATTTTTATATTACAATTATCATACAACAATCATAACCAGCTGGCCAAGCGTTACAGTCCTCCCCACCTAGACTGAATTTGGGGGCTCTGTCCCCTGCATGGGATGAGCTTCCCAAGTCAGTTCACTCCTCATATAGACGCGATAAGCCATCTGTGTTCTGAGTGGTCACCCCAGCCCTATGTAAGATCGTCATGTCATACCCTTGCAAGGCAAGACTCCATTTTAACAGTCTGCCATTAGTTTTTCCCATTTGTGTCAGCCAAACCAGGGGGTTGTGGTCAGTTTGTACCTCAAAATGCTGCCCATAAAAGTATAGCTCTAACTTCTTTAGGACCCACACTGTGGCAAGACACTCTTTCCACAGTAGAGTAAGCCTGCTCCCTGGGAAGTAACTTTTTACTCAGGTACACTGCAGGGTGATCTTTCCCTTGGTTGGATGTCTGACTCAGTACCGCCCCAATACCCACATCTGAGGCGTCAGTCTAGACTATAAAGGGTCTGCTATAGTCAGGGCTTGTCAATACAGGAGCATTGCACAGTGCCTCCTTCAGTCTGGTAAAGGCTTTTTCACAGGCTGGTTTCCAGGTAATTTTCTTAGGCATCTTTTTCTTTACCAGGACAGATAGGGGAGCAGCCAGGGCACTGTAATTGGGTACACATTTTCTATAGTACCCTGCTGTCCCTCGAAAACTCGTGACATGCTTCTGTGTTTCTGGTCTGGGCCATGCCTTGCTCACCTCTATTTTTACTTGGTTAGGACGGAGCTGTCCCCGGCCTACAACATGCCCAAGGAATGCCACTTTGGCAATGGCCATCTGGCACTTCTCAGCTTTGACAGTGAGCCCAGCCCTCCGTATCCTGCCCAGCACTTCCCTAAGGTGGGACAGGTGTTCCTCCCAGCTGGCACTAAAGATGGCAATATCATCCAGGTACACCACGGTGTACTCCTCAGCACCATTTAACATCTGGTTCACCAACCTTTGGAAAGTGGCCAGGGCATTTTTCATTCCAAAAGGCATTATTTTAAATTCAAATAAGCCTATCGGAGTGATGAAGGCTGACCTCTCCCTAGCTCTGTCAGTTAACTCTACCTGCCACTACCCCTTTGTCAGGTCAGTAGTCGTAAGGTAGGTCGCCCCTCCCAACTTGTCCAGGTGTTCGTCCGTCCAGGGCATCAGGTGAGCATCTGACTTTTGTGACTGCATTCAGTACACAATCATCCACACAGAAACGAGTAGAGCCATCTGGCTTCGGCACAAGGACTATGGGTGAGGCCCAGGGGCTGTGGGATCTCTGGATTACTCCTAAATCCAGCATTTTCTCCACCTCCTTCCAAATGTCCTTCTGGACAGCCTCTGACACCCAATATGCTGTCTGCTGTATGGGCATCTGTGTCCCTGTCTCCACATCATGCATCGCTAAGGGAATTAGTCCAGGCTTGGCTCTAAACAGGGGGGCAAAGTCTGCTAAAACTTCCCTTACTTCCTGGATCTTTTCCAGGGCCAGCTGGGGTGACAATTTAACTGCCTCTACAGAGGACTCCCACTTGCTTTCTTTCAGCAAGTCCAGAAGGGGGTCTCCTTCATCTGTCCCTTCCCCAGGACTACATACTGCAAACACCATGTCAGCCCTATTAGCATATGACTTCATCATGTTGACATGGTACATTCTTTCTGTCTGTCTTCTGTCAGGTAATTCTATGATATAGTTCACTTTATTTACCTTTCTAACCACTTTGTATGGTCCTGCCCACTGAGCCGGCAGCTTCTCTTTCCAGACCGGAATAAGGACTATGACTTCCTGACCCACCATGTATGAGCGAGCTCTAGCTCTGCAGTTGTACCACACTATTTGTTTCTGTTAGGCAGCTTCCAGGTTGCTCTGGGCTGTCCCCATAAGTTCCTTCAGCCTTTCCCTAAACCTAAGGACGTAATCCACTATGGGAGTTCCCTGGGTGGCATGCTTGCCTCCCAGTCCTCCTGTATCAAGTCTAGGGGCCCACGTACCCGGCGTCCATATAAGAACTCAAAAGGGGAAAATACTGTCAACTCTTGGGGCACCTCCCTGTATACAAACAACAGGTGGGGAAGGTATTTCTCCCAGTACCTCCCATGCTGTTCAGCAAACACTTGGAGCATTGACTTCAGGGTACCGTTAACTCTTTCCACAAGCCCACTGGCTTGTGGGTGATAAGGTGTCATGTGCCTCTGCACCACCCCACACTTCTCCCACAAACATTTCATCAGGTCCGACATGAAGGAACCCCCTGGATTGGTGATAACCTCCTGCAGAAACCGAACACGGGAGAAAATCCCAAGTAAGGCATCTGCCACTTTGTCTGTCCTCAGTGAGTATAGGGCAACTGCCTCTGGATACCAGGTGGCATAATCCACCACAGTCAGGATGAACCTCTTCCCAGAGGAACTGGGGGTATTTAAAGACCCCACAATATCCATTCCCACCCTCTAGAATGGATCCTCCACTATGGGCAATGGAATTAGAGTGGCTTGAGTTTTCTTACCTGCTTTCCCTATTTCTTGGCACCGGTGACAAGACCTGTAATACTCCTTCACCTACTGGGTGAAGTTGGGCCAATAGAAATTCTGGGCCAACCGCTGCATAGTGCACAAGATTCCCAGATGACCAGACAAGGGAATATCATGTGCAATCTTGAGCAAGTACTTACGGTACCCCTGGGGAACGACAAGCTGCCTGCCTATCACCCCTCCCTCTGTCTTCACCGCCTGAGTATACATCAGTCCATTTTCCCAATAAACTTTATGTTTACCGTCACCTCCCTGGGCTCCATCAGAGTCTGCCCAAACCCTCAGCTTCGCTAGACTAGGGTCACTTTTCTGAGCTGCTGCAAACTCCTTACACATTCCCAAGGCATGGGACAGGTCCCCTTCAGTCTCTAAACTAGGGTCCCTAGCACTAGTGTCAGGGCACTCAGGATCACTGTCATGCCTAACCCTCTGACAATGGATCACCCCTCCTTCTTTGGAGTAACCCTCCATAGCTGTGTGGTTAAGTGCTACTGGGTAAATTTCTACCCCCTTTTCATTAGTCTCCGTATCAGGAGACACAGGCTGGGGAACCAGTCTCCCAGTGGTTTCCACAGTGGCTTCTTTGGGATCCGGGGAACTACAATTTCCCCATGCCACTTGGCTACGGGTAACTGCACACACCATCCCCTGTTTGAGATTGTTGCCAAGGATGATGTCAACTGCTAAAGTTTTGGCTACAGCCACCTTTTGCACAGTTCCCCTAGTTTCACCCCAGCCTAGGAGAACACTAGCGAGTGGCAGTGTTTTCTCCTCCCCAGTGAAGTCTTGTACAGTTACAAATTCATTGGGTATAAGCTGACCAGGCTCTACCAGATCCCCTTTTACCAATGTCAGGGATGCCCCTGTGTCCCTTAACCCTTGTGTCTGTACACCATTCACCATGACTGAGTGCATGTGTTCCCTCATGTTCACAGGCATGCTTCCAGGGGCACACAAACAACCCACTTCTTTCCTAGTCCCATGTTGCATATTGCTTGTCCTTTTGGGACACTGTCTGGCAACATGCCCAGTTTCTTTACAAACCCAACATTCGTTTCTTTTCTTAGAGAACTCTTTCCTTTGAAACCTGGGGGTAACTGGTTTTGGTGGAGGCAGTGAGGGTTTAAGCTGCCTGAAGGCATGTTTTTACCTTTCTGCACTGCCAAACCTGCCCCATTCGCTCTCAGAGCAGGTCTGCTCTTGGCATAGCGGTCCGAGAGTTCAGCAGCCTCTTGAACTATTTTGGGATCTCGTCCTCCAGCCAGGTTTTCAGCTCTGCTGGGCATGCCCAAAAAAACTGTTCTAACAATATAGCATTTTCAATTTTATCTACAGAGTTTGCTTCAATTCCTTCCCACCAGTGTTTTAAACACTGACGTTGTTTCATGGCTAGCTTCTCATAGCTCATGTCAGGGCTTCTCTTGAGCTTAAGGAATTTAGCTCTGTATACTTCTGCAGTTAAATCAAACTTTTTGAAAAGTGCAGCTTTAAGTTTGCTGTAATCATTACTGTCCTCATTGACCATTTGACCCAATGCATCCCGAGCTTTCCCGGTAAGTAGCGGGGATTGCTGGAAGCTCCAGGGCCCTCTAGGAATATTTGCCTGAAAACAAACTTTTTCAAAGGAATTTAAAAAGGCATCCATATCCTCTCCCTCTTTAAATTCAGCTATCAGTTTGTAATTTAATTTGTAACCCAGTCCTGTGGTTCCAGTTAAATCCAAGCCACTTACCTGTTCTGGTGCTGGTGGTTGGAGTCATAGCTTCTCCAGTTCATGTCGCCTCTGGCGCTCACACTCCTCATGGTCCGCCTCTTGCAGTTCTCGCTTCTCTTCTCTCTGGAACTCCAGCTCCATTCTGCACAACTCAATCTGTAGCTTGATTGCTTCTGGCTCCAGAATGCTGGTGACCTTTCCCTGCTGTTGTGGCCCTTCACTGGCACTGGCCCAGCTGCCCTCCTCACTGGATCTGGACACTGCACTGGCCCCTCCACACCCAAGGTTTAGTCCTTTACAGTCATGGTCTGTGACTCGATGCTCTGGGCATCTGTTGCCATCAGGACATCCATGAGGTTCTGCTTGGTGGCTCTCGCCTTGCACAGGACTCCTCTGTCCTGGCACAACTGCCTCAAATAGTCTGCAGTGTACCCACTGTAGTTGGAAGCCATCTTCTCCCCTAACTATGGCTACTCTAACTTGCACTTTAGAAAAAAATAAAACAGGTAGGAACTTGACTGTAAGCAAAATGATATAGTTCTGTTTCCTTTTTTTTTTAAATCACTACCTTTTTTTGCAAGTGAGCTGTACAGTATTAAGCTGACACACTGAACAGGTAAAGCCTGTGTTACCAATTGTATCGCACCACTGCTAACCAAATCTGTCACAAATGCACTCAGCAGGTCAGGCCCTCTGCTCCCATAGTGCCAACCTCAGAGCACAATAGTGTGAACAGGTAACAGACAGCGTAACCTTCCTATCTGCTTTTGGGTCCAAATCACCTTTAGTCTCAAGTTCTGGGGGGATTCAAACTGTGAACCTTATGCTAGCGTGCCCAACGTACAGGCTCAGATACCCTCTTTGGGAGATTACGGTACAATCTTTCACCAGGGGCATCAAGCCAGGCTTCCAAAATTAACCCTTAAAACTCTATAAAAGGCCTTAGGTATATGCTTACCTATTCCCAGTTTGATAACACCATCAAGCTTTTGAACAGTTTTTGTCAGTCTTAACACTCTATACGTCCCATGCAAAAAGAACTGACAGACACACCCAGGCAGTATCTTTCAAATAAAGATTTTACTAAAAGATGATAAAAATATGAAAAATGTAAACACAGAACAATATATCAAAGAGCATACAATTAATTAAAAGAACAAGGGCAAAATACCAAACAAAAACTCCTACCACAATGCAGTTAAGACTTTTTCTATCTAATGCATTACCTCTAAAAGTGCAGTTAGAGAACTGTGTCTCTGAAAAGCCCAAAAAGATATGTCATATTCCCCGGTTACAAGGATACATTTCAACTCCATCTCCCAACCCCCTTGGTGAGTCATCTAGCTCCTCCTTTTAGAATATAAAAAAATTACAAACATGATTTTGTAGCAGAAGGTATGTTAAAAAATGTCACATTGGAAGGAAAAGCACTTCCTAAGTATGACTCCTTAATTAAACATTTTCTCTTTGATCTTGTGTGGTTTCCTGTTCCCAAGGCAGATTCAAAAGGTTTTATAACTTTTCAACCATGATGGTATCAACGCCCTGTTCCTCTTACAACATCATAAAAGTTTATTAGGCTTATCCTCTGGCAGATGGCCATAAAATGCAATTTCTCAAGGAAGTTAATTACATTACAGAGATCTCCTGGTCAGTTACATCCTGTAGCTTCTCTAAAACCTGGGGGAGGGCACCTATAAGCACAGGCTGTCTTATATGAGACAATCACCTACTATATTTTTATATTACAATTATCATACAACAATTATAACCAGCTGGTCAAGTGTCACAGTATTCATATCTGTGTTGTTATTGATATGGTTTTAGGCATGGTTTTACAGTGTGATCTGTCAAATTCATAATTGTCTTCTCTGTTATTTTTTTATATTATTGTATTTAATGCTGGATTAATTCAATTTCTTGTTTAAGTTGCAATAAATTACAGCTGCCACTACAACTACTACTATTGAGTGTTGATGGACTTTTGCTTCTGTCAGTTGTGTAATGCAATCAATAGTGGGTTATCTGACCACATTTTATTCAACAACATGTTAATTTGCAATCCATAACAGTAGTTATAGAATTGTTTTTTGACACATCCTGCCTCCTGAGTGGTTGAACATAACACCTGGTAGGATGACAAACTTAAATGCACAGACTGTTATGTATTATTATGTATGCCCAAGGCCACTGAGTTTTGGTTTTTAGCAAAACCCGATAAAGTTCCAGAACTGGCTGCATATCAGTACAACCAAATATGTCAAGGAATTTAATCTTTTATACAAAATCAGTGAATCTACCAAACTTGGAGTTTACTAACTGTTGCTTCCTCTACTATTTTCATTTTGCTTTATTTAATTTACTGTATATCATGGGCCGGAGATTCAAAGGGGTTACACCTGGTGTAACTGAGCTGCATCAGTGCAGCCCCACAATACGTCCCAGCATGATATTCAAAAGGGTGACTGACGCAGCGCAAGTCCCAATGCACCAGGGTGCATTGCTAATGTATGCAGCGCACCTGAAGGGGCATGCCCATGCATATGCGGCACATCCCGATATTCAGCCCGAGATGTGTGGTGCATCTCCTGGCACAACTCCGAGATGCGTCACATACCGGGGCACAAAGATGAGCCAGGAAATCCTGACTCAAATGCTGACCACCCACAGGTGGGTTGCTGTATTGCAGGGTGCAACACAGCAGCTGACAGCCAGGCAAGAACACTGTCCACAAGCACCCATCCTGTCCCTGGTGATCCAGTAGTACCCCACTACCTCCCATGAGGCTGACCGCAGGCAGAGAGATGTACATATGTCCCTGGTAGTCAAGTGGAAGACCCCTCCCTCCTGTAGCTGCGATCTCCGGTATGTCCAAATACAGGAACATGCCCTGTCAGTTCAGTGGAAACCCCCCTCACTCCCATACCAGATTGCGGGTAATAGTGAAGGACATATAAGCCCTGGTAGTCCAGTGGTCCCCCCACCCCACCCATGGCTCCAATCCCCATAAAATGGCATGTAAACAATACCCTGGTGGACTAGTGGTGCCCCCCCTCCTGTAGCACCGAATGTCCAGAATGTAAAATATGTCATGCACTGATGGGTTAGTGGTTCCCCCCACCCCTCCTGTAGCCCTGATAGTGGGCACAATGTTAGCATATGCACCTAGTGGTCCAGTGGTATCCCCCACACCCCCCACCACAGGTCACCCAGCCCACCCAACACCCCCGTCATCGGTGGACAGCTGCATCACACCCACATACCACCCGGCCACCCGCCGAATGACAGCTTACAGTATGTACAGTGAGCATATTGGTCCATGGTGTGGACCAATGGGACTACAGGGCATACTGTTCTGTACAGTCAGGAATCATTGAGATAGACATTCACATATTCCCCGACTGTATAGTACAGTATGTACCTGCAAGCCCATTGGTATACACTGTGGACCAATAGGCTCACTACGAATGCTGTAAGCTGTCATTCGTGGGTGGCTGGCAGGCGGCTGGGTAGTATATGGTGGTTGCAGCCACCCGCTGATGGGGGTTGGGTGGGCTGGTGACCTGTTTGGGTGGGGAGATACCACTGGACCACCAGGGCAATATATGTGCAACAGTGTGCCCACGATCAGGGCTACAGGAGGGGCGGGGAGAACCACTAACCCATCAGGGCATGACACATTATACATTCAAGATGATCGGCACTAAAGGAGTGGTGAGGGCACCATTAGTCCACCAGGGTATTGTTTACATGCTATTTTACGGGGATCGGGGCCATGGGTGGGTTGGGGGGACCACTGGACTACCATGGCTTATATGTCCTTCACTAGTACCCATGATCTGGTACAGGAGTGAGGGGGGTTTCCACTGGACTGACAGGGCATGTTCCTGTATTTGGACATAATGGCAATCGTGGCTATTTGAGGAGGGTACCACTGGATCATCAGGGCTTGTGTGCAAATCATGTTTACTGTGATCACAGTTACAGGTTGGGGGGTGCCCCCGGACCCCCTCAGTCCACACAACTGTCTGTGCAGGGCACCAGGGGTATTTTGATGGGCTACCCTACACAACGCATGCTAATGGAGCCATAATGGCATGCAAATGACCCCATTTGCTCCTTGCATACATGATGATTCCATTTTCATGCCCAAGTCTGAATATCGCAGGTGTTGCACCCAGCACAACTGGAGCATTCCCAGTCCTCCCTGTCTGGGGACTGTGCTGGCACACTGTCACTGCATAATGCACATTCTGTGCCATATTCAACAGTGAAGCACCATAGCACATCACCTTTGAGTATTTCCCTGTCTTGGCCCCGGTGCATCTCGGATGCACTGCACCCCCCTCTTGCGCTATTGCCTGGCGCTGTCTGAATATCTCCCCCTAAGTCTGCTTCTATTCTAATTATTTATACACTTAATGAAAGACTGGTAAAATCTGGAAATAAGTCTAACAATCATCATCATAGTCTTGGAATTTCATTACTTCAGTTACTTAAAATCAGTGGCCCTGCTTATCTAATATACCAAACGTGTTGGATAAATGAGTTGAATAACTCCTGTTAGTTTAAAAACTGTTGGTATAAACATTTATTTCCACTCAGAACATAATTTTTGCCATTTAGAACACATTATTTACATTTAGAATATGAATCTTGGATTAAGAACACAGAAAGCAATGTGCCCTTAAGAGATCTTTCTATGGAAAAGGAGACATCCTTTTAGATAAAATATTAACAACACACATTAAACATAAAAAAAAAATGTGAGATACATAAAATATATATGTCTGTAAAAAAGTCACCAATTTTTAAATAAGCAAATAAATTAACTTTTGTCCATCTATATTTCTTGCTTTAAGTCCTAAAGATTCTTCTGTGCCATCTTCACCTTGCCCATAAAGCACAGGGCTTAGTATCTCTGGTTCACTTTCAATGTATTTCTTACTCCATATGGAGTTCCATATATGTCTAGATTTATGAAACAGGAAGGCCGCCACCTCAGCTTCATCAGAGGCCTCCTCGTAGACAGGTTGTTTCATACCTTCATAATGTGATAGGATCACTACTTGGAACAAGTTTATTAAGGCACAAGTCATAATAAGCACAAAAGAGGCAAGATAAATGCCACCAAGAAACTTGTTTGAAGTGAAGTTAATATTATTAAAAACAGAAGCACAGTATGACACTATAGTTTGGGCTGCATGAATCATGTTACTGTAGTTCCACTCATATTGTCCAAATACCAAATAGCCAAACATCATATAGACAAAAATGTAAATACCTATGACCAGAGTCATTGAACAGATGCTGGGCAGAGCTGCTGTGATAGACTTTTGTGCAAGGCGCACATTGTAAAAAAACTTTGCATAGATCATGGTCTTTAAAATAGTAAAGAAAAGTAAAATTGCAATAGTTATCCTCAAGGCTTGATGTACAACTGAAACAATATAAAAAGGAATAAATAGTGTAGGATGAAGTAAGTAAAAGTTTAGCAAGTCAGAAGCCAATTTGAACGTTACTATCTCCAGAATCAATATAAGTAGCAATAGAGATCTTAGGCATAAGTTGACGAGGTTTGCAGTTTTATTTATATATTTTTCCTTCTCTTTCAGAATTGTATGAACCTCATCAATTACAAATAGCATAAGAATGCAAGCACAGATAATGTCATTGGAAATGCTTTTCGTATCTTTACGTTCAAAAACTGGAAGTGGAAAGGAATTCACTGACAGTGTTTTAAGAATTACTCCTAAAGGTGACACCTCAAAGATAACTGAAACTGCACAAAACAAATCTGCATCTGGATTAAAGGTAGTCAGGTCCAGAATCACAGCCCATGTATATTCATCAATCCAGGTACTTGACAGAAGATCATTTAGCCTTTCAACTGAATTTGAGAGTAGGTCTTCAGGGGAAAAATAAACAGTATAACCCCCTGGTGGGTAGTAATGAAGCTCTCCTGGTGAAAAATAGATCCAGGGTAAAATGTTTTGCTCATAAACATATCCAGTATATATGGTGATGTTACTACCTGTGGATGTCTTATCAATATTTTGCCAAGAATGATCGTAGTTGTCTTGATCTTCTTCGTCTTGCCCGTATTTTGGATGACAGTTGGCTTTCCCAAGCTTTGACAAATAGACAAAGCTATCTTCCCGGAAACAATTGATTTTTTCTTTCTTTGCTCTAACTTGACGCATTCTTGGCAGACCAAGGATTTTCGCATGACTTTCCTTCAGGAAGGTTGGGTTTTCTTCATTGTGGATCAAAGGCAGGAAAGTTTCATTTATCCAAGTGTAAATAGAGTCTATTTCTTTAACATTAAATAAAGATGACGATAACTGATGATAAACAATTCGGTTGTGGTAAAAATAATTAATATTTCCATGGAAACTAGCTAAATATATAACCAAAATTAAAAAGATAAGATGACTGATGATGCATTTAAGGTACACAGAAGCTTTGGTTTTGATACTATCTCTTTTCTTTGCAATTGTGAGCTCATCCTTATCCAGAGGTTGGTATGCTTTGCTTTTTCGCAGTTTGATAAGTTTGTAATGTAGTTCTCTCATTTCATCAGTATTTCTGGGAGCCTCATCTAGACTGATCTCCAGCAAATTATATCTAGTAGCCCATGAAAGGCTACGACAAGTATTATCAGTTATAGAAAATACTCCAGAGAATAATGCAATCTTAACTGGCTGAACAGCGAATATGCTTTGTACAAATGAAAATGCAGCTGCAAAAAGCCATGTTAGTGAAGTTTTTCTGCCATATGAAAGACCATACAGTATTATGAAAAATGATGAAACTATTGTCACTATTATAACAGTACCCCAGGCAAAATAAATACACCACCATGACAGAACTATTTTGGACTTGCAAGTTAGAATCATTTTTTCAATATTAGGTGGACTATTCCCTTTTTCATTAATCTTTTCAAGTTGTGCAAAATGTTCTTGTGAGGTCAGTTGTGAAACGGTGGACTTGTTGTGATAAACTGTGGTCCAGGCAGCTATTTTGTGGTCACTGTATGTGGTTATTGTGTCCATCAGATACTCAGGAACTGCACAGCTGAAGTGGGTTCTTCTGTGTTTAAATGAATTAGGCACTGTATAATTGCTATCATGAGAAGGCTGGTCACTTTGCAAATCTGAAATCTGCATTTTGTTGACTTTGGAATTAATTTCCTCAGATTCATCAGAGCTTTCAGCCCGGTACCACCTTTGCAAGCGCTCCTTCCAGTCCCTAGGCTGTACATAAGACATCCAAAAAAATAAATGAGTAGCAGACCTGTTTGCTTCATTAGACTGATATTCTGAAATCTGATGATACGGACTGTGGTAAGTAACGTCTTGCTCTTGCTGGGTGTATGTAAACAATGCACTTACAAGTAGTTGTACTGGTACCGTAACAAGGGCGCATTCAATTCCAACCATCATTGGTCTCACATACCACAAATCCCAATTGTCTTCATCGATTTTCTCGTTCTGAAACAACACAATGCTGGTGAGTAGGCTACTCATCAGCATTGCTAAGCAGCAAGATAATCTTTGTAGTCTGCTGAAGGGACCGGTGACGACATGGGAAAAAACTGAAAACCACAAATGGCTTTCTTCTAAACTGAAGGTCAAGTTTATCTCGAAAAAGTCTCTTTTACTTAAAGGTGCAGAAAGGCTTGTGACTGAAAATGTCCTATCAAGTAATTGGTCATCTTTGGTAGTAGAAAACCACTTTCTGCACATGAAATACCACACTTGTTTTGTGTACATGTTTTCGACCTTCACTCGGCTAAGAAACCATTCTGGAGAAAAGCCGCTGTTGTTGTGCCAAAGTCTGATAGAAATGAGATCACCTAATTGAGTCTTAGCGGTCAGCAAAAAAGTATTGACTCCACCTCTATATAATGCCGGAGCAGTTGGATGCTTTAGAAGGTGCACATCACTTTGCCCAATATTTCCAATCAGTGTTATGAAAACATCTGCTGTTGTCCCAGCTCCAAATCTGCTTCCTGTATAAACTGTTACCAAATAGCAGGCTTTGTCAAATGGATCATTATCTGGAAGGACTATTACTTGATCCTTGCTAAGTTTATCTGTCTTTCCTCTTCTGAAAGCCCACACTGCTAAGACAAAATATACTACAAGCACGGCAAGAACAGTGATAAGTGTCACCATGTTTCTGCGTATTGACTTGAAAAGCGTACGTGTTTTTCTGATATCCACAATGTGAGGTACTACAAAAATCCTCCCAGCAATAAACCTAGGATTTATGCTCACCAGAGTTACCTGTCGTTTCACCGTTGCCTTTTGCGAGCCTTTACAGATGCAATGAATGTTTTCATAGTTAGTTAAAGGACCCAAACTACAAGACCTTTGATTCCAATTGTCTGCTACTTTGTCAAAATCTAAGCAGTTTGCATAAAAAACAGAAATGTTGATTGATATGTCATTAATAATGTTTGTGCCATTTGACTGTAACAGTATTGTTATATTTCTTCTGCCAGTGCCATTCTTCTGAACTACAGAATTTGCGAGTGATTTGTAAGGGAGCTGTAAAACATAAGGATCTTTGGCCTTAGCATAAAAATGTGTTGCCTCTGCACCTGTGATATCACTGACAGTGTTTGAAACAGTCTGTGGGATTAGATATGTAGCAACAAGAAGACCTTCTGAAGAAGTATTACCCAAGTACACATATACTTTGAAAGTAGCATTCAGCTGGGTAAAAACCTGCACAAATATTTCATTTCCTTCTTGAAGATGAATTTCAAAACTGAACTCTCCACTTGAAAGAGTAGGATTTATGTGGTCAGGTCCTATTGTGATGTTTAGAATAGGATACTTTTCTTTTACTTCCAAAACCACTTCTGTGACCTCAGGTATGAGCTCTGTCAAATTGCCATCAACGTTTCCGGCCATCATGTATAAGCCAGAGACGCCTGTAGAAATATTTTCTCCATTAGACAGCCAGGGGAAGGGGTTCTGTGGAAAGTTATAGACAGCAGAACTTATTACAGCATCTGATTGCAAATATGAGGGATCATCCTTTAGTTGTGGGTAAAAACAATTGGCACAGTTAGTTCTGTTAAGAAACGAATTCCCAACATTCCATTTCTCATCTTTCTTAACTGTAATATCACCGCACTTAGTCTGCATTACAGTGTCATTTTCTCTTGGTACTTTGCCATACAAGATTGAATTAGTCAAAGTTTCCACTGCTGAGAACATCTGCTCAACAACTTCTATATTACTTGTGGCCTTGGATGTGTCTATGGTAGTGTTTATCTTGTTCATTTGTAATAGAGAGGCACTCAAAGTATTTGACAAAGCTGTCAATATAGTGGCAGCCAAGCGTTCTGTGTTCTCTGAGCCAATACCTTCATGTGTGTATTGGCTAAGAGCTGCTGATGTTTTGACTAACTTTCCTACTGCGAGTTGCTGGCTGTTTAGATTCAGTTCTTCTTCCTCCTGTGTTACTTCGGAAATACTGATGGCTATTTGATTTATATCTACAACACTGTTGATAGGTACAGCAGCAGAACCATTGAGAAGACTTTCACGAAGTTTAATTCTGGCATTTAGACCTACTGATGTTTGCTTCTGTGCGTTATTGGTATTATCATTTAACACCGTTGCTACCATATAAACCATTTTCTGTGCCTCAGGAAAATCTTGTCCATTAACAAAAGATGCCAGCAGTGAGTTTGGTCCTTGTGTAAGTCTAGTCAAATAATCTACTGCAGAATCTTGCTTTGTAAATGAATCCACCACTGCTGCACTGAGAGACACTTGCGTAAATGCCCCTAGGTTATCAATCACTTGGACATATATGGTCAATGTATAATGTCTAGAAGGAACCCCATTTGGTAGTACTGTTGGTGGGCATTTAGGCTCATATCCCAAATAAATTATTGAACCAACTGAATTGTCCTGTAGGGAACTTATAGTAGCAATTTTTGTTTTATCTGTGATTGCTATCATTTTGTACATTAGTGGTATGTGTACATCAACAAATCCCTGACACTGTATTGTGAATTTGGTTTCAAGTGCAATACCTTTAGTTGGACTGATATTGCAGGTTCCAAATTTAGGTGGCGCATTTACGTAAAATGAATACTTTGATATATTTGGAGAGCCACTCCATGTTAATACCTTTAGCTGGAGAGTGTATATTTTTTCAGCAATATTTAGAAAACTCAAAGCCTTTATTGACATGTATCCAATAAACCTCCCAGTTGATGTCTTGGAATCCCAATCAAAGCCTATCTCAGGACCATCCTCAGAAAAAAGGGACCATTTATACTGCTCTCGGCTTTCCATTGTACAGTCCAGACACTTGCCAGACAGGGAAAATCTTCCTGTTGGAATTAGATATTGACCACAGTTCTCTATGCATGTGAGCATCACTTCAGGTGGTGATCCAGGCAGCACGTGGATGATTTGGTCTGCATGGCTCTCCCTGGTCTCCTTTTGAATGACTAGATGAAAATAATAATTTCTATTCCCTGCTAGCATTTGCGGAGGCATTGTAACAACTGGATCAGTAGCATTAAGCCACTTGAGAGTAGCTTGATCTGGATGACAGGCATTATCTATGTTAAACGTCATTGTCTTATAGTCCAAAGCATTTTGTGTGCAGTACCAAACAAATGTCAGCCCATCTAAGGGGTCTGGGGAGTCCGGGTCAGCAGAAGAAGACCCATCAATTACCCAGGAAGTATTATATCTCACTGTTCTGTAGGATCCCCCTGAAATTACAGCAGTAAGATCGCTTACACAAACATTTATAAAGACATAATCAGAAGTAGTAAGGAAAGGAACATCATCATCAGAAGTACGAATGTCAACACTGAAATTGACAAGGTACAGTTCATAATTCAGAGAAAATTTGGGGACATTAAGCTGGGCTTGACCTAGTGGCCAGGCTTGTGGTACATGCAGATAATCACTCCAGTTGGGCTGTGTGACTACATCGGGTACCTGATAGAACTTCCATGCCAAGGTAATCTCTTTGGCAGCAGTACAGTTAATCCTTACAGAAGCAAACAGTGTCAGAGAGGATCCTTTTGTACTTCTAATGATTGGGATGGGAAGATTTGGCTTATGTATTGTTGCTTTGGACAGGTGACAAGGTGTCTTCAGACAATAAACTACTGACTGTAAGACTTTAGAGCCATAAGTACCGACACTAGCTGTCAACGCAAATGGCTTGTATCCGCTGGAGCTAAAGTTGCCACTAGCAACATACCCTACATAATTTGCAGGATCAAATGGCAAAACAATATTCGGAATAAACTTGGGTGCATTTTTATTATGATCACTGTATGTGTATGTGTAGTTTAGAGTAGCAGTATCAGTTTTCTTTGTGAATTCCAAATAAAACCTCCATTCACACTGTAACAGTGGATGCTGCAATGGAATAAACCATACAATGTATACAGGAACGTACAGCACTGTAGGACCACTGTCAAATAAATTAATTTCTATATTCAGTTTTTGCAAAGATCTATATAGGCTTTCTTTTCTGTTCAAATACACGTTTACAGTAAATGTGTACATATACAAGTTAGCAAAGTTAATTTCAAAAAGGTACGACAAACCCTGTTGTTGATAAAATATGTAATGTACACTAAAAGTACTTAGCACATTAGTTATATTTTCCTTCCAGGAGTAGTAAAGCCCCTTGCTGCTGCTAAAGTAATAAGTGCTACCTTGGTTTCTTCTTGGGCTAAGGTATATATAACCAAAGCTTCCATTCTGTGTTATTCCAAAGTTACCATTAGACAGAGTAATGGCACCTGCAAGATTGTCATAAGTCTGTCCTTTCACTAGAAATCCTGCCTCTGCAAGAACACGTTGTGTTGTAATTGAACCCTTTGATGTTTGAAAATCGGCCAGACACAAACTATCCCTGACAGAATATGGGTTATAAGACACAGACCAGTTAAATCTGTGTCCCCCTGCTAGAAGCTGGTAGACAACTAGGTCAGAGAATGCTAAGATATTCCATGATATGATCATAGTTTCAGACTGATTTATCAGTTCAGACTTTGCACTAAGAACCCGCAGTAACAGAGGTTCCGCATCTAGTGAAACACTTAGATTAACAGGTGGCCCACTGTCAACTGAAAGGGATGCTACATATTCTCCGGCATCTGCGTATATCACACTAAGTTTGTAGTTGTAATAAGATGTACATTTAAGCTTCAGAGTAGCAGGGTACAATGTTTCATCAATCTCTGTGTAATAGCTGCTGGGTACTACTGTCTTATCTGGTGTTCCACCACTGGTTGATAAAGTATAAATCCAGTCTGGTCTCATCATCTTGGCACACCAGACAAACTGCACTGTTTGAAACTCATAGTAAGGTGGTGGAGGCAATAAAATAAAAAGATACACATCTTGATCAGCCACCTCAATGGTGATGTTTTGGAATATGCAAGTTGGAGCCAGGCATGCTGAAGAAAAGCACTGAACAGTGAATAAGTCTGATGCTGAGCTCACAGTAAACATCTCCAGACCAGACCAAAGGGAAGTAGTACGGAGCAATGTATCTCTGTTGTACCATCTGCAAATTGGAGGGCTTCCTGTCGTAGTCGCAGAAGCGGAGGGACTGTAATTCAGTTCTATTAAGCTGGCCATCAAGCAACTCACCCAGATGTTACTGGTTTGCCTGGTGTAGACCTTTCCATAAGGCAGCAAACATTCGATCATCAGAGGAGGGTTAAGCTGCTGCGCCATCAGAAGTACATTGCCCAAAAAAATAAAGATGAATTCTGGTCTCATTTTAAGTCACCTTCTGTTGAAGAGAGTAATGAGCACCTGTGACAAAGATAGAGTTTGTTACTGTTCAATTTCTAGCAAAATATATACATTCACTAAAATTATAACCAACAGCTTAATCTGGTTCAAGGTCAGTTGGCATTCATCTTTATCCCCCTCCCCCTGGTTGTGCCTGAACATAGGCAGAATTTGTCTAGTGCACTTACCCAGTCAAAAATAAATGAAATAAAAATAAATAAAATAATATATATATTATTTATTTATTGAAATGTTTCACCAGAAAGACACACTGAGCAACAAGTCACTCATCTCCCGGTGCAACCTGGAGAGAAGGGGTACAACAGGAATGAGACATTAAACATTCAATTTACAAGATCAACATTAGCATACAGTTGTAAGGCAGGTGTTACAAAAAGTGTTACAACAGCATTGAGCATAACATGTAGAAAGAGTGGACAATAATAAGTGCCAGGTTGATAAGTAAACAAGTGCTTATGAAAGGAAAGGGGAGGGAGGAGGAGAGGTGGGAGAGGGAAGAGTTGTGTCCCTGGATACCCCCTTAGAGTGCGAGAAACCCTGCAGTGGGACTGGTGGGACCAGAGAGAAGAGGATAATACAGCTTCCCAGACAGACCCCTTTAGGATGGTGGGGGAAGGGAGTAGACCAGAGATACAAGCCCCTTGGGGTGGTAAGTGAAGGAGAGGGTAGAGAGGTAGGGTTTGTCCAGGGCTTAGAGGAGGGAATTAGATAGGGACATGGCAGGAGCAGCTAGGTGCAAGGTAATTATTGAGAGCTGAGCTGATGGAGTAGGTGAAGGATGAGTGCCCGATTTGAGTTGAGAGGGAATTCCACATTTTTGGGAGGCAGTGAGAGCAACCAGATTGGTTGATTTGGGTGGATCTGTGGGGGGACAACCAGGGTACGGGAATCAGATGATCTAAGGGAATGGGAGGGTGGAGGGGTGTTATAAAGGAGGAGGTGAGGTAGGAAGGGAGTTCACCCAGCTAGTGGTTGGAGGTGAATTTAGCACAGTGGGAGAGTCACCTATTTGTAAGAGATGGGAAGGATAGGGCACAATAAAGATTGCAGTGATGGGTGCAGGGGGGCATCCAGGGAAAAGCGGTAGAAGAAATGAAGAGGGTGTCCAGTCTGGCCAGGGAGGACTTAGTGGCAGCAACATAGACTACATCTCAGTAGTCAAAATGGGCAGCATCATCTTCTGAACAAGTTCATGCCTAGCAGTAGGAGGGATGCAACTATGGTCCCTGAACAGGGCACCAAGCTTGGGGTGCAGTTTTTTCTGGATGGCATCAATATGTCCAGAGAAGTTTAGGTGTTAATCCAACCAAATACCTAAGTACCTGAAGGAGGATGTGTCCTCAAGTAAAGTCCCATCAACAGTGTGGAAAGTGGTTAGGGAGGGAAGCCTAGAGAGTGTCTCTGCCTTGTGCCAAAGGTCATGGAGACAGTCTTCTTGGCATTGAGGAAAAGCTGATGGTTAGCAAACCAGAGCTGAACCTTGTCAAAGTCTTGCTGTAAGCTAGTTGTAACCTCATCAGGACAGGAGCCAGATGCATACAGAACTGTATCATCAGCATACCTATGTATAGCAGATGATGGGGAGCAAACAGAGGGAAGGTCATTTAAAAAGATGGAGAATAGGAGAGGGCACTAATACCGAGCCCTGGGGGACTCCAGTGCTAATCAGGAGGGGAGAGGAAGTGTCATCCAAGATCTTAACTGATTGGTTCTGCCAATAAGGTAGGCCTTGAATCAGTTTGTGGTGGAGGGAGATAGGCCAGCTGCCATGAGTGAGTCAAGGAGAAGGGAGTGAGAGATGGTGTCGAAGGCCTCGGCCAGGTCGACAAAAATGGCAGAGGTAATTTGTCCATTGTCCATACCAGTTAGGATGGAGTCTGAGAGAGGTGGTGGTTGAGTGTTTTTTTCTGAAACCAGACTGGAAAGGGGTGAAAAAGGAGGTGTCAGAGGGAAAAGAGGTGAGTTGGGAGAGAACAATGTGTTCTTATAGCTTGGCAAGGGTAGGGAGGGAGGACAGAAATGTGGCGATAGTTTCCAGGGAATGAGGGGGTCACCCCCTTTGGGTAGAGGGAGGACCACAGCATGTTTCCATGAAGACGGGACTGAGGCAGTAAAGAATGAGAGATTTAAGATTACTGAGGTGGGTAGGCAATGGCTGAAGTGGAGAGGGAGAGGAGTTTTGGGTCAAGGCCATCAGGGGAGGCACCTTTAGAGGGGTTGATGGTGAGGAGGGCACTTAGAGCATCATTTGGGGTTACAGTAGCAAAAGAGAAGGGAAGGTAGGAGAGTGGTGGAGGGGGCACACCGGTAGAGAGTGGGGAGGGGGAAGGGTAGGAGGAGAGGGATTTCAGAAGCTCAGTGGTACAGGAGGTATAGTAGGAATTAAATTCCGCAGCTACAGCTGATAGATCAGACACTAGTGAGCTATTTACTTTAGTACCGGGGCCGGTGGGCAAGATGAGGGTGTAAATAGGGTGTGGACCACCTTCCAGAACTTTGAAGGGAAATTTATGTTGGTGATGAAGACAGATTTGAAATATTCGGACTTGGCTAACCTTGTAGCCCTGGTGCAAGCATTTCTGAGCATGCGATAGTTTGTGAGGTCACTAGGATGCTGGGTAGCTTTATGACACTTCCAGGCCTAATCTCTAGCCCTGAGGCAGACCAGAAGTTCAGGAGTTATCTAAGGCAAGTGGTTATCTTTGACTCTGATTTGTTTGAGTGGGGCACAGCCATTCCAGTTTGCAAGAAACACTTCTTTGAAGTAGGCAAGGGTCTTATCAACTGAGGGACAGGAGGTTAGAGGGAACCAGCCAGAAGTGGCAAGGTTACTCAAGAGAGGTTCAAGGTCAAGAGACTTGAAAGAGCCTAGTTGTATGGTTTGGCGTTGTGATTTAGTTCTGTGGATTTTCCTAACTACGAATATTGGGTTATGGTCACTAAGAGCATCGGGGATGATGCCAGAGGCAGTGACATGGTGGGGGTGGGAGGTAAGGGCCCAGTCGAGTAGGGAGTGTTGTTGTGTCTTGTGGTTTTGTCGGGTGGGTTCGGAGATCAGTTGGGAGAGGTTTAGGGCTCCAATTTCATTTTTAGTTTTGGTGGTTTTAAGTGACAACAAATTTATATTGAAGTCGCCTAGGATGAATAATTCTCCAGAGCGAGCAAGAGAAGTGATGGAGGTTAGGAGGTGTAGCACTACCAAATGATGGACATTTGGGCAGCAGTATATGCCAGCTATGAAAATTGGGAGAGAAAAGGGGAGGTTCACATGGATAGCTAGGGCATCATGGATCTCAGGACTGGAGGATGAGTAGATGATGGAATATTGGATGGAGGTTAGGACATAAATGGCCACATCACCACCTCTGCCAGCACAGTCTTGCCTTAGCAGTGAGTAGCCTGGAATGGAGACCGAGTGGTCGGGATAGTGCTCTTTAGCCAAGTTTCTGAGATGATTAGAATGTCTGGTTTTAGAGTGCACACCATTGTATGAATCTGGTCTATTTTTTGCAACAAGCTGCAGGTGTTAAGATGTAAAATCTTTAAGCCCTGTGGGAGGGCTGAGAGAAGAGAGTGGGGGGAGGCAGTACAGGAGGAAGCACCAGAAGAGCAAGGAGCAATAGGGCCTGGGTTGGGGTGGATATCCCCAGTGGAGAGCAAGAGGAGGGCGAGTATGAGAAAGTGAAGCTTAGGGGATTTTGAAGAGGCTGGCGAGGAGGAAAAAATTACTCCCCTGTAGTAATCTTGTTTCTTCCAATGGGATCCACTAATATTATTACTTCTTACAGTGCTCCTTCAAGTCAGCACTGCCCTGGAGCCAAATGGAATGCTATGCTAATGATGGAATCTTTAGCTTGTGCATTCAGTTCAAAAACTGCCCAGTGTAACTGCCTACATTCCAACCTCATATTTCTTAGAGCCTGCAAAGAGGCCATAGTAACATCTAATTAGAATAGAAATAGAAAAAGGGACCCCAACTGGGGCAACTATCAAACATTAAATAACAGGAAAAACAAAAGAGAAACTCCCCCCCTTTTTTTTTCAGTGTCAGATTCACCTAAGGAAAAAACTGACCTACTAAGGTATAAAACATTACTAAGAAATGCCAACAGATAGCATACTACTCCAAGTATTCATACAACCAGCACTGGAGAGGGTTTTTGCTCATTTTGCCAGGGGAGGCAGGGTTGGAAGTACTAATATTAGTGGACCCCACTGGAGGAAACAAGATTACTACAGGTGATTAATTTTTTCTTCTAACCCCAGGAATCCACTAATATTATTACTTCTTGCAGACTATATAGAAGTACCTCAAGGAGGTGGGCAAAGAATCTATTTAGGAAAAAGACTCTGCAGGACTGCTATGCCAAACCTGACATCACTCCTGGACTGGGCGTCCAGGCTATAATGCTTAGTGAAGGTCTGGACTGACCTCCAGGCAGCTGCTTTGCAGATTTCCACCAAAGACACCTCTTGGGTAGCTGCAATAGTGGCAGCTGTGCCCCTTGTAGAATGGGCCTTGAGCCCAACAGGGGCTACCTTACCTGCTTTTGAGTAGCAAAACTGGATACACTAAATATCCGAGAGATAGTTCTTTTTGAGGCAGGTGTCCCCTTGTTCCCTTACCTATGTCTCAATAGGTGAGAAACAGCTGTTGTCTGTCCTGGCTATGGTCCTTGGTATGAGTCATGTAGTAACTTAAAGCCCTTTTTACATCAATGCTGTGAAGTCTACACTCCCCTGAGCTAGAGTGCACAGTGAAGAAAACTGGCAAGGTGATAGACTGGTTCAAGTGGAAGTCAGAGACCACTTTGGGGAGGAACGTTCTATTAGTTCTCAACACTACCTTGTCCCTGTGGAAGGAAACATATTCCTTTTCCACACAGAGGGCCTGAAGCTCACTTATCCACCTGGAAGAAGTGATTGCTACCATGAAGACTATCTTCCAAGTAACAAATCTGAGATCTGCGGAAGCCATGGGCTCAAAGGGAGGAAGCATAAACTGAGCAATGCAAATGTTCAGGTCCCAAGCTGGCACTGCTTCCCTGTGAGGGGGAAACAAGTGAGACAGTCCTGTAAAGAATCTCCTGAATATAGGATTTGATGCTAAGGAGGTGTCCCTTCCAGCTGAAATGTATGCTGACACCAAAGCCAGGTGCACTTTCAGGATTGAATGCTGCAGACCTTGGGAATGCAGATGAGTCAGATAATCCAGCAAGGTTGGCATGCCAGCTTGAGCTGGGGCTACACCCCTGTCCTTACACCATGTAGAGAACCTTTTCCATTTCAAGGCATAGGTTTTCTTAGAAGGTTTCCTATACCCTCTGAGGATCTCCAGGACCTCTTCAGAGAATTGCCAGCCTGCATATTCTAAATCCTCAAGAGCCATGCCTTGAATCTGAGAGATCAGAGATTGGGGTACATGACTCTCCTTTGGAAGGAGGTCAGTAGGTTGTACCTTTGTGGGAGATTAATCGGTCTGGCCACCAACATAGAGAGCAGGAGGGAGTACCAAGGCTGTCTAGCCCAGTCTGGGGCTACCAGAATCATTGAAGCTGGCTGTGATCTGAGCTTTATGAGCACTCTGAGAATCAGGGGAAAGGGAGGGAAGGCATAAAGATGCCTCCCTGTCCAGTCCAGAATCAGGGCATCCAGGGGAATGTTCCCTTGCCAGAGGGCCCTGCAACAGTACAGAGGCAGGTGGTGATTTTGATGGGATGCAAAGAGATCTATCTCTGGGGTGCCCCACCTCCTGAATAGGACATTCACCACTTGTTTGTTCAGTGTCCATTCATTCTGAGCCTGGTTTATCCTGCTCAAGGCATCTGCCAGGGTGTTGTCCTTGCCAGGCAGATGGATAGACTGTAGGGAGGCATTTAAAGAGTAAACAAGGCTCCATATCATCATTGCCTCTGTACAAAGTGGGATAGACCTTGTCTCTCCCTGTTTGTTGAAGTAGTACATTGTTGTGGTATTGTCTGTTCTGACCTGTACCACCTTTCCCTGTACTAGGTGTGAGAAGGCCTGAAGGGCCAGGTAAACAGCTCGTAGCTCTAGCAGGTTTAAATGCTGGAGGGAATCTGCACTGTCCCAAGAGCCGTGAATGGTGTGCTCCCCCGAGTAAGCACCTCACCATAACAGGGAAGCATCTGTTGTGAGAACCAGTGAAGGGGGCTCCTGCAGGAATGGAACCCCTTCTCTCAAATTTTTCAGCTCCATCCACCATTGGAGTGCCTGTCGTAACACCCTTGTTACTAGTATGGGTTTTGATAGAGAGTCCCGCCTTTGGCACCAGTGTGCCCTCAGGTGGAACCGGACATCTCTCATCTGAAACCTGGCACCTATGATTGTACTTGTTGCTGAAGCCATGTGCCCTATCAGTTGTAGAAACTGTCTTGCTGACTTTGGCTTGCCCAGAACAAACGAGCTTGCCAAAACCCGAGTGCTTTTTGCCCTCTCCTGAGGGAGGAATTCCTTCCCAATATGGTGTTTAGTTCTGCACCTATAAACTGTAGTACCTGTACAGGAGTCAGGACCAAATTTTTGATGTTGAGAAGGAATCCCAGGGAGTAAAACAGATCCTGGGTTACCTGAAAGGGCTCTGTCACCTGTTGGTGAGACTTTCCCTCGATTAGCCAATCGTCCAGGTAGGGAAAAACTGAAACACCTAGTCTTCTTAGGTGTGCCACCACTACTGCCATGCACTTGATAAAGACCCTTGGTGCAGAGGTGAGTCCGAAGGGAAGTGTTGAGAACTGATAGTGGACTGAAGGAAGTCTGAATCTCAGATATTTTCTGTGTGACTCCCTTATGGGAATATGGAAATATGCATCCTTTAGGTCTAAGGAGGCTAGCCAGTCTCCTTTTTGCAGAGTTGGCAGAATCATGGCCAATGTGACAATCTTGAACCTGGGTTTTACCAGGTATCTGTTTAGCAGTCTGAGGTCTAGTACAGGCCACCACTCCCCATTCTTTTTTGTTGTTAGGGATTATCTTGAATAAAACCCTGGCCCTTTTTGGCTGGGGGGATCAGCCTCTACTGCCCTTGCTAGAAGTGAGGTCTGCACCTCCTGTTCCAGTAGTTTTCTTTCTGTGAAAGGAGCTGGTGTGAACTGCTTTGATCTTAGAGGAGGAAGGGATTTGAAACAAAGGGACAGATCCTGACTGACTATTTCAAGAACCCACTTGTCTGTGGTGATTTTCAGCCATTCCTGAAAATAATGAGTCAGTCTGCCCCCTACGATGGAAAGGCAGCCTGGTGGGAAACATCAGGGATTTTGTTTTGTTTGTTGCTGGGGTTGTGCAGATTGGGATCCTCGCCTGGAACCCCTTCTGCCTCTGGCTCTATAAAAGCCACCCTGCTGTGACTGGTACTGCTGCTGGGGCACAGCCTGCTCTTGGAAGAGGGGCATCCTAAAAGAAGATCTACCCCTGCCTCCCCTTCCATATAATGTAATGGAGGGAGAAGCTCTTTCCCTGATAGAATTACTGCAGAAAGTAGCCTTATACTCATCTACTTTCTTCATGTATGCCTCAGTCTCGGCACCAAAACGTAAGTGGCCCTCGACTGGGAAGTCCATAGCATTACTCTGGGTGCCCTATGTGAGATTAGTGGCTCTCAGCCAGGCAAATCTTCTCAAGGCTATGGAACCTGCCATTCATTGAGCAGCTGTGTCATTTATGTCAGCTGACATTTGGAACTGGTACTTGGAAACCTCCAAGCCCAGTCTAACAGTGTCCAGTAACTCTGAAACTGTTAGTGAGAGGTTAGCCTCTGCATTGTCCAAGATAGAGTGCCAAAGAGCCTTCTGGTAGAGGGCTGCATAAGCTTGGTAGCTGGCTCGGCGAACTGCCATGGAAGCCGAAAGGTACCCTTTTTCAGCCATGCTATCTATTTTCCTCGAGTCCTTCTCAGCGGGGTGAGAAAACAAGGGAGTCTTTGCCTTTTCACAGGCAACCCGCTGTACAGTCCCCTGGTGGTCAGGGTGAGTAAATAAAAACTCAGCCCCTGACCTCTCAAGCTGGTATTTTTTTTATCACACTTTTTATCAGTGGGTGTGACAGTGTTTGGAGTCTTGAGAATCTCCAGGACATCTTTCTTAAAAAACTTATACATAGGCAAAATGATCCTTCTGGTGGGTGTTAGTACCATGAGCTCCACATTTATTTATTTATTTATTTATTTATGAGTTTCACCAGGAGGGCATACTGAGCAGAGTACTGCTCAATTCCAGATGCGTCTTGGGGGTGGAGGGGAGAGGATGTATACAGTACCAAATGGTACATAGTAACTACAGTACATTACAACAACGACACAGGAATTATAGAGGAACAAGATTACACACAAGTACAATAACATTGGTGATGTGGAAAGCAGTTTGTACCCAGAGAGTGTTAGTAAGTTAACTAGCTAGCAAGTCTAGCGTTCAGAAATTCAGCAATGTTGTATAAGTGCCTATATGAACTAGACAGTCGCAGCTTTAGACACAGGAAGAATTACAATGGCACTGGGATGAGTGTAGGCCTACTATACCAGGGGTACACTGGAGGCCTGGGAAGGCACTTAGGGCATCAAGTGTGAGAAGTGGGATATATGGTATCACGGAGGGATTGTCTGCAGGAGCAGGTGGGGGGGAAGAGCCTTGAGGAGCATGTTTCGGTGCTGTGAGTTGTCTGTATGCCTAATGCCTGCCAGGAGGGAGTTCCATGGTTTAGGCATGCGATAATTGAAGGTGGCCTGCCCTTTAGCTGTAGCCACGTGTGGGACATGTAGAACCCAGGAGTCAGTGTTCCTGAGGGAGAAGACTGATGGGGGTTGAGCTTGGAGAGTGGACTCAATGTGGGGGGGGGATCTGTGCTCAGAATTTTGCAGTTAGCCTCACGCTGTGGAGCTGTCTCCGATCTAGGAGCGAAGGCAGGTCTAGAGCCATGTAGAGGTCACAGTGGTGCATAGTGGGAGGGCAGTCTAGGGTGAGCCAGCAGAAGGAGTGGAAGAGAGGGTCGAGTCTTGCTAGGGTGGATTTGGGGGCGACGCTGTATACTACGTCACCATAGTCCAGTATCGGTAGGATCATTTTCTGGAGGATATCCTTGTGGGTTTCAAAAGGGATGCAGCCCCTGTTTTGATATAAGGCACCAAGCTTGGGGTACAGTTTCTTGTGGATTGAGTCGATGTGTCCTGAGAAGTCGAGATGACGGTCGAGCCAGACTCGACGGTACATGAAGGAGATGCAGGCCTCCAATGGTGTCCCATCTAAGGTATGGAAAGAGGGGGTGGCGGGGAGGCGGGCGAGTCTCTGCCCAGTTCCGAAGGTTAGGGAGATTTTGGGGGGGGGATTTAGGACGAGCTGGTTTGAGTGAAACCATTGCTGGACAGCAGCAAAATCATCCTGAAGTCTGGAGGCCATTTCAGCATGGGAGGGACCTGACACATGCAGTGCCATGTCGTCTGCATACATGTGTATGGATGAATGTTTGCATACCGAGGGCAGGTCATTCAAGAATATGGAGAACAGGATCGGGCCGAGGACCGAGCCTTGGGGGACACCCGTGATAACAGGGAGAGGGGAAGAATTATGTTGACCAACTTTTACAGCTTGAGACCTACCAGCTAGGTAGGATTGGAACCAATTGGAGCTGGTTACAGAGAGACCTGCATGCGCGAGTTTGGATAGTAAGAGGGTGTGGGAGACAGTGTCGAACGCCTTGGCAAGGTCAATAAAGATAGCTGAGGTGATGTGCCCGTGATTCATTCCCATGAGGACGGTGTCTGTGAGTCGTAACAGAGATGTGATGGTGAAGTGCGACTTCCTGAAGCCAGATTGGCAAGGTGTAAAGTAAGAGAAGGAGTCGAGAAAGAGGGAGAGTTGGGCTAGCACAAGGTGCTCCTGAATTTTGGCTAGGATGGGGAGTAGTGAAATAGGGCAGAAGTTACTTGGTAAGGAGTGATCACCCCCTTTCAGGAGGGTAATGACTGTGGCATGCTTCCAATTGGCTGGGACTGAGGCAAGTGAGAACGAGAGATTGTAGAGCACAGCCAGAGGGGTGGCAATGGCTGGAGCGGACAAGTAAAGCATTTTGGAGTTGAGACCCGAGGGGCATTTACCTTTAGAGGGATTTAGTGCCCGCAGCTGTTTTAGTACTTTGGTCGGGGTGACCAGACAAAAGGCGAATGACATGGAGGAGGGTGAATTAGGCGTGGATGGGTATGGGTGGGATAGGGGACTGTGGAAAGGAGAGAAGCCGTACAACTTGTGAAAAAGTTGTTAAAGGCTGAGGCCATTGCACCTGGTTCGGTGATGGTGGCACCATTTACATTTAGAGCGGGGATGAGGGACTGAGCAGGGGGAGGCGAGTAGCGATTTTAATGTTTTCCAGAATTTCACAGGGTGATTAAGGTTAGAATATATTGGGCTTCTTCCTCATCTTAGATCTCTTCTGCAATTTGCAGATCCAGGGTTTCCACCATCTTCCTGACAAAGGAAAAATGAGAGGAAAAATCCTCTGTGGGTCTGGAAGGACAGCCAAAGTCCTGTTCTGTTGAGACCTCAGGTTCAATACCCTCCTCTGCCTGATCATAGTCCTCAAATTCCACTGTGTCAGTGGGTAAAGGAGGTACAAAATTTTTTTTTTCAACCGGAGTAACCACAGGATGCTTAGAGGGGAGTAAGTCTTTGCAGTAAGGCCAAAGCCTGCGTTAGTTCAGCAGGCGAAGGAGCAGGTACAGGCACCTGAGGGACCCCTTGAGGCATTTCAGCTGGGGTGTCAGTGTGCTCTGCCTTCTTGAGTTTTTTTTTGGCAGGCACCGGAGAGTCAGCCAGTTCATTGCCTCTCTTACCAGAGCCCTCACCCATCTCAAGGTTGGTTTTAGGGGCTCTGGAAGGAATAGCCAAGGACTTAGAGAGGGTGGACTGGTTAGAGCCCATGGACCCCTCTTCCAATTTTCTTTTTAGTCTTTCCTTTCGTTTTTCCACTGTTATTTTTCAGGGAAAGACTTGCATATCTCACAATCAGTAGAAAAATACTGTTGACCAAGGCAGAGCAAACATAAATCATGTTTGTCTGCCTTAGCAAACACTTCAGAGCACTTCAAACAATTTTTAAACTCAGGAGGTCCTGTTTTTTTTAGGTTTATCTGACATTTTGAAGAAAACAGGAACTGGGAACCAACAAAAATAAAGTCAATTTAAATATTTGCGATTGGTTCAGCAGCCAATAAAAACCCAAATCTATTGGTTCCGATCGGATCCGGAACCAAGAAACAGCTAAGGGAACCGAGAAAACCCCAGTTCAAAAGCAATAAAGTTCAGAAAATACAGAAAATAATAACTGGAACCCTTTAAAAAAGGTTCTGATTCAGGAGAGAAAAGAATCAGTTGTCTCTCGGTTCACAGGAACCGTGAGGAACCAGAAAAATAATGTTAAATTTAAACTATCAGGTAAAAAACTAAAATACAATTATACTAGGCAGTAAATGAAAAAAATAAACAAAAATACTTACATTTTTTGTTCAATACACTTCAGGAATCGCTATTGATAAAGAGAAGATCTCCAGGGCATCTAAACTTTGCAGCGGAGAGAAGAAATCTGAGGTTGGAATGTAGGCAGTTACACTGGGCAGTTTTTGAATTGAAGATAGATGGGGGGGGCGGCTCAGAGGTAATTTAAGGAAGTATTTTTTCACAGAGAGGGTTGTGGATGCATGGAACGGCCTTCTGGAGGAGGTTGTGGAGTCAAAATCAGTGGTGGAATTCAAGCATGCATGGGACAGTCATAAGGCCATTCTAGGGGTTGGGGGTAGGAAGAAGTAGGCTGCTGGTTAACTAGGATCTGCAGCTTATCCAGTAGATAGGGAAATGGGCAGACTGGGTGGGCCAAGCGGTCCTTATTTGCCGTCAAATTCTATGTTTCTATGTTAATGCATGAGCTAAAGATTCCATCATTAGCATAGCATTCCATTTAGCTCAGGAGCAGTGCTGACCTAAAGGAGCACTGTCAGAAGTAATAATGTTAGTGGATTCCTGGGGTTAGAAGTTGGGAGTTTTGAGGAGAAGGGAGTGGATGAGTGAGGAAGAAGAAGAAGGTGGAGAACTGCAGTGGAAGTGGCCACCGTTATCAAAGCCGCATTAGGAATACTGGTAGGGTGAGACCATATTTCAAATCGCAGAAAGGGAGTGATAGCATGGATTTGGGTAGAGGATTGGAGATAGTAACTGATGAGGATGGGAGAGTTATTAGGAATAGGTGAGTAGAGAGCAAGTGGAGGTGGTAAAGAGAGGGATATGAGCAGAACAAGGGAGAGAGAGGAGAGTAGGGGATGCATTGTTCATAAAGGCAGAGAAATTAGTGAATAATTGATTTAGGAACAGGAAAAGGAAGAATTTCTAAGCAGGGATTGTGTCGGAGAAGGCTGGTCAGATGTAGGGGGAGCTGTAGTTTAGTAAGGTATCTATAAGACCAACAGGCAGGGATCGCTTTAGATAAAGGTTATGTGCCCCTAGTGGCAGTACAGTATAACTTGCTAATGGGGAAAAAAACAGGGTTACAGGAGTGCCTTATGCTGCAATTTCAGTTACACAGGAGTGCCTGGCACTGTAGATACAGAAAACAGAGTCAGTAGGAACGCCAAGCTCTAGAAATACAGGGTAGAACTGAGTCCAACAGCAAAGCAGAAGAGGCCTGTAGCAGCCAAAGGAGGACTAGAAACAGCTGTAGAAGGTCCAGTCAAAGTACAAGCTGAGTGGTCCTAGTGCTGGCAAAGCATACCTGAGCAGCAGCTAGGGAGCGGGCTGATTGGCGAGGAGGATGGGGCCAGCCAAGAGCGGTGCCAGAGCCACAATCTCGGTGGAGGAGCCCCCTCAGGGCTCGAGCTAGAATGAAAGCAAGACAAGGCTGTAAGCACACATTAAGATTATAGTACAGAGGCCAGCTAAATTGGAGGGGAGGGGCCAACACAAGAGATACAAGTGAGGAAGAGTGGGTGCCAAAGGGAGGCACAGCAGGATGGGAGAGGAACAATTAGCAGTGGGGGGTAGATTGGACTTTAGGTGCTAGTGATGTCCAAGGGAAACAAGAGGTTGAGAGTGCAGAGGGCTAGTGGGGGGGAGCGGGTCAGAAATAGAGAAATTAAGAGGCAGAGAAATTAAAAGCTTGTGGCAGAAATCAAACAGTTTCCTACAATATACTATTAAGTCTAGCAGCTAACATTTGTATTAAACTTAATATAAAACAAAACATGATGCAGAGACTCAAACAGTTATCTATCACAGTCTACTAAGGCTATCAGCTAACATTTGAAATTAATCTAAAACTAAAACAACAATGGTGCACAGTACAGAATAAAAAGCATTTTTAAGCAAATATTTTCAAATTAGAAAGCACAAAGGGTTACAGGAGTACCTTGTGCTGCATGTTCAGTTACACAGGAGTGCCTGGCACTGTAGATACAGAAAACAGAATCAATAGGAGCACCAAGTGCTAGAAATATAGGGTAGAGCTGCGTCTAACAGCAAAGCAGAAGGGCCTGTAGCAGCCAGAGGAGGACTAGAAACAGCTGTAGAAAAACCAGTCAAATTACAAGCTGAGTGGTCCTAGTGCTGGCAAAGTGTACCTGAGCAGCAGCTAGGGTGCGGGCAGATTGGCGAGGAGGATGGGGCTAGACAACAGCAGTGCCAGAGCCACAATCTTGGCGGAGGAAAACCCCTCAAGGCACGAGCTGAGCAGCAGATGGGGATCGGGCAGATTGGCGAGGAGGATGGGGCCAGCCAAGAGCAGTGCCAGAGCCACAATCTTGGCAGAGGAAAACCCCTCAGGGCTCGAGCTGAGCAGCAGCTGGGGAGCGGGTTGATTGGTGAGGAGGATGGGGCCAGACAACAGCAGTGCCAGAGCCACAATCTCGGCAGAGGAGTCCCCTCAGGGCTTGAGCTAGAATGATTCATATACATAATTATTGCTTATGGTGCCATGTTCTCATGAAGAATACTGGATTAGACAAACAAACAGCAAAGGAACTTGGACACGTCTTACAAACAGAATAACAGATGGATTCCTGTTTGTTACGAAGCTGTAGCTCCATCAAGAGATAGTGATGATATCATAAAAATCGAGAGTGAAGCTAGAAAGGTTTTATGGCACCATCACTATCCCAAGATGGAGTAGCAGCTAAGTAACAGTTGAAATTCATATGATGTTGTGTGTAATACATAGTAAAAACATAGCAACCACATTCAATCCTACCTCTGCTCTTGCGCCACCCTGCTCGCACTGTACCAGCTCTCTGACTCATCAGCCTGAACAGCACACTAACTGCTCTCACACTCACCAGACTCGCACAGCACTCACTCCAGCTCACACATTCATGCAGCCCAGCTCACACTCTCACAGCACTCATTCCAGCTCACACATTCATGCAGCCCAGCCCACACTCTCACACAGCACTCAATCAGATTACACACTTGCATGGCAGCTTACCATAATAAAATAGACAAATCCCAAAACCAAGTTAGCAAGCTTTTAATTACATTGGGAAAAGGGGAAGATGACTTGAGAAAACACGCCTGTCATAAATGACTCTGTGGCTCCTGTCACCATTTCAAATGCTGGTTTCAAACAGTGACAAGAGCATGCGGTAACAGAATGTTTCTGAACTCTCACTACCACCTGTACAGACTGAGCAGCCCACAAGCATCTGTAAAATTCTATTCTGTAACAGCATCATTTTGACATCAGATCGATTATATTATTGATTCATTATGTCAGAACAATGGTATTACAGCTTTCAGAAGCTGCTGACTGGCTATCGGAAAACAAAGCTAACCATGTATTACAAAATGATATGGATAGCTCTGAAGGGGAAAGGAAGACAGGGGCACTCACCAGTAACTATGTACAGTGTAAAGATATTCATCTGTAAACACACACACAGTATCATCCAAACCCAAGGGGTGGCACCAAGAAGAAGAAAAATTACTGCAGTAACGATGTTTCTTCTAAGAGGTTTACTAGTGATTTATACAATTCTGTAATCATATCAGCCCTGAGCTGTTGCATCAGGGATGGTATTTGGAATGCTCTGTAAATTCAAACTCTGCACTGTGGTCACTCTCGCCTTTGTGTTCTAATGGCAGATTTATAGCTGAAGACCAAAAGAGAGCAGTGACCACCTATCTAACCTACCCGAAGTATTCTTACCCACTGTGAGTATCAGTAAGAATGCCGATTAGTTAGAAAATAGTAGTAGGGGTTGTTTTTAGTGTAGCTAATATACTAGTGAGGCAGAGGTAGGAGTCCGTGTTTGTTTGTTGTTTCCTTTTAATTTTAGGGATGGCAGTGGTGTGACTGGCAGGCTGTTCCATTTGTTATTCTGGTTTTCCTGGTTTAAGACACTGGTGGTGATTTGCTTTCGCCCCAGCATTTCAATGTTACAGCTTTTCCACCGTCTCAGCACTAAGGAGTATGAGGCTGAGTTGAACTGTGTGGGCTGTGCATCTTATCAGTAGTACCTCACAAAGTTACACATCAGTAAGCAATAAGGCACAGAGGTGTCGGTGCGTAAACCATATTTTACAGCATGGCCAGGGGCGTATTAAGGCACGAGGCCAACGGCCGAGTGACTTCAGCTGCTGGCCATGCTGTAAAATATGGTTTACACACACAACCTCTGAGTGCCTTATTGCGCTTATAAAATTGAGTCTTTTTTTTTGTTACTTTTGACTATTGGGAAAAGCATGTTTATATGTAGAAAAATAGATTTACTTTGTGCATTTGTGATAAAATAATCCTTCCGCCCACTGCAAGTGATGTCATTGATGATGTCATTGTATTATTGCCTACTTTCTTCTTCCTCTTTTTTTTTTCTCTGTTGTTCCCGACATTCAAGATATGGAATGTTTACCATAGACTATATGGATTCAAAATTCTGCTCAGTTCCACTGGCAGAATGTTTCTCTCCCAACACACTATACACAGAGACAACAAAGGCCTTTGTTACAGCCAGAGACTCAATTATCTCACTGTCAGGGCAAGAAGAAGAGAGTTCCCTGATAAGCAGTTAAAGATAGAAGGGGCAATTTTGACTGTCAGCAAAGAAACAGTTGTAGTGAAAACTATAAACAGTACTTATGAAAGGGGCATCAGAATTTAGGCATCCTGATTGGTGCATACCTGTGTGATATTCCTTCTTACGTACAGGAAGAAGGACCAGCAGTGCCCTGTGGGCACTGATCATAGTAAAGATGCCAGTTAGAATGTTGGCAAACTGAAAATCAGCCATCTTCTTTTCACTAACTGCGAGTGACATGCCAGGCTACATTTTTAGTCTGTCAACATATTTCTAAATGAAATTCAAGACTTGCATCATTAAAAATAAAAAAATAAAAACTGCCAGGATAAAATCACAGCCCGCCCACTCACTGTATGGCTGAACTGCTTTCTCACAACTCCCCTGCCCCTACACGCTCCCGCTCTCTCTCTAACTAAACGAGCAGACAGGCACTCCGTTAGCACCACAGTGTCCCAACACAATATTCATACCCTAACAATATTTTCCATGTTGTTCTGAGAAAACTGTTCCTGAAATGACAGCTTAATGCAGCAGTTACAGAACTCTTCCACTTTCATACTTCGCTTCCATATAGCGTAACGGCTTTCTGCTGTGTCCTCTAAACAAAAGGAGCTTGTTCTCCCTAGTGTTACCTGTTACCATAACATACAAAAATCATAAAAAAAAGATAGCAAAATTTCTTATTCAAACTAAATGAAATATGAGTACTGCTACTTGGGGTGCCATGACAACTACAGAAATACAAGTAAGGATGCCTTAGCAGCTCAAAAGTCCTCAAGTAAAAAAAAAAAAACAGGCATAGGAACTATTTTATGAAAAATTAGGACAAACATGTTCATTTTCATTATTAAATATTATGCATTTTAGTTATCATATACATCTGCATTTTAGATAACCATTTCCTAAGTGCAGTAAGACACTCCAGGATATGAATTAGACACTTTAACCCACGGCTAGGAGACTGGACGCACTTGGCCAATGGCCTCGTGCCTCACTACGCCTCCTAGCTGTGTGTTAAAGTGTCTAACGCACACCCTGTCATGTCTTATTGCTTACTTATCGTTTCTAATTTGTTTATGTATGTAAAGAGAGTGTGATAATCAGGGAAACAGCATTTAATTCATTTGTTTTATTTTTTATTTAAGGTAGTTTTATTTTTAGGGCCCAGCTGAAGTTTTTTTTACAGTGTAGAGGCAGCATCCATGTTTGTGGTGGAAGATCAGCTCTGGCAGTAGAGGGCTAACTGAAATGCCTGTGTTCCAAATGCCCATTGATCTGTGCTGCAGACTCTTCACTGCTGAGCAGTCCTTTTTTTACCCATGTGTAAACTGTATTTTACACATAAATAAGAACCAATCAGATTACACGATTTTACCCTGCCATTTCATAAATTCTGGTAACCCTGACTACTTATACCAGGAACACAGATTGTTATTGCTTTCCCAGAGCTGCCCAGTCTGTTGATCCATACCTCTCAACTGCCCCGGTTTTTCTGGGATTTCCAGAATTTAGACTCCCTGTCCCAAAGCCTCAACTTGTTTGCTACTTTTCTGGATTTTTAGAATGCCAGTGTAAGCCTAGCAGACTTATTTTACCCTTAGGCTACCAACAGAATTAGAATGTATAGGGATTCTGGACAGATATATCGGTCAGCAACACAGCAAGGGTTAAAACTGATCCAAGTAGAAAAAAAGCAGTTTGTAGGAGACACTTCTCCCCCAGCATTCTACAGGCTTATCTGTTTCTCTAATGAAACTACAGAGAGAGAGAGAGAGATACACACACACACACACATATGCTGCATTCCAGTACAGTATATTTCTGTACAGTTAAGTCTGGAAATTAATAACACTGGCTCCTTAAAGGTCTGGAAATTAACTTAACACTGGATCCTAAAAAAAATTATTTCTCTAGCAGTGCCTATGTTCCACTTTAGTTTCAAGTAAGTAAATGAAGAGAAATGACAAGAGAAACATGCAAAACATTTGCCTGTGGTTTTTTTTATCATGCCATTTGATAGTATGCAACTAAATCTGACATTTAAAAAGCATAAACTAAAGGGACTTTACATACGTACAGTATTACATCATGCGATGTACATGTCATGCAATGGCATGGTGCCACGCTGAATAAAATATTGTGCCCTTGATACTGGTCATTTGTCCCTGATTTTTTTTGGGGGGAGTGTCCCTGAATTTGGCGCTAGCAAGTTCAGAGGTATGTGTTTGTCTGGGTTTCCATTTTTGTTGCCATAATGCCATGAGTGGAGAATGAGAGAGCAGTGAAACAAGAACATTCTGAAAGAGCAAGAGATTAAGAAAGTGTGTCGACTGTGGCTGACGGGAGCAGGCATTATCTAGCTGAAATCTCCCCATGAGGTCAGGAGAGCGAAGATTTACATTATGTAGAGCTATTGCTAGTCAGAGTGGGGTGGAAGAGTGCTGGGGTAGGCGAGTGAGAGTGACCTACCCTGATGCTGAAACATAGAGATGCCAGGAGAAGAGGCCACTATATTTTCCAAGATCTGAGAAATGAATGGAGAGGTACAGGGACACTAAGGAGCTTGGCTCCACTCTTGGGACTGCTATGTAAGCTGTACCTTTTCATTTTGCTTTTTGAAACTGTGCTATCTGAACTGCTTTTACTACCAGTTTGTAAATTTTGACTGCTAGCTAGCTCTCACCCCTTTCAGTGGTAGACACTGAAGTGTTTGAGCTATTCATATGGGGCCCTATTAACAAATGCAGGGGGTACACGTGAACTGCACGTATTCCCCACCCCCGTGCAACCACACCCACCGGAGATCCATGCGGGGACTGCATTCATGAACAGTCCCCACCCAGCTCCATTACTCGGCCCCACCCCCCAAGTGTGCAGGTTCGTGGGGGTGGTCCAGTGTGGGGCTGCAGACCTGGCCGCATAGCCAGTCGGCTGCCCAGACCAGGTCCTGTAGTGGATCCCTTGTGCCAATTGGGCACTATGTTGCAGACGGGCGCATACATGCACACAGCACCGAGGTGTGGGGAACCCCCAGATGACAGTCCCCCACCTTCCCAAATGTACCCCAATAACAAGGGCAGCCACAGCGAGGGATCTGTTGACCCCAGCCATCCCCGCCACAACCAGCTGTGGCATCCGTAGGGGCACATAACATTTTTGACTGCCTTCAGAAGGCATAGCCATTGCTCCCTTCCTCCCCGTGCAAGGCACCCATACTGTTGTGGATGGCATGAAGTGTGAATACGCCCCCCCCCGTGCCTGTAACCGGTCCACCCCCATGCAGAGTTGTGCATTCAGCTGGTGCGCCGGGTGTGTAGGGGGGCATTGTGGGTTTGTTAATGATGCGCGGGGGCCACAATGTGTGCAGCCAGGTGTGGGTGGGCTATGCACCGGGGTTACGTAGCTCATATCCCATCCACACCTTTTGTGAATATGGCCCATGGCTCTGGAATACTCTCTGTTGAGAGTTGAGGGGACAGAAGAAAAAATTACTCACTTTAGTAATCTTGTTTCTTCCAAGGTATTCTTCTATATTCATAACTCTCTGCAGTCAGCCTCCTAAGCAGAGCTGCCTGGAGAAAATGGAACTATATGCAAATGATAGAACTATCATTGGCTTGTGACACATATTCAAACTAGTGCCCTTATCTGCTGCAACATTCCATGAAAGTATCAGATTTCTAAGGAGCCCACAAGGCAACCTATACTAAGACTTATCTAAATATACTTACCTAATGTAACACAACTTAAGCTGTCCATGACAGCATGAAACATCCTTAACATAATATAATCCTACCCCCCCATGCCAGAATCACCCAGAAAAATAAGGAAATTAAATATTTCCCACTAGGGTTATACAACATATATGCCAGTGTTTGGGACCTTTAATTAGAAAACTCAATCAGGAGTGCAGAGGCTCTGGTTCTAGAAGGTGAGGCAGGGAAGGAGAGTTATGAATATAGAAGAATACCTTGGAAGAAACAAGATTACTAAACTGAGTAATTTTTTCTTCTAACCCCAGGTATTCTTCTATATTCCTAACTCTCTGCAGACTTCAAAGCAGTACCTTTGGAGGTGGGCTGAGAACATACTTAGGAAAGAGACTCTGCAGGACTGCTGTGCCAAACCTGGCATCACTTCTGGAGTGTGCATCCAAACTACAGTGTCTAGTGAAATTGTGTACAGACCTCCAGCTAGCTGCTTTACAGATTTCCAATAATGGAATGTCTCTGGAAGCTGCAATAGTAGCAGCTGTGCCCCTAGTTGAATGTACTCTTAGGCCTGATGGGGGCTCTTTGCCAACTTTTGAATAGCAGAATTGAATACATTAGACTATCCAGCGAGAGAGTGACCTTGTAGTAGCTGGGGTGCCTTTTTACATATCCCCATAGGTAAGACACAGCTGTTGCTTGCCTTGTCTATGTTCCCTGGTGTGGGTAATATAGTAACTTAATGCCCTTTTGACATCCAGGCTATGTAGTCTATGCTCACCTGAACTAGAGTGTTCAGTGAAGAAAACTGATAGTGTAATGGATTGGTTTAGGTGGAAATCAGAAACAACCTTGGGAAAAAATTTCCTATTTGTTCTCAGCAGCACCTTATCATTATGGAAAGAAATATAGTCATTTTCTACACATAAAGCTTGTAATTCACTGATTCTTCTAGCTGAAGTAACTGCAACCAGAAACACAGTTTTCCAGGTGACATATTTTAGATGTGCAGAGGACACAGGTTCATGAGCTGAGCAATGCATATGTTCAGGTCCCTTGCTGGAACTGGTTCCCTAATGGCTGGGTTTAAGCGACACAAATCTTTAAAGAATTTCCTGAAAACGGGATTGGAAGCCATGGAGATACTTTTCCCAGCAGAGGTGTATGCAGAGATTGATGCCAGATGAACTTTCAGGGATGTATATTGCAGGCCGTAAGGGTGGAGATGTGTGAGGTATTCCAGAACTATGGGATCTCCACTAAGGAAGAGGCGATCTCCCAGGAGTTACATCAGATAGACAACCTTTTCCATTTTGATGAACAGGTTTTCTTAGTCAAAGGTTTTCTATATCCTTTTAGGATATCCAGAACAGCTTGGGAGAGATTTAAGTTTGCATATTCTATGTCCTCAAGAGCCATGCCTTGAGCCTGAGAGACCTGAGGTTCGGACACAAGATTTTCCCTTGATGGAAGGTTAACAGAGTGTGCCTCCTGGGTAAGTGTATCGGTTTGGCTACCGTCATATAGAGCAGTAGAGGGTACCATGGCTGCCTGCCCCAGTCTGGTACTATTAGAATCATTGGTGCAGGTTGTGACCTGAGTTTGATCAGGACTCTGAAAATAAGAGGGAAGGGAGGAAAAGCATACAGACTTTTCCTTGACCAATCCAGAGCCAGAACATCCAGTGGGATTGTTCCCTTGGCTGGTGGTCTGCAACAAAAGAGGGGCAGATGGTGGTTCTTGTGGGATGCAAAGAGGTCCACTTCTGGTGTGCCCCATCTCCTGAATACTGAGTCCAGCACTTGCTTGTTGATGGACCACTCATGGTGTGCCTGGTTGATTCTGCTCAGGGCATCTGCCAGGGTGTTGTCCTTCTCTGGTACGTGAATGGCCTGTATTGAGGCCTTTAGTGAGTAAACCAGACTCCAAACTTTTATAGCCTCTGTGCATAGGGGTTCTGACCTTGTTCCCCCTTGCTTGTTTATGTAGTACATTGTTTTGGTGTTGTCTGTCCTGACTCACATCGCTTTCCCTTGTACCAGATGGGCAAACGCTTTTAGGGCCAGAAACACTGCCCTTAGCTCCACCAGCTTTATGTGCAGGAGTGACAAACATTCCAATTGCACTCACACTCCAGAGCCAGGAGCAAAAAGCTCCAGTGAAATCCACACAAGTTGAATTTTAAATGCAAATAAATGTATTGCTCAAATAGCAGTAACAGTTGCAAGAGTTTATAGACATTGGACTTCAGCAAAGAAGTGACCTCCATCAGTCCAACAGCCCCAGCGCTTCGTCACTTAAGGCTTCATCAGGGGTGACTCTGTAATGGACCAGGTTCCGTGAGTGGCGTGATCCCCTAAGTGAGCACACCATGCTAACAGAGAGGCATTGGTTGTAAAGATAGCTGATGGAGCTTCCTTTTGGAAGGGTACCCCTTCCCTTAGGTTATCTGGCTCCTTCCACCATTGGAGGGTCTGAAGCAAGGTTTTTGTTACTGGTATTGGTTTTGTCACTTTGTCCTTTCTCTGACACCAGTGTGCTCTGAGATGAAACTGTACATCTCTCATTCGGAACCTGGACCCCAATACTGTACCTGTTGCTGCAGCCATATGTCCCAAAAGCTGCAGGAACTGTCTTGTTGGACGTGGCTTGTTCATCTTGACTAAGGCAGCTAACTGCTAAATACTTTGTACTCTGTCCTGAGGGAGGAAAGTTCTTCCCAAAATGAATAGTTAACTAAATAGCAGAATATATAGAATAATGGATGGGGAAGTATGTGATATGAGAATTTAATGCACACCTGAGGTGTGGGATGCTACATAAACCCCGAGGGTGAGGCCCGAGGGGTTTATCAAAGCATCCCACACCGAGGGTGTGAATTAAATTCTCATTATCACATACCTTCCTATCTTTTATTTTATATAATTGCTGGTGAGCAATTTTTTCCAGCTTAAAATGCTGTGCCCCCCCCAACAGACATATAGTCTTTACACACACACACACTTTATCTCTCTCTCTCCACACAGACACACACACACACACACACACACACACACTCTTTATCTCTCTCCACACACACACATACACACACAGTCTCTCTCCCTCTGTCATTCTGAAGAAATCCCGATGTGGCAGCTTCACTCTAGTTCTGGGGCACCAAATAAAGAAGCAGCAGCTCACTGCTCCCCCAGCTCCCACTCCAGATTCCCCAGTTGAACTGTGCAGCAATCGCCAGAGTCCCTCTCCCTCTTACTCTACTCTGCTCCCAGTTTCATTCTTTTTTTCAAATTTATAGCTGAAATTGCGATCGCGATTAGGCTCGTGCTTGCCGCTTACCCGTGTTAGGCAGTTAACTGCAGATTCGTTCTGCTGACTTCTGTGTTCCCCAAAACTAGCGAACTGCAGGATCAACCAGATACTTACAAAAATAGTAATATTTAAGGTAGGATTGACCAGATATATAAAAAAAACAATGATTACAGGAAGCTGATGATGAAACTGTGTCGGTGCCGCGCTAACATACGGAGCCGGAGAACTGCTTAGCCCGCCCAAATTCAAAACAGGAGCCAATGAGGGAGTGCTCCCTTTTAAAAGACAGAGCGCGTGAATGTCATAATAACTGACTGGTTATTACGACAAATATCAACTTGGTGAGCCCATTGAAAAAATTGCTCACCAGTAATTATAAGTAAATAAAAATTTCTACAAAATGAACTAATAGATCGGTTCCCCAATGATTATACTGAACCGTGAGGAACTGAGAAAACAAGTTAAAACAGTACTAAACAGTGCTAAACTAACATTAATATAAATAAATAGAAAATAAAGGCAGCAGTAAGAATAATAATAAAAGAATTACTTACAGTATATTCAGTGAAGAACCACAAGGAACAATTAAACATAGAAACACAGAATTTGACGGCAGATAAGGACCGCATGGCCCACCCAGTCTGCCCATTTCCCTGCCTACTGGATAAGCTGCAGATCCTAGTTAACCAGCAGCCTACTTCTTCCTACCCCCATCCCCTAGAATTGCCTTATGACTGTCCCATGCATGCTTGAATTCCACCACTGTTTTTGACTCCACGACCTCCTCCGGAAAGGCCGTTCCATGCATCCACAACCCTCTCTGTGAAAAATACTTCCAAATTACCTCTGACGCCCCCCTCTATCTTCAAATTGTGCCCCTTGTTCTTGCACACCTCTTTTTGAAAGATGCTATCCTCTTGGACTTTGTTGATTCCCTTGAGGTACTTGAAAGTTTCTATCATGTCCCCCCTCTCCCTCATTTCCTCGAGGCTATACATATTAAGCTCCTTTAGTCTCTCTTCATATGTCTTCCGGTGCAGACCCTGCACCATTTTAGTTGCCCTCCTCTGGACAGCTTCCATCCTGTCTATGTCTTTGCGGAGATTGGGTCTCCAGAACTGCACGCAGTGCTCCAGATGGGGTCTGACCAGCTGTCTGTACAGAGGGATAATAACTTCCTGTTTTCTACTGGTGATGCCTCTCCCCTATGCATCCCAGTATCCCTCCAGCCCTCCTTGCTGCCCTCTCACATTGCTTGCCCACCTTTAGGTCATCTGATATGACTACCCCCAGGTCCGTTTCCATTTTTGTTGTTGTTAGTATCTCACCTCCCATTGTATACTCTTCCCCAGGGCTTTTGTTTCCCAGGTGCATTACCTTGCATTTCTTAGCATTGAATCCAAGCTGCCATACATTTGACCATTCCTCTAACCTTGCCAAGTCCCTTTTCATCCTTTCCACCCCACCTTGTGCATCAACTCTGTTGCAGATCTTTGTGTCATCTGCAAAGAGACATACTTTTCCTTCCAGTCCCAGTCTTCTGGGTGTCTTGACTTGTCAGGTGGAGAAAGAAATCTGATACGTAAATAGAACGTTGCAGCAGATAAGGGCAGCAGTTTGAATATGTTTCACGAGCCAGTGATGGTTCTATCATTTGCATATAGTTCCATTTTCTCTGGGCAGCTCTGCTTAGGAGGCTGACTGCAGACGGTTAGGAGTATAGAAGAATACCTTGGGTTAGAATTTGAATTTTTTACTTCCTTCTGTATTGAACAGAATGCCCAGAGCCTTTCAGTTATGGGAACTGGTATTTTGTAGATTTGGTATTTGGGACTCTGTTGGCACTGGACATTAAATAGTTTGACTTTAAATCTAGAAGTCTGTTGTGCACCACTTTTCTACTTATATATGTTCTTTTTCTAATAAATTTTTTTCTGCTGAAGTAATTTGGGGGTGTATTTATGATTGAGGCTGACGTTTATAATGTGTGCTTGATTTTGTGTGTGTGTGTGTAGTTTGTTTGTATGTGTGAGTTACTTCTTTTGGGGCTGTGATTTGTTTTTGAGGGGGGCTGGTTTGGGTGGTTTTAATATTATATTTATTAGCTTTAGGGTAAGGGCTGAAATGTGTAAAGCAGCAGGCCCCTAGGTTCAGCTACTCCCCTTTACTTCTCCATGATTTGTGCCCCTTCCAGGACCCTCCTGCTAAATACGGCTTTCCATCAGTGCAGGGAGGTGGGGATTGCTTGGAGGCATGGAGGTGAAGGGGGAAGTGAGGGAATGCTGACAGAGGGTGCTGTTGGAATAGTTAGGAGCAGGAGGTGCTCTGGGGCAAAATGAGAGCTGGAGAGAGACTATACGTGTTTAGTTCCCATACCCAGGGATCCCACCTGACTGAGTGGGACAGTAGCTGAGGGGCCTGCCTCCTCTACTCATCCTCTTCAGGCAGTGCTGTGCAATGCTGAATCAATGAGGAATAAGACTGCTATTATAGCAGGTTTTATTTCTGATTCCTCCACCAGTTGGGCTTGCATCATGGAGATCTGGCTTTCTGACAAGGCTGATGTGGTACTGCAGCCAGCCATCACAGCCATTTTCTCTGTAGTGCAGTGCTTAAAGAAGGATCATGGGGGGGGGGTTGCAGTCATCTGCTTTAGAACTGAATGGAACCTGGTGGTGCATTCAGTAGGGGATACCTCATTGAATGAGAAGCAATGCACGGGGGTCCAGGTTGCAGAATCCTACTCATATACCAGTCTCTGGGATGTGAGGGAAATTTTCTGCAGGAATTTGCCAACTTCGTCATCGACAGAGTTTTGGAGTCACCCAGGTGGCTTACTTCTAGGTGATTTCAATGCCTGGGTTGACAGAAGCTCTCATAGTTTGGTCAAGATTTCCTCCAGAGTATAGAATCCCCGGACCGCACAAAAGTTGTTACTTCTGTGGCTCATCAACATGGCCATGCCTCGGACTTGATATTTACTTTGGGGCCTGAGATCAAGGATCTTGAGATTGATAAAGTCAGCTGGTCAGATCACTGCACCATCAGGTTCTCTTTCATGGCCCTCTACTGTAGTCTGCCTTCTATGGAGATGGTCCAGTACCGCCCTCTATGAGGGCTATGGCCAGGGGGACTTTTGGTGGTGCTGGATACATTGGGTAGGATGGTGGCATGTGCCACGGGACCAGAGGAAGCTGTGATGGCTTATAATAGGGCCCCACTGGGATGGATTTCTTTCTCATGGTGCCTACTTGTGTATATCCATTGTTTTCACACCTTGGCTTGCCGTGGTATGATGGTGAGCTAAGGGAGTTGAAAGCAAAGGCGCGGAGGTTGGAGTGTTGCTGGAGGAAATCCAGGGCCCAGTGGGACAGACTGGCTTTAATTATTTACTATGGTGATTATTAAAGGACTATCTCCCAAAAGAAGGCATGGTTTCTGCCTAGAGAGACTGCATTAAGGGCAAAATGTGCCTATTCGCAGATGACACCAAGCACTGTGGGAGAGTGGACATGGCTGAAGGGATACAGGATCTACAGGAAGATCTGGAAAAGCTGGGTGGGTGGTCCAGGATCTGGCAGCTTAGTTTCAATGCCAAGAAATGCAAAGTTATGGATATTGGAGCCAAGAATCCCAGGACAGAGTACTACCTGGGTGGAATATGAGTATCTGTATCAGAGGAGGAGAAGAACCTGGGAGTGATGATCACTAGTGACCTGAAGCACTCCACGCAGTGCAAGAAAGCAGCAGCAAAGGCAAACAAGATGCTGGGATGCATATCTAGGGGGATCAGTAGTAGGAGAGAGGAGGTTATACTGCCCTTGTACAGGTCACTGGTAAGGCCACATCTAGAGTATGGAGTCCAGTACTGGTGCCCACACCTCAAAAAGGACATTAACCTGCTGGAGAAGGTACAGAGGAGGGCTACAAAGATGATAGCCAGTCAGCAGCGTAAGGCATACGAGGACAGGTTGAGGGCACTGAACATGTACTCTCTGGAAGACAGGAGAGAGAGAAAGAGAGAGAGGAGACATGATTGGGACTTTCAGGTACTTGAAAGGGATAAATAAGGTTGATAAGGAGAATCTCTTTAAGCTGAGTGGCAACCATAACACTAGGATGCACAGTCTTAAGCTGGAGGGTGGGAGGTTTAGGAGGAAGGTCAGGAAGCACTTCTTCATAGAGAGGGTGGTGGACTCTTGGGATGTGTTGCCGGAAGAGCTCATCTAGTTGAAGACAGCAGGCAACTTTAAGAGAGGCTGGGGAGCTGGCCCGTTGGCGCAGTGGTTGGATTTCCACTTGTGACGCTGACGACCTGGGTTCGGGAGTGGACCCGTGCACCAGAGGGCCAGCCAGGGCAGGATGTCTCAGCATCTGATGGATCATTCAGCTCCTCCGGGGGAAGGGGAGTGCACTGGCTTAGGGGTGGACTGCCCCTCTGGCAACAACCAGAGGTAGCGCGGCCCCAATGCCAGCAACAGAGGGGAAACGCGACGGATGCCGGCGTAATTGCCATGGCGTCATGTGGCACATCATGCTAGGGGTGGCATACATCTAAGAAAAATACTCCTCTTCTGGAGCAACACTGACACTGGGCCCTCCCTCTGACTACCGAATGCCACAGTACTGAGGTCCCAACGCAGATTTGATTCCCTGTGTCGGGGGGGTAATGGGGAGGCCCCACCACTGCAATCTCACCTGGGAGGTAAGCCAACGCTCCATGGGGAGACCTCGGGGTGGGTAGTAGAGGGCAGAAGGAGTCAGGTACAGCACTGGAGAAGGTGTGGGGCAAAAATTGAAAAAAAAAAGGGAGGCTGGGATAGTAATAGGGGGAAGGTAAGGATCATGGGTAGGGAGGATGGGAAGAGTGGGGAGGGAGGGCAGGGATATTAGCTCAAGCTGTGGACCCTGCAATACAAGCAGACTTGATAGATCAAATGGCCTTCTTCTGCTGGATTCTTCGTATGTTCATATGTATGCTGCTGGGAAGAATCGATTGGTTCAGCTCTTTCAGATGGTGGACAGGCTTTTCCACCCAGCCTATCTGGAGCCCATTAGAGCTTTTTCACCCAAGAAATGCAAGGAGTTTGCTTGATTTGTCTCAGACAGGGTGTCCTCTATTCAGGCCAGGATCTCTCCAAGAGGGCCATTACAGCCCAGCAGGGTTGAGTCTGTGTGTCTCAGGTACATTCAGTGGTCATCGAGAGAGTTTAAACCAGGGACTGTGGAGGAGGTAAATGGGGTGATCTCTGAGCTGTGGCCAACATTTTGTGAACAGGATCCAGCGCAACAGGATTACTTGTGAGTTGTGTTGGGCAGCAGGGCCCGGTGTTCACTGAGATAGTTCAGTGTTCCTTATTGGAAGGGGTTTTCCCAGCTGTACTGAAAGATGTGCTGGTGAGGCCCCGTCTGAAAAAAACAGCATTGGACCTGGCTGTCATGGTGAATTACAGACCAGTCTATAACCTGCTCTTTCTGTACAAGGTTATTGAGAGGGCGGTTGTGCAGCAGCTTGAAGCACACCTCACTGCCTTTGACATCTGTGAGTCTCTACAGTTTGGTTTTAAGTCAAGGCATAGTACAAAGACTGCACTGATTAGAGTGCATTATGACCTGCTCATGTTGAAAGATAGAGGAGGGTGGTCAGTTCTCATTCTTCTCGACCGTTTCTCAATTTTCAACATTGTGAACCATGTGCTGCTATTGGAAAGACTCAGGGAGTATGTGGGGCTCACTGTCAAAGTCATCTGCTGTTTTTAGTCCTAGCTCAGTGGCAGAACATAGACGGTGATGTTGGGAAGGTTCACTTCATCCTCAGTGTCACTAGCCTGTGGCATACCACAGGGCTCAGTCCTTTTTGCCCATGTTGTTCACAGTGTATATGCTTTTTCTGGGGAGGATAAATAAACAGCATGGGTTTGGGTTTCACTGTTATGCTGATGATGCCCAGCTCTAGCTGTCTTTTGCACCTGGGACACCAGATGTGGTCGATGTGCTGAATAGATGCTTGATCAGGATCCAGGACTGGATGTTATTGAGCTGGTTAAGACTTAACCCTGACAAGACTGAAGTACTGGTCATCTAGCCAAGACGGAGAGGTATGTGGCAGTAGAACAAAGTGCTTCAGCTCAATTCCTCTGGGCTTGTGGCTGTCACTAAGGTGAAGAATCTGGACATCATTCTAAACGAGAGGCTGAGATTCAAGGCTCAGGTGTCAGAAGTAGTCCAAAGTGGCTTTTACCACCTTAGGAATGTCAGTCAGATTAAATCCCTTATTCCCCTTGGAGATCTTGCGACACTAATACACGCATTTGTGACTTCCAGGCTTGACTACTGCAATGTTCTGTACTTCAGGATCAGTGAAGGTATGCTATAGTACCTGCAGCTGCTAGGCTGCTGACTGGCCTCTGTAGGTCATGTCATGTCTCTCTAGCACTGCGTGATCAGCACCGGTTGCTGGTAAAATCGCATACCTCCTTTAAATCTGGCAGGCTGTCATATAAGGTCCTATACAGGTTGGGTAATGCTATCTCACTGATCTTCTGCACCCTTGAGTGTCCTCACTCCCTCTCTGCTCTACCAAAGAGGGCCTCGCTGTGGTACCTTGGGCTAAGCTGAAAAATGTAGGTAACCAGCCCTTTGAGGTCTGACCCGGTCTTTTTGGATCTTGCTCCTGAGGACCCTGAGGGAGGCCCCAGTAGTGGAGGCCTTTAATAGGAGTATTAAGACCTTTCAGTTTTGTCAAACATTTGGGGAATTATTCCGTTATACCATCTGGAGTACATCCCAGTTATGCCATGTATTTATTATATAATTTCTATGTTGCTAATTGTTAATGAGGCAATCATTTATTTATTTACTAGTGATGTTTTATCTAATTATAGTTTTCTGTATTGTTTATTTGTGTTTTCTACAGACGTACTTTATTGTACTGGCACCTTGAGCCTGCAGCATCATGCCTCACAACACCCCTGACTCAAACTGTTTGTTCACAGTTCAGTGGGGTGAGAGCCCATTGTTCTGTTACAAATTGCCAGATACTTTCTAATAATTATATACTGCTGAGTTGCTATAAAGTAACTCAGCCAAGGAGTTGTTCCTTATTGTCTGGCACTAGCACCCTGCCAAAACTATCTTGTGGGACCAGCTTAAGTGACTGCACCCTGGACTTGGACTCCCTTCTACTTTAACTAATTTGCTTTTAGAGTGGGGATTTGGGGTTGGGGTTGGGTGTGAGTTTGTGATTGAATGTGTGGATGCAGGAGTGTGACAATTGATTTGGTATTTCTGTTTAAGTTTAATTTTTTATTTTATTAATCGCTCGTTAGGTTATTTATCATATTAAGGGTAGTTAATATAGTATATAAAATTATATAGTACAGCTGAAGAAAACTGGAAGTTAGAGTTAGAATGTGCTGGTTGGTGGCCCCCTTGAGAGGGCATTATATTCTCCTCTAGACTTTGCAACCTCTGTCCTTTTGATTGTCCCCCATTACCATCAGATGTCTACAGACGTTGTAGGGCATTGGGGATTGTCCGTAGAGGAAGAAAGCGGGGTTGGTGGGGCCTATTGTGGGGAATGTGCCTGAGTCGGGGGGTATTGGTATGGTGGGCTCTAGGAGGCACCCTGGGGTGAAATGGATCCAGGAAAGGGAACCCCCTTGTCTTGTGCCCATACCCAAGGGTTCCACTTTTGGTGGGCAGGTATCCGGACCAGCCTCATCTGCCTATCCTTTTTGGGCAGTGTTATGCAATGCCAGATCTATTAAGAACAAGACAGTAATTATTGCTGATCTTGTTTCTACAGCTGATTTGGCTTGCATTACCAAGACCTGACTGGATGAGAATGCCGGCCCAGTATTGGAATCGGCGGTTCCTGTTGAGTTCTTGATGATCCACTGCCTGAGAAAGAATCGTAGAGGTGGGTGTGTAGCAATTTGTTTTAAATCAGACTTGCACTTTACGACTCTTCCAGTGGGAACAACGAGGTCCTTTGAATGTGTGGTCATTCAGGGGGTTGCAAGTGCAGGTTGCAGGATCCTTCTCGTTTACTGTCCTCTGGGGAATGAGAAGGAATTCCTGCAGAAACTCGCAGACTTGGTTGTCAAACTGGTGTTGGAGTCACCCATATGAATTATTCTGAGTGACTTCAATGCCTGGGTCAACGACGAACTCTCACTGTTTGGACAAGACTTCCTCCAATTAATCCGAACATGCGAAAAATGCCAGCATATACAGACCCTAGGGTCTATCGGTCTGCTTGAGTGTGCAGCTATCAGCGTTTTACTCTACAGCTGCCCTCCCCTCATACGGTAGTGACCTTCCCCTGACCCTGTCTCCCCCACCCTTAAAACTGCCCACCAACTCTGACATTATCACCTCCTCCGGCAGTGCGACCCAGTCATCCACTACCTTTTCTGTAAAATAGTGTCTTCTCATTTCCCTCTTGAACCTCCCCCCCTCCAATCTCTGACTGTGTCCCCTAGTGTTTCTCCCTTACTTAATCTAATAATCCTTTCCTTACTAACCCTGTTTATGCCCGTCATCTACTTGCATGTTTTGATCATATCCCTTCTATCCCTCCTATCCTCCAGGGAGTACATGGTGAGCTCCCTCAATCTGTCCTTGTAGGGTCTGTCCTCCATTCCCGTGATCATCCTGTTGGCTCTGCGCTGGACCCCCTCCACCAGCTTGACATGTTTCTTTAAGTATGGCCGCCAGAACTGCATGCAGTACTCCAGGTTTGGTCTGACTAGTGACCTGTACAGTGGTAGAATAACCTATCTCCTCCTTGAGGTGATCCCCCTGGCAATACATCCCAATATTTTATTAGCCTTAGCTGCTGCCTTCCTGCACTGTGCTGAATGGTTAATTCTCCCTGTGATCATCACCCCAAGATCTTTCTCCTCTTCCGTAGTGGATAACTGTACCCCCCCCCCCAGCCTGTAGCCAACCTTTTGATTTCTAGCTCCCATGTGCATAACCTTGCACTTCTTTGTGTTGAAACCCAGCTGCCAAGTATCTGACCATTGTTTGAGTTTATCCAGGTCCTCCTGCAGTCCTAGCCAATCCTATTCACTTTCCATGCATTTAGTGCATTCTTTGGGCCTGACACAGGTGGTTACATCTGTAACCACTGTACATGGCCACTTTTTGGACCTTGTCTTCTTGCTAGGATTGGAGGTCACTGACCTCATGGTGAAACCAGTCATTTGGTCAGACCACTGTACTGTGAGGTTTGCATTGGAAGTCCCCCCAAATAGATCTTTCCCTACAGAGATTGTCCAGTACCACCCTTTAAGGAGTTTGACCCTGCAAGGCCAACCTGTCAGGTATGATGAGTGCTTGCGATGAGCTGGGGAGTTGGTATTGACCTATAATAGGGTTATTGCCAAGGCCCTCAACTCTATTGCACCAGTCCATGTTTGACCCTTCTCCTCACATTGGAGATCCCTTTGGTTTGATGGGACTCTCAGGGAGTTGAAGATGAGGGGTCAAAGGTTGGAGCAGCGCTGGTGGAGGTCCCAATCTGATGGGAACAAGCTTATTTTGATGTCTCATTATAGAGACTATCAATCAGCAATCTCCTTTAAGAAGGCAGAGTTCCTGTCCAAGGAGATTGCTGCAGCAATTAACAAACTGGCTCAGCTCTTCTGGACTGTTGACAGGCTATGCAATCCTGCCTGTCTTCAGTCTGTGGGAGCCATTTCATAATCTAGGTGTGATAAGTTTGTTTGCTCTGTTTTTTGCTGATAAGAATGCCTCCATCAGATCAGAGATCTGTTAGACACCCTCTATTGGGGCATGCAGTGATGAGACGGGGGTCGCAAGCATTCAGTCTGTCTGGTTTGACTTCGACCAGTTGGTGGTCGCAGATGTCATGAAGGTCATCCAGGAGTTGAGGCCTGCCTACTGTAGATTGGATCCAGGTCCAATGTACCTTCTTGTAGGGTGTGTTGACATCATTAGCCCAGTCCTGGCTGGGATAATCTGGTGTTCTCTGGTGAGAGGGGCGTTTTCTGAGCCCCTGAAGGAAGCAGTGGTAAGACCACTCCTGAAGAAATCTTCATTAGACCTGGACTGCCTAGTTAACTACAGACCTGTCTCTAACCTTCCCTTTGTGGGAAAGGTTATTGAGAAGGTGATGAGGCTTCAACTGGAGGCCCATTTATCAACCCATGATGTCTACAACTCTCTCCAGTCAGGTTTCGGAAAAAGGCACAGTACTGAGACTGCCCTGGTTCAGGTGCTCAATAATCTCCTGATGGTGAGGGATGGAGGAAAACGTTCCATCCTTATTTTCCTCGATCTCTCGGTTGCATTTGACACTGTGGACCATGGGGTGTCATTGGACCACCTGTGGGTTTGTTGTGGACTGGCTGGTACAGTCTTCAATTGGTTCCTGGCAGACCCTGAAAAGGACAGCATTCAGGAAATATAAGGAAACACAGAAGGAGCAGGACAGAGAACTATATCAGTTAAAGCAGAAGGAGGCAGGGAAGGCAGTCAGAATAGCAAAGGCCCAAACTGAGGAAAAGATAGCCAACTCTGTTAAGAAGGGGTATAGAACCTTTTATATGTATATTATGGAGTGAAGAAAGACCAAGGGAGGGATACTGAGGCTTAATAAAGGGGAGGGAATGTGGGCAGAGGGTGACAGTGAAAAAGGAGGGATGCTGAATAAATACTTCTGCTCAGTATTCACAAAAGAGGAGGAGGGGGAGGTACCTAAACCAAACAAGAGAAACACTCTGGAGAGGGGGGTCGATACCAGTCCATTCACAGAAGAAAGGGTTCTGAAAGAACTCTTAAAACTGAAGGCAGACAAAGCAATTGGGCCTGACGGGATTCACCCAAGAATTCTAAAGTGACTAAGGGTAGAACTAGTGACACTACTGACTACCCTCTTTAACAAATCATGGGAGGATGGGGTGATACCTGAGGACTGAAAGAGGGCAGATGTGATTCCACTTCACAAAAGTGGGAGCAGGGCAGAGGCAGGAAACTACAGACCAGTTATTTTGACCTCAGTGGTAGGGAAAATGATGGAATCATTTCTGAAGGAAAGAATTGTTGAGTACCTAGAGGCCAGCGGGGGCACAGGACCCAAGGCAGCATGGATTCACAGTGTGAAGGTCATGTCAGACGAATCTAATAGATTTCTTTGACTGGGTGACCAAAGTAGTAGACCAGGGAGGGGCTGTGGACATGGCCTACCTAGACTTGAGCAAAGGCATTTGACACAGTCCCACACAAAAGATTAATATACAAGTAAGCCAGCCTTGGAGTGGGTCCCAAGGTGGTAGCCTGGGTAAAAAATTGTCTGGACAACAGGACGCAGAGGGTAATAATAAACGGAGTCCACTCTGAAGAAAGGGGGGGTTACTAGCAGGGTACCACAAGGTTCAGCACTCGGACCAGTCCTCTTTAATGTCTTTATAAGTGACATTGCAGAGGGACTAGAAGGAAAAGTATGCCTCTTTGCAGACGACACAAAGATCTGCAACAGGTTGATACACAAGGTGGAGTGGAAAGTATAAGAAGGGACTTGGCAAGGTTGGAGGAATGGTCAAATGTATGGCAGCCTAGATTCAACACAAAGAAGTGCAAAGTAATGCACCTGGGGAACAAAAACTCAGGGGAAGAGTACACAATGGGGGGTGACATACTAACAACAACAAAAATGGAAAGGGACCTGGGGATAGTTATATCAGATGACCTAAAGGTGGGCAAGCAATGTGAGAAGGCAATAAGGAGGGCTGGAGGGATACTGGGATGCATAGGGAGAGGCATCACCAGCAGAAAACAGGAAGTTGTTATCCCTCTGTACAGACAGTTGGTGAGATCCCATCTGGAGTACTGAGTGCAGTTCTGGAGACCCCATCTCCGCACGGAGATAGACAGGATGGAGGCTGTCCAGAGGAGCACAACCAAAATGGTGCAGGGTCTGCACCAGAAGACATATGAAGAGAGACTAAAAGAGCTTAATATGTATACCCTCCAGGAAAGGAGGGAGAGGGGGGACATAATAGAAACTTTCAAGTGCCTCAAGGGAATCAACAAAGTCCAAGAGGGTAGCATCTTTCAGAAAAAGATCTGTACAAGAACAAGGGGGCACAATTTGAAGATAGAGGGGAGATGGCTCAGGGGCAATGTAAGGAAGTATTTTTTCATGGAAAGGGTTGTGGATGCATGGAACAGCTTTCCTGAGGAGGCCGTGGAGTCAAAAACAGTGAGGGAATTCAAGAATGCATGGGACAGACATAAGGCAATTCTAGTGGGGGGTAGGAGGAAGTAGGCCATTGGTTAACTAGGATCTGCAGCTTATCCATTAGGTAGGGAAATGGGCAGACTAGGTGGGCCAAGCGGTCCTTATCTGCCGTCAGATTCTATGTTTCTATGACCCTTTCCCCATCATGTCTTACTGCTTAAATCCCCACTCCTGAGCTGTGCAACTAGTCCATGTCAGAACTACTTACTAGGCAATTTTCCCCAGGGTACACACTACATGCTACATTGCTTTATATAAAAAGGAAGATATAATCTATGCTGGACACTGACTATTCTGCCCCACGCCATACCCACTCTAGTAGGTTTCCTATACGCTATCTCTGACTCCCTATCAATGTAATGCTATTACCTCTCGCAAGAGACATTGAAGCTAACCCTGGACCAGGTTCCTCCCTCTGTCATGCAGGGATCCCATTTGGAATTCCTACCATAGGCTCAAAATCATGCAAAAAAAGTCAGAAGCCTTCTTCTCAAATTATTGTAACTTTAAACCCGACTTAATCTAGGTCATCCAACCATACACGGTATGTTCCAAAAAGTGGTTAAGACCCTCAGCTGCTGACTCTTCGTGCTCCTGCAAGGTTACAGACATATAAGAAGGGATGGGGAGAGTTTGAAAAGAGAGGCAGAGTCTTCTTGTATTTTGAGGACCACCTAATGGTAACTGAAATCTTTAGCAGTCTGAATACTGGTTCTCTAGCAGACTGTGTAGTAGCTGAGCTGATCTAACGCTTTTGTAAAAAGCTACAGATCTCTTGTTCCTGTAGCCCCCCTACCAAAAGTCACATGATCATCACAGGCCTAGCCAGAGAGTCAAGAGAAAAAAAGAGACCAGACCAGCTAAACTAAACTAAACTAAACTGAGCTAAGCTAAACAGCAATGGTGATTTATTTTATTTCATACTTAAAGGGTCCGTGTGACTGAGTGGGCAGAAGTAATTGGATTCGTGTTTTGGGGCTGTTTTTGTAAAGTGCTGGAATTCTTAGTAGTCAAGAAGGGGAACCACAGTAGCTGAGAGAATATCTGCAGTCTCTTGGACATTGGGTCAGGATACTTACAACCTGTGAAACAGGTGTGTGATTGGGGGAGGGGCTGCAAGCATCCCAATGAGTTGCACAGAGGAAGAGTGAAGCATCTGACCAAGGAGCATCTACAGGACTCGTGCATGAAGATTGCAGATCCACAGGGAACTCTGGAAGTTGCACAGGTATCTGTCATTGGAAAAACTGTGTAAAGGGAGCAAAGGAATTACCAAACTTGAGTAGAGCAACACTGTACATTTTGCAGGTGTAACTATGAAACTGTATTAATGGTAACTCTGATACTGGAAAAACACCCTATCCAGGGTGGGGTGCTGTGGAAAGTATCTTAAAGGGTTTCAGGCAGGGGGAAGGCAGTACAGTTAGTACCTGAGTGTAGTTCAGGTTACTTAGAAGTCAAGCAGGTACTGCAAGATGGGAAAAGTCAAGCAGTATGGCGCACAGGTAGAGGGGAGATAGCTATAAGAACTGTAGAGAGCTTATCTCCTGGGTCATGTTCCTGGGGAGCGTACACTGCTTCATATGGAAGGCATTTGTGGAGCTCCAGGCACAGCTGGCAACAGCAAGGAAGGCGCTCGCCCAGCTGCATGGCCAGCTGAACTGGTACCTCCAGACACACCCTGCACCCCAACTCCCCCAAAGGTTCACTGGCCTGGGGGGGTCTGAAGGGTAGCGGGAAGGGGAAGGGGTGTCAGGTGCTACAGAAGGGAATCATCCAAGCTCACCATATCCAACAGCAAATCACTTTGCAGCACTTAAGGAGGAGTGGGTACCTGACTCCTTTGGTGGGGTGTCAGAGATAGGAAGGGTGAACAGGAAGACTTGGTGGCACCCAGTGGTAAGATCAGGAGCAAGGCAGAAAGGAGTATCCTAGTAGTAGGGGACTCGATGATTAGAGGGGCGGAGAAGGAAGAGGAAGGTAGGGGAAAGGGGAGGGGGTTTGGTCAGATGGCTTTCAGGTGCATCAGCCATCCGGGACATTACCAGGATAGGGAGGATGATAGAGGAGGGTGGGAGGGGAGCTTGGAGTGCTAGTTCCCTCGGGAACCAACAGTCTGGTGAACCTGCCTATTGAGACAGTGAAATACAACTTTCGAAGGCTGGAGGACAAACTGAAGGCACACTCAGCTTCCCTGGCCTTTTCCAAGGTCCTCCCTGTGTGGGGGAGCCAGGAAGAGAAGGGAAAAGTGAGGCAAGAGGAGGAGACTGAGGCATTAAACAGATATCTGAAGGGAATGTGTCAGGAGGAGGAGTACCATTTTGTGGGAGAGTGGAAGGCTTCAGGGACAGGAGGCTCTTCAAAGGTGATGACCTTCATTTAACGAGAGAGGGGGCTAGTGCGTCGGGGCAGAATGTTAATATCTATATTGATAGACATTTAAACTAAGGAGGGGTAGAATGAGGTTGCAGGAACCACAGAGGAAGGAGAACAAAAGGGGAACCTAGCCAGGATTCCCACAGAAATGGTGACTAGAGGCAGTGGGGATGGAGGCATTCTGACAGGGGTCCATGATAAAGTAAGAAAAGGAGTCATGAGGCAGGGGCACACGGAAACAAGCAAGGAGCAGGAAATTATGGAGGGAAGAGGGGGATAAAGTGGGAGGTGTTAACAAGAAGGGGAGGAGTAGGCACATGCTGGAAGGCAGTCTGCCTAAATGCCAAAAGCCTAGGGGTAAAAAAAATGAGTGAGCTCCAGGCAATGGTGACAGATGTAGTATTAGAGCTCTTAGCCATCACAGCAACATGGGCCACCAGGGAAAATGACTGGAACTTTAGCTACACCAGTATACACAATGTTGAGGTGAGATAGAGGCAGGGGTTAAGATAATTTATTTTCAATGGAAGTTTAAAAATTCCAGGAGTTCAAATCTGGAAGTCATGCCAATTTTTTAGAAGTCAAAATACTTCCAGGATCCCACTTTTGGAAGTCAATATTCTAGGAAGGACAAATTTATGGATGTTAACATAATAAATTAATGGTAAAATACAATTTCTAGCAGAAAAATCTATATTTTCTGACTTCCATGCCTGCAATTTTGGAAGTCATCTAGTTTTTGGTTTTACATCTAGAAGTCAATGACTTCCTCCCTCTTTATGTTGGAAGTTTTTGCCTTATTTTTGGAAGTCAAATACTCCCAAAATGGAGTTAACTGACACCCTGGATAGAGGAAAGGGAAAAGGTGGCGAGGCTGCCGTTTATGTCAAGAAAGGTATAAAAGTGGTAGGGGTGGGGTCCATTGGAGAAAAGGGGGAGACAGAATCACTGTGGGTGCAGCTCATGACCACTTTAGATAAGAAGCTGCGCATAGGGTGGTCTACAGAGCACCAAAATAAAGGGATGAGGGACATGGGGTGCTAGGGGCAGAAGTTTAGAAGAGGGACAAAAAGTGTGAGGTGGTCATGGGGATCTCAATCTACCAGATGTAGATTGGGACAGTCCAGTAGCTAAGACTACCAGGAGTCATGCTCTGCTAAATACACTGAAGGACTGCCTGTCGGTGCAGCTGGTCAGGAAGCCCACAAGACAAACTCCCATTCTTGATGTGGTGCTCATCAACTTGGAAATGGTAGGCGGAGTGAGAATTGTGGAGCCACTGGGGTCCAGTGACTGTAACACCATTCAGTGGGGTGGAAGAGGGGTGGAGAGTAATTAAAGGGGCCATTCTAGGGGAAAGTATGTCATGTCTGAGAATGGTTGCCGTGTGTAGCAGGCACAAGAGATGAATCTGATTCTCTAAGAAAGTCAGCAAGGTAATGAGGGCTAAAAAAATGGTCCTCAGATACAAGAAAAAACAGGAAGAAGAATAGGAATAGGGTGCATACTTATTAAAAATAAAGACGAGGGAGGCCAAGAAGGCAGTCAGGGCCACAAAAAGAGACAAAGAACTACAAATTGCGGAGGGGATCAAGGGGGGAGGGACAGTTCTTTAGATATATTAGGGAGAAAAAGAAGACAAGAGGAGAAATTATTATAATGGGAGAAAGGGTTAGAAAAGGGCTTGCAGCCCTGAAAATAGATAAGCCTTTAGGGCCTGATGGAATGCACCCAAGGGTGCCCAGGAAACTGGCAATGGAGCTGGCTGAACATCTGTCAGGGCAATTTAATGACTCACTACAGTTGGGGAGAGCTCTGAAAGCTTGGAGGGTCATGGGCATAGTTCCGCTTCACAAAGGAAGAGACAAGGAACAACCAGGAAACTATAGACCCATTGGTCTTACCTCCTTAGCAGGTAAGAAAAAATTATTTACTATATTAACCTTGTTTCTTCCAAGGGGTCCCTCAGCATGCTTGACTAGTGCAGTATAGCCCCACAACTTAAGCTGCCCCAGAGACAGAATGTATGCAAATGGCAAAATGGAAACAGACAATCAGCATAAAGCTGGGAGATACTGCCTGTAGGTACTGTGTGGAGATGAGTCAGATTCGTTGTGTAGCCTGAGGGGCAAAGGTCCCCTAACCCCTAAGCTGACAAGGTAACCCAAGTAAAATAAAAAAGAAAAGGAGAGGAAAGAAAGGGAAGAAGAAGAAAGAGGAATAGCAAAGATGGAAAAGAATTGGAGGACTCTGTGAGAAATGTCAACCATGAAAGGAACCAAGTGTTTGTTTCCACTGTTGCAAATCTGGTACTAGGAAGAACTGCAGGACATTTTTGTTCTAGGCTATGTGAGGGGAGGTTGGGTGGAATGTCAAGCATACTGAGGGATCCCTTGGAAGAAACAAGATTATTATGGTAAATGTAACCCCCCCGTGGGGCTTACCTTATTTGCCCCCAGTCTCCTGTTTGCCTCCCATATGCCTGGTTTTTTCTACCATTTCTCCCACAGTGCTTGCACCTCCACAGCCCAAGCTCTTGGTGCCCCTGTGTGAGGAAAAACCTCTGTCCGGCCCCCTCCTGGTAGTCTCTGGGTGGGGACCGGAGGAGCTGAATTGCAAGCTGTCATGTTCCTTTCTGCTCTCTGGAGCAGTCGGCAGCCTACGCATGCACAGAAGTGTACTTTCATTTTCCAACCATGATTGTGGTCAAACAGATGGCTGTCTGGTGGTTTCAGTCCCCAGTTGCAGCTGGGTGGAGACCAGACATCTGAACAAGGGCCAAGAGAAGCCTCAGAACTCTGTAAATAAAGAGAGTAAATCATGCTAGTGTTTGGGTCCTGCTTATGAACATTAATGAAAGCTGGCATTAATATTCATGAGGGAACTTATCTGCTGCCTAGGGACTGTATATTTAGGCAGTGGCAACAGGCTATTGGCTGCAGCAAAATGTTAAATATTGTAAGCACTCACTAGGGCACAGGGTCTGCTGGTGAACTCTGGGGGCCTGAGATAAATAAAGTGTTTGTTCTGGCTGCACCAGACTGTTAAAGTTGGGACACTGTATAGACTGCTTGGGGACTGTATGGAACCACAGCCATGTCTGCAGCCTTTGACCTTTATGCAGCCAATAGGAAGGCTAGGATTTTGGGCAGAGACTTTTGGGACTGTGCCAAGACTTGTGGGGTCAAAACAGGGACAAATGTTGGCACCTAATTGAGGGGCCTATCAGGTGTCAAGGGAGCCTGATGAATATTAATTTTTCAGAGAGACAGGTGAATCAGCCAATCAGGGGCTGCTGAGAGCTCCAGAAACCCCCAGAGACTTTTCAGTCTAGAGTCAGTTCAGTGGAAGCCCCTCCACAGGGAGAGGGGCTCTGGCCCCTTGTTAGACAAATGTGCCTGCAATAAGTTAAAGTGGCTGGCCTGGGGGTTGCCAGATATATGTCCCCCAGGGCTGGCATTTATCTTTCCACATTTGGAAAAAGTGTGGGGAAGAATCCTGAGTTAACTTCAGCTGTGAGAGAGCTGCAAAAAGTCTGCCTGCAGTTGTGAGAGAGCTGCAAGAATGCTTCTACCTTAGCAGTGACAGTGCTGATGAATCCTATGACTTCCATTAATAGAAAGCTTTTATTTAATATACAAGTGACTTGGAGACCTCCTTGGAGCCAAGAAGCCAAGAGGTGCTCAATGTCTGTCTTCACCCTGCATTTGATCAGCGCTAAGGATAGGGTGCACACCTGTCTGAATGACGTGGATGGTCCTGTATTTGTGAAACGTATGATGTGACCGCTTAGTGTGCCTACAGGAATGGAAGGAAAGTATCCTGAGGTCGGAGCTTTGCCAGAAGTTGCCTGTGAGGACTGTGACGGTTCTGATTGGAGCTGCCAACTGCCACCTGGCCAAAAGGAACTGTGCCATGTGATCCGGCTTGTGAGAAGCCAGTGTGAACAGAATTTGCTAACAAGTGAAATGCCTAACTTGGTTGGGATCCATGCCTTAAGCTCCATTACTTATCTTGGTGAGGAGTCATGCCTTAAGCTTCTGTATTACCTTTGAGAGAGAAAGATAATTTGTCTACTGCAAAGGACTGTGCAAATGTTTGGGTTTTCCCTAGCCCACAGGGTTGCACCCACATTTTGAGACTATATCCTGGTATGTGAAAAGGCCCATGTCTGCTACGCCCGCAGAATGATTGAAATGCCTGAAATGGGTTAAAGCAACTGAATGCCTGAATTTAAACAAGAGACTGTCTTGGATCAGCTTAGGAGTCAGCCTGGTAGTGTGCCAGCCAAGGCACTGCCATATGCATCTCCCCCAGAGGGGCATAGCCTAGATGTAGGGGTCTGAGGCATGTTGGTCCTATTCCTAACCTGGTCTGTTTCCAGAATGTTCCAGAATGTGACTTCAAGCCCAGAGAAAGGGGCATATGCAAGGAACCTGAGAAAGTTCCAGCCTGCAGCCTACAAGAGCCAGAGAGAGAAAGAGGGATCAGCCAAGCTCCTGCCTGCACCTCAGCTAAAGCCACATGCACAAATTATGTATACCTTCTATCTGCCTGAAAGAATTCTTCTGCATCTAAAATGCTTGACTACAGAACCATGAATATGCAGATTCATCTCCGCAAAACCTGGAGGGAACTGTACACAGTTGTTTGTGTTTGCCAAATTCAGCATCTAAAACTGAAGCTACTACATTGTGGGAATTACCTGTTTTTTCTACAGAGTTAGAGTTTAACCAATGCATCTAAAGGCTAATCTGATTTTTAAGGGCCCCAGCGCTGACCAACCAGCTGCAACATATCAGGCCTGCAACAGTTATTTAGTGCTGGATACCCAGAGGTATAGAATTGCGGGGTTCTATTATAGACTAGGGACTGGTACCAGTTGGGGACTGTTTAATTGTTAGTCCATCTAATGCAGCTAGATAGATAGAAAGAAATCCTAAGTCCATCAGAAGGTTGGTGGGTGGCCAGAATTAAAAAGGGGGTTTCAATCTAAAATGCAACTTGATTGTTTCTGCAATGCCAAGAATGTGAACCTGAAAATGCAGTCCAACTGCTATTTAACCTCTGCATCCAATTTCCCTATCCTGACCCTCACCGCACTGTAAAGAAGCTGTTAGTTGAACGCCACACCTCGCACTACGCCGGCGACCCGAGTTCGGTAGTGAGCTCAGGCGCCAGGAGTCAGCAGGGGGCAGGTGAGGATTGAGCACCCACAGGGCTGCTCTCCTCCCCGGGAGGGGGGGAAGGTCGGGGAGTCCCGGCATGCCAGTGGCTCCTGGTGGAGACTGGGAGCGCTACAGCATGCAGGGCAGCACGACAGTAGCGTGGCCTGACACAAGGCAGGGTTGCCGTGTGCCATTGCGTCAGGGGCATGCCCACGCAGGAGGGAGGAAGGGGGGATACGGGGACCAGAACATGGAAAAAGCCTGGTTGGAAGGAGTAGGTGATGGCACCTGCCCCCATGCCCGCAGCTGGGTCTATCCAGCCTGGCCTCCAATGTCCCGCCACCCGGGTCCTTGCCCACACTGGAGACTGTCTGTAGAGCACCAGAGGGAGGGGCAGCCCACCCCAGAGGGGTTAAGCTGGGGGTGCTGAGTGTGGTGTCAAAGGAGGAGGAGAGGGGAGGCACAGGCAAGGAGGACTTCAGGCAGGGCAGGAACAGGCAGGATGCCCGAGAAAGGCCCCTGCTGACCATGACCAGAGGGAAAAATAAGAGTAAAAAAAAAAAGAAGCTGTTGGTTAACCAGTTTTTATAAAACTGGTATCTGGAGTATATAATTAGAGTGAGCCTTTAATTCAAGACATATGTGTTTGGGGTTTTGTTAACTGTTTATCCATGTGTGGGGTGACAATGTGGTATTGTGGGTGAGTACAGCATTCCAGGGGGCTGTACCAGGTTTTATCAGACCTACTTAAAAGAATACTCCTGTTGGAGCCACTGCACAATAAATGTTATCTTGGGAAAGAACCAGTTTAATATCTGAAATGGGAACCCAGACCTTTCAACCTGGTTTGCAACTGCGCAGGCAGGGGTAGTAGCCCATTTAGGACACCACATCTGGGTTACATAAGTAGTTTTTTCTTCTCATCCCAGGAATCCCTCAGTATGCTTGACTAGTGCAGACTCCCAAGCAGTGCCCTTGGGAAGGGGGAACAGAGCCTACTTGGTAAAAAGGTTCTGCAGGACTGCAGTGCCAAATTTGGCATCTGATCTGGAGTGTATATCCAGGCAGAAAAGCTTTGTGAATGTGTGTACATTCCTTCAGGTAGCTGCTTTGCAGATTTTGAGGAAGGGGATGTCCTTAGCTGCCATTGCAGAGGACACTCTACCCATAATGGAGTGGACCTTGAGGCCCTGCAGTGGCCCTTTTCTAGCCTTGCTGTAGCAGGACTGAATGCAGGAGACTATCCAGGGAGAGACAGTTCCCTTAGAGGCTGGTTTCTCTTTGCCTACCTCTGTATAGGTGAGGAACAGTTGGGTATGAGAAGATCTGAGCAGTTTAGTTTGCTGTAAGTAATAGGTAAGGGTTCCCTTAACATCCACGCTACGAAGCCTGAGCTCACCAGAACTGGACTTGTCTGTCAAGAAGAAGACAAGGAGTGTGATGGACTGATTTCGGTTGAATTCAGATGCCACCTTAAAGAGGAATTTCCTGTTAGTCCTGAGGGTTACTTTGTCTCTGTGGAAGACAGTGTAATTAGACTCAGTGCAAAGAGCTTGGAGCTCACTCATCCTCCTGGCAAATGTGATGGCCACCAGGAAAACAGTTTTCCAGGTAACATATCTGAGACCTGCTGTGGCCGTTGGGTTGAATGGGGTTCTATTAAAATGGCTGCATACAAGTTCAGGTCCCAGGGAGGGAGGGAGTGGTTTCCTGAGAGGAGGGTGCAGGTGGAGCAATCCCTTGAAAAATCTTTGAAAGACAGGGTGAGAAATCAGTTTTCTCCTTGCCTCTTGAGATATTGGCAGAGAGTATAGCCAAATGCACCTTCAAGGTAGAAGGTCTGAGACCTGATGCATGGAGTTGTAAATTCCAAAGTCAAGTTAGACCGCAAATACCTGGCATGGTGATGTACCAGGTAGTCCAGAGTGGATGACAGACCAGCCTGTAGGGGGTTAATCTGTCTTTACAGCAGAAAGAAACTCTCTTCCATTTTGAGTCTTTCATCTTTTAAGTATTGGGTTTCCTGACTCCCCCCCCCCAAGGATCCTAAGGACCTCCTCTGAAAACTGTGAGTCTGGGAACTCTAACTCCTCAAGAACCAAGCTTTGAAGTGAAGTAACTTGATGTTGGGGAAGGTAATCCTGCCTTGGGACATGGTCAGGAGGTTGTGACTCGTGGGCAGGTGAGTAAATTGTTTGGACTCCAGGATAAGGAGCAGGGGGTATCATGGCTGCCTTGCTCAGGTTGGAGCCACCAATAACATTGTTGCTGGTTGGTTTCTGAGCTTCAGGAGTACTCTGGGAAGCAGAGAGAATGGAGAGAAGGCATATAGGAACCTCTCTGACCAGTCTGGAGCCACAGCATCCATTGGCACTGAGTCCAGTACTAGAGGCCTGCAGCAGTAAAGGTAGCTGGTGGTTTTCCTTGGAGGTGAACAGATCTTTGTCTGGAGTTCCCCTTCTCCTGAAGATTGTTGCATGAATCTGCCTGTTTAGAGTGCACTAGTGGTGGCCCTGACTGATGCAACTGAGAGAGTCTGCTAGGACATTGTCCTTGCCTGGGAGGTGGGTGGCAGTGAGAGAAGTGCCATTCATGGAATAGGCCAGGAACCAGATCTTCATGGCCTCTATGAAGGGGTTTAAGGGCCCTTCCCTCCACCCCCCACCTTGTTGATATGAAACATGGTGGTGGTGTTGTCTGGCCTGAGCTGAACAGACTGACCCTTTTGGGGGGGAACAAAGTCCTACATGACAAGGTACACTGCTTTTAGTTCCAGTAGGCTGATGTGGTGATTGGACTCGGAAGATCAAACCCCCATTAATGAGATGGCCTGCCAGGTGGGCTTCCCTCCTCATTAGGGAGGCATCTGTTGTAAGTACCAGGGAGAGATCCTTCTGCCGAAAGGGAACCTCTTCCCTGAGGTTGTATGTGTCCTTCCACCAATCTAGCACCTGGAGCAGGGTTTTTGTGAGTGGCACTGGTTTTGACAGGGAGTCTCTTCTTTGGGAGCGATGGGCCCTGAGGTGATACTAAATGTCTTGCATTGAAACCTAGCCCTTGATACCAGTGCTGGCCCAGTAGTTGCAGGAAATGTCTGGCTGGTCTCAGTTGACTGAGGACAAGGAGTTTGCCAGACTGTGAAGGATTGCCAGATTATCTGAGGGAAGCAGAACTTTGCCCTCTGGGGTATTGGGTTCTACCTCTATGAATTCCAGAAACTGCACAGTCTCTAGCTGAGAGTTCTCTATATTGAGGGGAAACCCAGGGATTGTAGGGGAAGTTGCATCTGATGGAGGGAGTCCCTAACCTGTTTTGGGGACTTTTCTATGATGAGCCAGTCATCCAGGTAGGGGAAGACTGTGATCCGTTGTGTCCTTTGGTGAGCTACCACCACTGCTAGGCACTTTGTGAAGATTCTCGGGGCTGAGAAGAGGCCGGAATGGAGTGCTGCAAACTGGTAGTGGCCTGAAGGCAGCCTGAATGTGACGAGTTTCCTGTGAAGGGGCCTGACAGGAATGTGGAAATATGCGTCCTTTAGGTTCAGGGAGGCTAGGCAGTCTCCCTGCTGTAGGGAGGGGATTACCACTGAAAGGGTAATTATATTGAACGTACAGATGGTTGTTAGGTATCTGAGATCAGGACTGGTCACCCATTATCATTCTTCTCCTGAGTGAGGAAGTATCTAGAGTAGAGCCCCTTTCACCTCTGGGAAGGAGGAACTCTATCCACTACGTTGGATGGAAGCAAGTTCTTGACATCTAACTCCAGCGGTAGCCTGTCTGTTGGAGTAGAGGTTTGAAGGTTCTGTGTGGCTGTCAGGAAGATTTTTTTTTTTTTGAATTGCTGGGAAGCCCCTGGCCCAGAACCTCCAGCACCCACTAATCTGTGGTGACAGACTGCTACTGCTGGAGGTAGAAGGCGAGCCCCCCCCCCCAAGTGGAGTGGGGAGGTAACCTGAACATTCCTATCAGGGATTTGTTTGGGCTGAGACTTTGGTGTGGAAGTGGGATTAGCACACTTTGTGGCTATGCGTCCCCTGCCCCTAAAATATCCCTATATACAGTACATGCTCATTCAGAACTCAGTCGGTGGCTGGCCACAGAGGTAAGCGGTGGGCTGTGCCAGTTGCTGGCTTGGTTATGGGATGGGCACTATGGGGTGGGGGGCCACTAGACTACCAGGTATTCAGGTTAGGACCAATCACATTACACCTGAGCTCCGTGGAATGCACTGGCTGCCTGTACAGTGGCAGATCACCTTCAAGGTCGGTTTGCTGACCTATAATGCTATAAAGCCCTACATGAACAAAGACCCCACTACCTGAAAGATCTCCTTTGCCCCACTGCCCCTCCCATCCACTCTAATCCACTGTTGAGGGATTGCTAGAGATTCCCAGGGTGCGTTTGAAGACATCTGGAGCTCGTTCCTTTGCCTACGTAGCCCCTACCCTGTGGGATTCTCTACCTTGTTGGGTGAGGGAGTGCCTGACTGTCCAAAGTTTTAAATCAGCTTTTAAGACCTATTTATTTAGGTTAGCCTTCACTGATAGTGCTAGCTGATAGTTTTAGTCATTAATGTCATGTTGCAGTTGATAATTATATTATGGGAATTTGATTTTAATTGGATTTTATGGAATGTTAAAGGTGTGATTTGTATGTATTTTATATTTTATGTTCAATGCCTTGGTCTTCTGGAAAGATGCTTTATAAATAAAGTTATTATTATGATTACTATGATTATTATTATTATTATGGGGATGGAAGAAGAAGCAGCAGTCCACTGGATCACCAGGAATTGTTTACTACTTATTATGGGAGATCAGGGCTGGTGGGGCACTAGACTACCAGGGGCAATGTCTATTTATTTCAACAGGGATTGGGAGGGGGGCACTATACCTCCATGAGGGGGGGCATGTAATTAATTATTTAATGCCGGCAGCATCAGGAATAGGTGAGGGGGAGCATATCATACTACTTAATGAATATGGCAGCATCGGGGATTGGGGGTGGGGCATTGTATTATGTCCTGAAGGGGCAGCATCGGGGATCAGGAGGAGGAGGACATTTTAATAATTAAATCACATCCACAGCAACAGGGTTCTGGAAGGGGGGCATAGGTCATTTTAAATATTATTCCATCTGGCAACATCGGGGATGGGCGCATGGGATATCAATTGTATTTGTGTTCCTGGCAACATCAGGGATCGGGGACTGCGGGACAGTGCCGGAAACAGGCAATTCTCCCAGAGGGGAATATTCTAAGTACCCTTAGACCAGCCCTGACTGGCTTAAGGATACTTTGAAAATTTCCCTGTTGGAGAGTTCTGAGAATTCCGATTTCAGGGATGTGTCAGCTTGCATCTGCTATGTACCCCCTTGCACCGTGTTACAGTCCATGTTTTGGCACACTGGTGATGCAATCCCTGTTTGGGACAGGAAGCCTGCGGCTGATGCAGGCTGCCATTGAGAATCACCCCCGGTGCATCGTTTGGTGCAAGGGGCACTTTGCACCATTCTTTGTGGTGCAAACCTCTTCTGCTATGCCAGAGGCTTTGAGAATTGAACCCTAAATCTTTTACTACTATTCCTTTCAGTTTAGTGCAGTGTAGTTAGCAATTATGAGCTCCTCAACATAGGGCAAATTTCATGTGCCTCAGCTCTGTGAGCTGTGCAAAGAGACAGGGATTGTCTATCAGGGCCTGACAAAAAACTGATTCATAGAAGCCCCGGAGGTGCATGACCAAATGCATGGGAGGCAGGTGGTCACTGAGGAGTATGCCCAAATGCCTGTGGAGCAGGCGGTCACTGAGGAAGGTCACTGAAGTAGGGAGTCTGAGGTCACAGAGGCCAAGTCAGAGTTGGACTCCGAGTCAAGAACTGGTGTAGCTGAGTCTCAAACTCTGCATTGACTCATGAAACTGCAGCTTGCACTGTAAATGGCACAACTGCAGAGTGCAAGACTTGAGGCCGAGAAGGAGAGAGTAAGGCTGGAGGCTGAGGAATGGGAGAAGGCATGAAAGCATGAAATTCTGATGCAGCAGGAGAGAGACAGTGCATCAGCATTAGCATGAGGCTCTCATACAACAAGTAAAACAGAAGGAAAAAGAGAAAGAACGAGCAGAAAAAGAGAAACAACGAGTGGAAAGAAAAAAGGAATGCCAGCACGAGACCTGGAAACAACAGCACGAGAAAGAGATGGTGAAACTACACCAGAACGCATCACAGCAGACCGTAAATAATGGTGTAAGTAAGTAAAATTTTATTTTTAAGCGCTTTTCAAAAAACAAAGCACTGTACAAATAACAAATTAATAATTACAAATACAACATTAATAATAATAATAATATCATGCACCATAGGCTTTTACGAATAAAAATGTTTTTAACTCCGCTTTAAAACTCTTGACGGTCAGGCAGCTTCGTATCCGATGAAGTAGAGATTTTCACAGGGCAGGAGCAGCATATGAAAATGCACATGCTCCTGATGTTTTCAAATGAACCCTGGGAATCTCTAGCAATCCCTCGTCGTCGGATAGGAGTGAGCGAGACAGGCAGTAGGGAGTAAGGAGATCTTTCAGATACTGCGGTACCTGTTCATGTAGTGCTTTATAGGTCAGTGACCTAACCTTGAAGGTGATCCGCCATTGTACCGGCGGCCAGTGAAGCCCACACAGAACAGGCGTAATATGAATATTTCTAGATGTTCCAGTCAAAAGCCTGGCTGCTACATTTTGCACTAGTTTTGTGTGGGGAGTCAAACCCTCAAAACCACAATTAATTCTAAAATGTTTCCTTGGTACCAGGAGGGGGATGATCTTGATTTGTTTTTAAAATCATTTGAGAGAGTGTATATGCAGTTTAAATTGGACTGGGCTTCGTGGGTGACCCAGCTCACTCCATTTCTTATTGTCCATGCTTGCATGCATTTGCTAGAATGGATAAGTACTGTATGGACTATTATAAAGTCAATGGATGTTAATGAAACATTTTGAGCTAACTCCTGAGGCTTATAGGTTAAAATTCAAGGAGTTTAGAAAGGGCACAGGAGGCAGCTATGTGTTTTTCCTTTGTCTTGGAAGAAAGCCAAGGTGGTTCCAATTCCAAAAAAGAGTTGTGCCATATTGTCGGATGATTATAGACCAATATTGATATTGAATCCTCTTAGCAAACTACTTGAACCAATTGTGGCTAAGCAAATTGATACCTATTTGTTTACCCATGACTTGTTGTCAAGGCAGCAGCATGGGTTCCATAAGTATTATGGAATGGAGTCGGCTTTGGTTGGGTTCACGAACACCATCCTTCGTGGTTTTGAGAAGGGTACAATGACCTGGGCGGTGTTCGTGGACCTAACCAATGCTTTTGATTTGATTTATCACAGTTTGGCTTGCATGAAACTGAAAGAATTGGGGTTCTCTGATGTTACTGTTTCTTGGTTCCATGATTACTTGAGAAACGGGTGTCAATTTGTCCAAGTGGGTTCTGTGGTTTCAGATGTTTTGTTAACTTATTGTGGTGTGCCTCAAGGGTCCATTTTGAGCCCCTTGTTATTTTCAATTGTTATTAACCAACTTCCGGGGGTTTGTAAGTTTAATGAATCATTACTTTATGCAGATGATCTCATAATTCATGCTCAGTCAAATTCTGTTTCTGAACTTTCTTGTTCCCTAGAAAAGGATTTTGGTGATGTTTGTTCCTGGCTTACTTTAAATGCTATGGTTTTGAATTTAGCTAAAACAATAGTTATGTTATTTGGTACTCAACCTATGTTGATGGATACCCCAGAACTGGTGATATCTGATTCTCCGGGTGATCGGCTTGAACAAGTGTCTCAATTTAGATATTTGGGTACACTTTTGGATCCTGGCCTGACTTTTTCGCTTCAGGTTCATTCAGTGGTTAAGAAATACACCAGAGAATAGGGGTGCTATACAAATTTAAATCATATTTTTCACAGGAAACTAGACTAGTTGTTTCTACCGGCTCCCTTCTTCCTCCACTTTGATTACAATTCCTGTTTATATTATAATATAATAACTGGTGACCAACAATATCAACCTGTTTTTGAGACTTTTAAAAAGTCATATCAACCTGCAAGCTGAAATGAAAGTCATATCAACCTGTGAGTTGATATGGCAGTCATATCAACCTGCGAGTTGATACAGCTTTTGCTGTCTTGTGCCAGGTTGTATGTACCACACTAAGATACTTATCAACTCAGAAAATTGAACTGTTCACAGTTTTTTTTAAACTTTAAACAATGGAGAAGACATTGAGCCTGCACTGTGTTGTCATAACAACCAGCATGCCATGGAGCCTATACAGAAGTTGAATTAGCAACACATGAAGCATGTAATGCTAAGACCGAGCTTTGTTTATTTAGCACCAGTTATTATAAAAAATAACACATATGAAGGTGTGTGATCTGCATTTTTTCACACACCTTTGGTGTGTGACAACATATAAACCTCTCGAGCTTTGTTCTCGAGGTTTATATATTATCACACACCTTGTGTGTGTAAAAACACTTCATATCACACACCTACATATGCATTATTCTCTCTATACTGTAGGTGCAAAAGAAATGCAAGCATTATCTGTGGTTTATAATAATATCTGCAGATTTATTTTAGGAGCCCCTGGTAGGACTCATCAGTGCAGCCTTTATTCTCAGCTGGGGTGGTTTTCCCCCAGCTGCAGAATAGAATATTTTGTAGCTGCTTGATGTTTAAGTGTTTTAATTTTGGTTCTCTCTTTCCCCTTTCAGATCTTGTTGTTATGAGACAATTGCTTCCTAGCTTGAGGTCAGCTGACGTCCCCTTTATTTTGTCCCTAGGAATCGATTTAAATCAAGTTATATAGCTTTTTCAGTAGCAGCACCAATAAATTGGAATGCACTCCCACTTGATGTTAGAACTGCTCCCTCAGTTTCAACTTTTAAATTTAGGTTAAAAAATTATTTATTACTTAAGTCTGTTTGTAATTGTAATTTGTAATCTGTATTATTTGTTTTGTATTGTTATTTGATTGCAGTTTTGTATTGTGTATGCTTTTTGTCTGGGTCGGGCCTGAAAAGGGACCATTGGTCCAGTGCCTTTTCCCGGTTACCAAAGAATAAATGAAATGAAAAAAATGAGAATTGAACATTTACAGAGGAAGGGGAAACAGAGGGACCACAGATAAGGGCCAGAAGCATAGAAGAGAGATAGACATTAGTCCATTTATGGAGAAGAGAGTTCTGAGGGAACTCGCAAATCTGAAAGTACACAAGGCAATGGGGCCAGATGGGGTATATCAGGATATTGAGGGAGCTCAGGGAGGTGCTGGCTGCTCCTCTGACAGCCCTGTTCAACCACTTACTGGAGACGGAAGTGGTTCCAGAGGACTGGAGGAGAGCAGATGTAGTCCCATTTCACAGAAGTAGGAGCAAAGAGGAGGCTAGCAACTACAGACCAGTCAGCCTGACCTCGGTAGTGGGGAAAGTACTGGAATTATTCCTGAAGAAAAGGATTGTGGAATATCTGGAATCCAGTGGCTTACAAGATCTGAGGCTGCATGGATTCACTGGAGGGGGAGGTCATGTCACACAAATTTGATATATTTCTTTAACCGGGTTACCAGGGAATTGGATCAGGGTGGAGAGGGAGATGTGGTCTACCTAGATTTCAGTAAGTCATTCGACACCGTTCCACATAGGAGACTTGTAAATAAGCTGGGAAGCTTAGGATTGGGTCCTAAGGTGGTAAGCTGGGTGAGAAATTGGTTGGAGGACAGGAGACAATGGGTGGTGGTAAATGGAGTTTATGCCGAGGAAGGAAGGATGACCAGCAGGGTGCCGCAGGGATCAGTACAGTCTTTATTAGTGACATTGCAGAGGGACTAGAAGAGAAGGTATGCCTCTTTGCAGATGACACTAAAATCTTTAATAGGGTAGACACTCCAGGGGGTTGGAAAAAAATAATCGTGATCTAAGAATGTTAGAGGAGTTGTCCAGGGTGTGCCAGCTAGGTTTCAATGCAAATCAGTGCAAAATCATGCACTTGGGGCTCAGAAACCCAGGGGCAGAGTACATAATGGGGGACAGTATTAACCACCACCAAACAGGAAAGGAACCTGGGAGTAATCATATCTGATGACCTAAAGGTGGCCAGACATTGTGATAGGGCAGTGTGGAGAGCTAGTGGGATGCTAGGGTGCATAGGCAGGGGTATCGTCAGCAGAAAGAGAGAGGTGATACCACTGTGTAATCATTGGTAAGACCTACTGTGTCCAATTCTGGAGATCACATCTCTGGAAGGACATAGACAGGGTAGAGGCAGTCCAGAGGAGGGCAACCAAAATGGTGCAGGGTCTGCATCACAAGCCCTATGAGGAGAGATTGAAAGGCCTCAGTATGTACACTCTGGAAGAGAGGGGTATGATAGAAACATTCAAATACCTCATGGGTATAAAGTTTAAGAGGAAAGCATTTTTCAGAAAAAAAGATGCTCAAGAACAAGGGAACACGCTATGAAGCTGGAGTGGGGAGACTCAGGGGAGATGTGAGGAAGAACTTCACAGAAAGAATGGTGGATGCCTGGAACAGCCTCCCAGCTGAGGTGGTGGGAACAAAAATGGTAACAGGCTTCCAGAATTCATGGGATAGGCACGAGGGAACCTTAGATGTAGAAAAAGGGGGGGAGCTGGAGAACAAGTAGGCTCTGTGGTGTTATAGTAGGTAGGGAAAACAGTTCAGTCCCACACCCTATCACCCAGAGACTAATGGCCTGGTCGAGCAGTTCAATAGGTCACTGAAAACTACGCTCAGGACATTTGCTGACCAGCACATGAGGAAGTGGGACAAATATTTGCAGCACCTCCTGTTTGTTTACAGGAAAGTCCCATAGGAGTCCACAGTGTTCTCACCCTTCAAGCTCCTGTTTGGTCACAGGGTGAGGGGGCCCCTAGTTTTAGTTAAAGATGAATGGGATGATGGCCTTGCCTCCCAAAGGGAATCTGTTGTAGAGTAAGTCCTGAACTTCAGGACCCCACTAAAGGAGCTCACGGGGCTCCCCAGGAGCAACTGGCCACTGTACAACAATGGCAGAAAGCTTGGTACAACCATGGGGCCAGAGCCCGGGAATACAAAGTCAGACAGTGAGTGATGGTATTCATCCCAGTCCAACAAAATAAATTGCAGACAGCATGGGAAGGCCCATTCTGCATAATCAGAAAGGTGAGTGAGGTCAGTGATGTGGTAGTACTGCTTGACAGGAGGTGCAGTCAGAGGGTCTATCATCTTAACATGATGAAACCCTACTGTGAAAGGGAGGAAATGATCCTCGCTGTGTGCAGCATCCAAGAAGATAAAAATGAAGCTAATCAACTCGTGGACCTCCTTCAGGAGGCACGGGAGGGAACCTCAGGGGATAACCTCACCCTGTCGGATTAGCTAACACCAGCTCAGGCAGAGTAGATGAGGGGGGTGCTGGGAGTATTTGGGGAAATGTTCACAGGGAAATTGGGGCACACCACAATTGCTGAATACCACATGGTCACTGGGACCCAAGTGACACTGAGGCAGTCCCCCTATAGGTACCAGAGGGGGTTAAGCAGACCATGCAGGAGGAGGAGCGCAGAGAGATGCTGGCTCTTGGAGTAATCCAGGAGTCCAGAAGCCCCTGGGCATCATTTGTGGCCCTGATCCTCAAGAAGGATGGTACCACAAGGTTCTGCGGTGAGTACTGGAGGCTCAACATGTGAACAGAGTCAGATGCTTACCCCATGCCCAGGATGGATGAGACCTTAGAACAGCTGGGGGAAGCCCAGTATCTGACCACAGTAGACTTAACAAACAGCTACTGGCAGGTATCGCTAAGCCCTACAGCCAGGGGAGAGGTTGATAACTGTTACCCCATTTGGCCTATTTGAATTCTAAGTAATGCCATTTGGGATGAAGAATGCACCTGCAACCTTCCGGCGGCTTGTGGAGCACAGTCTTTCTGGGGTAGGTGACTTTGCGCTGGCATACAAGGACAATATAGCCATTTACAGCCAGACATGGGAGGATCACATCAGGCACATGAGGGAGGTGTTCCGCTGACTGAAGGCTGCATGACTGTCAGTTAAGGCAGAAAAATGCCAGATAGGCATGACAGAGGTGCCCAACCTTGGGCACTGGGTGGGCATTGGATGCATCCATTCAGAGCTTGTAAAGGTTGATGCCATCCAGGCCTGGCCCATCCCTACCATGAAAGACAGGTAAGAGCATTTCCAGGGACAAACAGGTACCATGTAGAGAATAATGGCCATGCAACTGTGTGTTATGGATTTTTTTTACACACCGAGGTGTGTAATGACCTATAAACCTCGAGCAAAGCTCGAGAGGTTTATTAGGTCATCACACACTGAGGGTGTGTAAAAAAATCCATAAGAACACAGTAGCCTAGACTTCATTTTTTATAATTACTGGTGCATGGAGATTTTTTTAAACTGTACTTTGAACATTTGAATCCTTTGAGCACTGGTGTCAGACTCAGACACACACACACACTCGTATGGTTGGGGAATACTGAAGAGGGCTATCATTCCAGGGAGAGGGCTCATCCTACTGCCCTGACTCCCTGCAACCTTTGAAGAGGACCTGGGGTCTCTCTTAGTGAGTGTCCGAAATAAGAGAGAGTACTCTGCCTTCATAGCTGGCTTATCAAGGTGAGGAAAGAACAGTCTGGGTGTTTCTTTCAAGTTACTGTAGCTGGCAAGTAAATATAGATCCTAGTGTGAGACTAGCTTGTGAGCTTATTCTATCAGTAATTTAACAGATCAAACTGCATTTTTCTCCTTTCCTGTAAATCTTTTTCTTTGAGGTACATATCGTGTTTGCAATATCTGTAGTAGTTAGTAGTAAAGAATCTATTTTTATAGACCCAGTGGCTGGGCCACCCGGCTACCTTTATTTCAAAGGTAGATGTAATATTTCTGCTGGCAAGGTGAGAATTCTTGGTTTAAAGACCACCATCCAAAGTGCACTCTACCATATATTGCTGTGTTTGACTTTCCAAAGACCCTACAGGAGCAGGATAGAAGTATTTTCCTGGTATACCCAGGTGGTGGCAGCAGAGAAGTGAAATCAGACCAAACTACCCTAGAACTGGTACAGTCCAAAGGGTAAGTCAGTCACATCCACCATCTCGGTAACCCTCTCCATAACTGTGCTTTTGTTAGGAAAGCTTTGAAGTGACACAGAAACAGACTAGGGAGCTGAAAGAGCTTTTCTTAATGCAGCCCCACTCACCCCCCTTTTTTTTGTTACTGTAGTTTTAGGGCATAAATGTTTATGAAGATCACAGTTTCCAAAGCGGTGGTTTGTGCCCAGACAGTTAAAACAAAGCTTGTAGCAATCTGCCTTCACTGGGAGATTAAAGAAAAAATTACTTATCAAAGCAATGTCATTTTTTCATAGGGGATCCATCAGTAACATTCACAAGATGCAATATTGATTGAGTTGCCCCAGACACTGAACTTATGCTGATTATGGAATCCAGAATTAGAATGAAGTTTAAACTCTACGTTGTGGTCACCTTCCCCCAACTGCCTAATGTTTGCTTTGTTTCTAGAGGTAGTGGGAGCAGGGACAACTAAAACTAGTTAAATGGCTACCAAAAAACTGTAAAAAATGTTGATAAAGGTTTGAAAAATAGTAATCAATTACAAGCCTACACAAAGAGCCATATTGCAAACTTTTGATTAGAGGATTCATTCAGAATTGTAAACACACTGTACGAGTAAAGCTGAAGACAATAAAAAAGAAACTGGTTCTTGTCTGAACCTATTTCCAGGCAGGGAAAGGGACTGTAAATATTACTGATGGATCTCTTAAAGTCAAGTTCTGATCTACTGCTACAAGATATTGGGCTTCATAGCCCAATATCTTATGGCAGCATGAGCTGATGAATGGTAAAAGTTTAATTTAGAAGTGCCTCCATTTAGTAGTGGAAGGGATCGTAATTGGTGTCATACCAGTAACCAGCCAATCCCTTCCAGCTTCTTGGTGCCTCTGCTCCGCCCCCGCGCTCTGAGATTTTGAGATGTGTGAGCAGGGAGAGCAGGGGAGTGAACCCCCATACAAGTCAATGGGGACTGTTTTAAAACCGTTTTTTGTAATTTTAAGCATTCTTAGAGGAAAATTAAAGCCATTGATTGGTTGCTTTGAGAATGGTCCCTTTAATTTCTCCCCACCTCTCCTCCACTCCCCTGAGTTCAACCACTCCATCTACCTTGCCCTTAACTAATTCCCACATCTGATCATGCTCATCTAAAATCCAGAACCATAGCTTTTGACAAGGGTACACTGTTACTCATGGCCAGTTCAAACCATAAGGTGTTATGGTCACTGGGCCCCAGTAGTTCCTCAACCCACATTCCATCTACCATTTCTGAGTCGATCAGTGCCGTATTGAGAATGGCAGCCTGTCTTGTAGGACCCGTGACCAGCTGTACCAGCAGACAGTCCAGCAAGATATCGAGCAGAGCCTGACTTCTGGTGCTCTTAACTGCTAGAATGTCCCAATCTATTAGCTGCTAGAATGTCCCAGACTCCCAATGTATGTCAGGTAGATTGAGATCCCCCACAAATTCTACTTCTCCCTTTGTGGCCCCCTTCTCAGTTTCTGCTCCTAGTTCCCGATCTCCCTCTTCTTCGTGTCCCAGTGGTTTATAGACCACCCACATGCCCAGCTTCTTTGCTGAAGCTGTTGTGAGATATACCTACAGCAATACTGACTCCATTTCCTCCCCAATACACTCATCCACAATTGCCTCTATGCCGTCCTAGACAGAGAGAGCTACTCCGCCTCCTTTTCCCTTACCCCTGTCTCTTTTGTACATGGTATGCCCTTGTACTCCCAGGTCCTAGTCATTATTCCTAGTGGCTTATGTTTCTGTAATGGCTACAAGGTCTAATCCCACATCTACCACCATTGCCTGGAGCTCACTAATATTATTTTCAATGCTCCTGGCATCTAGGCTAACTGCCTCAACTTGTGTCAATACCATTCTTCCTGTTGTGAGCCCCTCTCCCTTTGTTCTCCCCTCCCTCATTAACATTCTGGTTTTTCTGCTCCTTACTGGCTTTATGAGACCCCCCCCCAACGCACCCTTACTTAACTTGCCATGGACCCCTACTTTGGTGCTTTTATACCCACTGTTTTTAGATCCGATTTCTGGGGGAGTTCTAGCTAGGGTAACCTTTTGCTCTCTGTTCTCTGTGATTTCCCCAGCCTCAGTCCCCTCCCTCAGTTTAAATGTCCACCTACGTAGATCTCAGACTTCGACCCAAGTGCATTGGTCCCCTCTCTTTTTTAGCTGAAGGCCATTACCCTTAAAGAGTCACATGTCCAAGAAGCCTCCTCAGTGTGTCCCAGAAGCCAACCCCAGTCTCTCACAAAATGGTTCCCCTCTACCTGACAAAGTGTCATGTGATTGCAGGGAGAGAGAAATGTGCACATTGCAGGCTTTGCAATGCAGCTGGCAAATGGCCTTATTAGGACTTACTAGCTAGGAGAAAAGACTCACTAATAAAAGCCTAGTGAGGGCCTTTTTTCCCTTCGAAGCACATCACAAATAAAAAGAGGAGAGCTGCCACGCATCGGTTAAGCCCTTCTCTGCCCGCTAAAGCATGTTCCTTTGAACAAAATTTGCTGAATTGCTTGTTGTTTGGCCTAGTTTGGGGAGTTAGAGCATGTTTTTGTCATACTGGCTATTTTAAAATAATTATTTATACAACAGGGTCTGAGAATGGGACACTGTCATTGGCTGACTGACACCTTTCTGTCATGGAAAATCTTAGCATAACCACTGCAAAAGGTGCCAGTCAGCCACATCACAAATCCAAAAGTAAATCGCTACTCTCGCTCTGCCGTTCCTAACCGGTAAACACTATGGGAAAAATCCTGCATGCTTAAACCATCAGTATGTAACCAAATAAAAAAAAAAGATGACAAGCCCAAAACAATCCCACCATACATCTAGTACAGTACTTAATTTGCAACAAATGTGATGTACCTCTGAAATGGAATGAGGACCAAATTCAGATCGCAGCTTTCTCTTCTTCTTGCCACTGTACAGATCACTGGTGAGGCCTCAGCTGGAGTACCGTGTACAGTCCTGGAGACCACATCTCTGGAAGGGCTGCGAAGATGGTACCTGGACTGCTCCAGAAGCCCTGCAAGGAAAGACTTAAGGACCTTAATATCTATTCACTGGAAGAAAGAAAGGAGAGGGGAGATATGATAGAGACGCTCAAGTACCTTGGGGGAATATTTTATTTATTTATTTATTGAAGAGAACCTGAATTACAATCCGTTGAGTCTTAGATTCCTTTGCAAAGGCTCCACGTCAGTACAGAAAGCATAAACATAACATTACTCATACTATACATAGGTTACATGGTACAGTATATCAATTGTGTCAAGGATCCTGAAGTGGATTTCTTGGTTTTAGCTGTGACCACAGGGCAGATTACAGGTGCGGGGGGTCCTAATGGAACCCTGAGTCAGATTTCTATATACATTGTGGTCGAGGGACCTGGGGATGCCGTCAAGGAGTAAGGTTAGGTCTTTTATGCCTACCATTATGGATTTTCTACATTCGCTAGCGCTATACAGGCTGCTAGCGAATGGGCTTCTTTTTGTGTTTTGGAGATGGTTGAGGCATTACGGTTGCAGTCACAGGTAGCTGATACAAGGAGGAGGTTCTTAAGGCCAGTTTTAAATTGGCCAAGTCTAGGGGCTAGGGAGAGAGAGGCTGGTAGGCTATTTAGCCAGAGGGGAGCCCGATATCGGAAAGACCTTTGTCCTAGGGAGGTCCTACAGTGGGGGACTAGGAGAGAGGTGCCAGTGGTGCGTCTAGGGGCCCTCCTGTGTGGGATTGTCTGGATGAGGGGGTGGAGGCCTTTGGGTGCTAGATTCATGAGTATTTTTTTGGCTTGTAGGGTGGTGTGGTACTTAAGCCTACCTTCGAAGGTGAGCCAGTCTGCACGTTGGTAAAGCTCACACGTGTGGGTGTCTCTATCACTCCCAGTGACCAGTCTGCAGGCTTTATTGAGAGCAATGTTGACGCTGCGTAGGGCAGTTTGGTCGGCAGATCCATAAATCATAATGCCATAGTCGACCAATGATAGGACAGAGGAAGTTACAGCGAGATGTAGGACCTAAGGGAGTAGGCAATGCTTATGTCTGTGTAGGATCCCCAATCCGGTATTTACAGTGGAGGAAAGGTGTTGGATGTGTGTGTGGTAGGTAAGGGAGGTGTCCAGAGTGACACCCAGGTATTTGAAGCTAGAGAACCTGGGAGTTTGAGATGAGTAGCGGAGTACTACTGAGTGGGCTTTGGCGGTGGGCAAAGATCATCAATTTCGTCTTGTTGTAGTTGAGTACTAGGCGATGCTCATAGAACCAGGATTCTATTTCTCTAAAAAAGCCTTGTAGGGCTGATTGTAGGGAGTCAGGATGGGACTGTTTCCAGAGCAGTACTGCATCGTCCGCATAGAGCAAGAGCTTCCCATTGCATGATTGAGGGAGGAAATTTAGGAAAAGGGTGAAGAGCAATGGGCCGAGGATGGACCCTTGGGGGATGTCCGATTGGACTGATCTTTCAGAGGGCAGGGTGGCGTTAATTTTGACCTGTTGCATCCGGCCAGAGAGATAGTCTTTGAACCAGGAGGTGGCCTCAGAGGAGAAATGTAGGGAAGGAAGGGCATGGAGCAGAAATGCGTGACTGATGGTACTGAATGCTTTGGTCAAGGGTATAGGTGAAAAGCATATTTCAGAGAAAACTCTGCACAATAACAAGGGGGCATGATATGAGGCTGAAGGGTGGAAGGCTAAGGGGTAATGTTAGGAAGTATTTTTTCACTGAAAGGGTGGTGGAGCCATGGAACAGCCTTCCAGCAGAAGTGGTGGGGGTGAAAATAATATGGGGGTTCAAGAGTGCATGGTATAGACATAAGGGTACCCTGGAGATGTGCAGAGCAGGAGAGCTGCAGATCAATTAGGACCTGGGGTAGCAGCAGTGAGTAGGGAAATGGGCAGACTAAGTGGGCCATATGGTCCTTATGTGCCAACAAAGTCTATGTTTCTATGTAAATCTGCAAGGGAATCTACCAGCTAGGACCCAGGATTACGGAGGATCTCGGGATCTCAAGGGCAGACTTGCTGGATCTTTGGTCTCCTTCTTCCGTCACCTTTCTATGTTTTTGTATTTCTCCTTCCCAGCTACAGATGGATGCTCAACCTGCCCTCCAAGTCAATGATAGATCCCTGTATTTCTTTCTCTGGAAAATGACCCTCAGTCCTGCAGTTAGTCTCATTCAGAAGCTGCTCGGACCCACACGTGAAGATGCAACCCCCTACCACCACCACCACCACCTGCAGTTCGCTTAACTTCTGGAAGTAACCTGAGCAGCACCCTGCAGCACTCCAATACGGGTCCCATGCTACCTGACTCCTAAACAAAAATTAAAAAAAGAAACATGTACTCTCCCGATTCCATTCCAGCTGCCGTAGTTACTGAACGAGGCTGACAAGCTGCCTCTCTGTCTCCCAGCCGCTCATCTCTGCTGGCACACATCTGTAGTTTGTGTCATATGAAAAAATTAAATAAAAAAAATACAACACTAAAACTGTATTTGTGTAAACATATAGCTGTCTCAGTTGCACAGAGGGAGCATCCCCTCAATATTCTACCGAGCAACGAGGAATTTTTTTTTCTGGCACAATGATAAACTCAATAAAAATTATTTAAACTGGCAAACAACTGTATTTTTCTTTAGTTTTTTTGTTACAAAACGTCAAGGGACATTGTATAATCACAATAATCCGCTCCCAGGTGTGGGTTATGGTGAAATTTACCCACAACTGGTGTGGTTTAGTCACTCGACCTGTAGCCTCGTGACTGAACCACACCAAGTGTGGGTAAATCCCACCATGACCAACACAATGTTATGGATTATTGCTTAATTAAAAGGGCATTGGTGGAGGACCACAGACCACTATATCGTTAGCATATTGTAGCATTGTAGCACTCGTGCTAGTTGTGCTACATAGCATTAGGTGGTATGGTTCTGATTTTTTTAACCATTTATTTGAGTTGGAGTGTTTTGCCCCTACACCACCCATATTACACAAAACAAAACAGGGTGTGGGGCCAGATAAAAAAAATCACAACCATACCACCTAAAGCTAAGTAGCTTAACTTGCATTGTGCACTTACTATGCTAGTTACGTTGGTCCATAGACGCCACTAATGCCCACAAAAGGCACTGTAGGTTTTTTCAGTGGTATCTATACTACCTGCTATGCACCTGGTTTGAACTCACTGCCCCTTGACTGTATCTCTGTATTATTGTAACTGGTTCTGTATATTTATTATACATTGTAAATTGTACTGCGTTAGTGTCTGCTCCCTACCCTTTTCCCCCAGGATGCATCTGGGAATGAGCAACTCTGCTCAGTATACATTCTTGGTGAAATTTTTAAATAAAATAAAATAAAAGGTGTTCTGAGGGGCACAGTCATCTAAGCAAAGAGAGCAATACCAGAAGGCACTGGACCCATGCAAATAGAGTAGCGGTACATCACTGAATTACTGTACAATACCACTTCACTACTTTCTGCACTGCTTGTTTCAGCATTAGTGAAGATCGATGGACCCACTTCCACTACTTATATACCAGCTCACAGTATTCAGGGGTAGTTGGTATGGCTATGTAGTTTTTTTATCGGTTTATCTGAGTTGGGGGGCTGTGCCCACAAACTGATATGTTCTAACATGGGAGTGTGGGGATAGAAGCTCTCCAACTCAAATAAATTGATTTACAAAAAAAAAACAACCTACAGGACCATACCAACTAACCCATAGTATTACAAGTACATACGAACATATGAAAAAGCCAGCAGAAGAAGGCTATTTGGTCTATCAAGTCTGCGCATACTGCAGGGTCCACAGCTTGAGCTTGAGGAGGCAGTATAGCGTGCTAGTTAAGAGCACTGAGCTGCAAACCTGGAGACCTGGGTTTGAATCCCACAGGCGCCCACTTGCATACTGTGTGACCCTGAGCAAGTCACTTAACTTCCTTGTACTCCCTGATCACACCTGAAAACAAGCTTTGGCTTAGTGTGCCTTTCCTGGTTAAACAATTTTCTCTTTCCTTGATGTCCCTGCCCTCCCTCCCCACTCCTCCCATCCTCCCTACCCATGATCCTTACCTTCCCCCTTGCCTATCCCAGCCTCTCTTAAAGCTGCCCACTGTCTTCAACACGATGACGTCTTCCAGCAGCGCATTCCAAGTGTCCACCATCCTCTCTGTGAAAAAATGCTTCCTGACCTCCCTCCTAAACCTCCTACCCTCTAACTTAAGAATGTGCCTCTAAGTGTTATGGTTGCCACTCAGCTTAAAGAGACTCTCCTTATTGACCTTATGTATCCCTATCAAGTACCTGAAGGTCCCAATCATGTCCACTCTCTCTCTCTCTCTCTCTCTCTCCTGTCTTCCAGGGAGTACATGTTCAGTGCCCTCAACCTCTCCTCATATGCCTTACCCTGCTAACTCACTATCATCTCTGTAGCTCTCCTCTGGACCTTCTACAGCAGGTTAATGTCCTTTTTGATGTGTGGGCACCAGTACTGAACCCCATACTTTAGGTGCGGCCTTACCAGTGACCTGTACAAGCGAAATAGGTCCGTAGATCACTAAAGCCGAAATCAGAAAAGCAGAGCTCGTAGCGAGCGAGGTTAAGATTGCGAGGAAGAAGCGTGAGAGCATAGGTCAATATGGCGTGGAGCGTGCCATACTTATTAAAGTAGCATTAAGTGGGTCCAGAGTCCTTCAGTATCACTAAAAATAAAAAGTCTAACTTCTGAAAACAATACTAAAAATAAAAACACTGAATTATTTTAATGGTTCTCTTGGTGGAGGAGAGATGACCCACTACCAGCCCATTCTTCTCCATCAATGCCACAATTTCGTTTAGCCCCTTGCATGTGCAACCACTCTAACAGACATCAGATATGAATTCAGTCTTGGGCCACTGTTTTTCAGCTGTACCCATGAAAACAACAAAATCTAAATAAAATAAATGTCACAGAACACTTAGTCATTTGATTTTAGAGATAATACCTTTATACCGCTAAGTACAAGTTTTCAAGACCCCACAGAACTCTTCCTCAAGTGATAAAGGAAAAAAAAAATCAGGAGGGCACACTTCTATAGTCTTTGACCAATACCCTGTCATTTCACCAACAAGCAGACCAGTAGCTGAATCAAAACATTCTGTTACCCTGGCTACAGGAAAGTTAATGGAACCTAAGACCTTACATCATACAGCTGACCTCACAGAGAACACAGTAATATTGTCTTTTGTTGTCAACATTCATCTGGTTCTATTACCAACAGAAGGCAAAGTAGTCTAGTGGTTTGAGCACAGAAATATAAAAGTTCAGATCCCACACCAACTATTTAGATTTTAGAATTTTTACTTTTTATTTTTATCTCTGTACTTTGTAAATTTCAATGCTGTATTTTTTTCCCACTAGGAAAGGCACACCAAGTGGTGACAGTTCATTTCCAGGAACAACCTGGGGGTGGTGAGGGAGAGGGTTATGTGGACCTGTTTTCACAATACACCCCAGCATCTTGCTGGCCTTAACTGCCACCTTCCTACACTGAGCTGAGTTGTTCATGTTACCCGTTATAATCACCCCTAGGTCCATCTCCTCCTCTGTGACCTCTATCTGAACCCCTCCCAACTGGTAGCTCCTCCCTGGGTTCCTTGCTCCGAAGTGCATAACCTTGCACTTCTTTGCACTGAAGCTCAATTGGCAAGTATTATTATTAACTTATTATTATTATTAACTTACTATTATTTTCAGCTCCTGGCAAGGGCAGACTACCATGAGCTGTATTTAAAGTGCCTAGGACAGATCATGATTTTACCAGTTGTGTGCTCTGTAAAAAGTGTTGCTCTGGGGGGGCGCCAGACAGCCAGCTTCGAGGCAGGAAGCACCTTCACTTGCTCTGCTCATCTACCTCCACACTAACCAACAAAACTCGATTTTCAAGGCACAAAAGAGTCTTTTAAAACTACTCCAGAACTTATTGAGCTTACTAGCTACAGATCGATACCAAACTTGACTATGGGATGCAATAAAAATACGGTCCCTCAAGCTTCAGGAATCACAGCGGCCTGCCACACTGAACACTACTACAAGCAGGGAAGAGGATGTACCAGACCATGCGTTTCAGCAGGGCATTAAAGAACCACCTTGGCAGGCAATTTTGGAATCAGTTCGTGCTATGGACTCCAAGATAGAGAAAGCTCTTACTTGGCTGGAAACACAAGATGCTGCCATTACATCACTTTCTTCTTCGGTATCGGAGGCCGACAAACGCTCTCTTACAACGCAAGCTACTGTGGCCCAACTTACAAAGGAAAACCAGCAACTTAGAGGAAGGATGGAAGCCATAGAAAACACAATCCGCGCTGGAAACATATGCATAGTGGGCCTGGCTGAAGGTACCGAAGGCTGAAATTTATTAACCTACCTGAAACAATGGCTAGCAGAAACACTGAGCCTCCCTGAGCACTTTGACTGGTCGGAAATGCGACAGGCCTTTTGAATCACGCCAAGGGTCCGGCCTTCAGATCCCGATACCCCTCGTACTGTGGTTCTGAAAACCACTGGCCCAGAAATTCGGAACATGCTAATTACAGCAGCAAGAGCAGTCTATCCCCTCGTGGTTCAAGGCAAAGATGTTAAATTGTTCCCCGATCTGTCATTTCAAACACGCGCTCACCGTAAGCAATTTGATGCAGTGCGCCAAAAGCTACACAACTTGGGGATAGTTAATTCCTTCCTTTTGCCGTCTCGATTAAGAGTGACCTACAGGGGAAAGACATGGCAATTCACGGATCCCAGAGATGTGAGCCATTGGGCGGAGAAGACAGCACTTGAGTTCCATGCGCACACATCCAAGCATTCGGAGACTGAGAAATCGGACTCAGATTGGGACTGAAAATTGACTCTGTTCTCTCCTTGTTGGTATAAATAAGATCTATTACAAATGTTTAGCTTGATTACAAATTGTTAACACAAGAGAAGGGTTTGATGGTTTTTTTGGGAGATGGGGATCGTTGGATACCAGCGATGCATTTCTTTTTCGATTCAATTATTACAGTTGGGCTCAGTTAACCTAATTATCCTTTAGAGGTGCATATTCTTTATAGTGTAACTCGACTAACATGTTAAATTGCTAGGGGGATCTAAAGTTTCTTATGAAAGTGCCTTATATTATTGAGCTAAATGTCCATAATTGTGAGGTGGTGCGGGTGGTGGATGAGGGACTGAGGGAGGGCAAACTTCTCTTTTGAAATGTCTATTCGTATTTAGGTAACACAGTACTATTGATTAGTGTGTATAAATACCTTTTTTCTCTCCCTTTGGACTATGACCTAAGCCATGAAGTGGCTGGCATTTCCTATGGATTTTGTGTAATATGGCTCAAGATGCTTTCGAATTTCCCCTACCTCCTACTGTACAAGAATGTGAGAGCTCAATATTGTTAATTCAATATTATCTGTTATTATATTCCTATTCTCTTGCATGAGAATACTGGCTGTATTGTTTTATACAAAAGAAATAAACAGAAAGTTCAAAAAAAAAAGTGTTGCTCTAAAACCCAAAAGAAAAGTGCTACAAAAAGAGAAGAATTTATGACTTCTCAGTCTACTTCTATGTCACCTAAGCAAAATATAGACTCTGGAGGAGTTCCTAATGATGGTGAAAAGTATGTATCACAGGATCTGTCTCCTCATAAACAGCAGCAGTCCCTGTCAAAGGGTACAGATGAAAAGATAAATTATACCATGGACACAAACATAAAAACAAAATACTGTACTCTCATTGGCTGGCTGGCACCTTTCTGCCATGGTAAATCCTACAATATACTCACGGCAAAGGTGCCAGTCAGCTCCATCTCAAAAATTCATCTGACCCGTGAAATGCAAACCGGAGAACCGCCATATTGAAATGCTCGCTAAGCAGCGGTCTCTGGCTGCCAACATGTCCCACTCACCAAAGTGCTCAAAGCTCCCCAACAAACTTGAACTGTACTGTGGGAAAAAACTCGCACAACAGACTTAACGTATTTATCCATAACAGCCCAGACTGCACGCAGCTCACCTCACGCTTAGTCTCCGCTCCTGCTCTGTCTGCACTCCATTCCCACTCTCTTAGCACAATCTGGCTGTAGCTCTCACTTCCCCCCTCTCTGTCACTGGCACTCTTTTCATAATTTTATATTCTCTTTCTTCGGTGACCTCCTGCTTTCACTCGTCCATTTTAAATATACATAAAAAATATATAAAAAAATGTGCAATAACAGTCACTTTTTACTGCTTCCTAGAACCCAGAAGCAGTTCCCAATACGCTCCAGAAATCCAGCACAAAAGCACACACTCTACAATGGCAATCAGCATGGCAAAAGTAAACTGTTACTATTAGTTCCTAAACAGTATGTGTGTTTATGTAGCACAGGGAAATGGTGCAATAAAAACAAGCCTCACACACAACGGCGGGGGGGGGGGGTTACTACGTTCCACTTAGCAACAAGGAATTAATTTTTCTGGCGTAATAAGAAACTAAATAAAAATAATAAAAACTGGGAAATCCTGTATTTTTACTTTAGTTTTTTTTCCATAAAAATTTAAAAGGACATGGCATAATCGCAATAAGCCACTTGGGGGTGTGGGTTATAGGGGGATTTACCACGGCTAGTGAGGATCTACCCACTCGGCTGCACCTCATGGACAAACCACTCCAGCTGTGGTAAATCCCCCGATAACCCACACCCCCTCGTGGCTTACTGCTTCATTATACCATGGACTCAAAACAAAAGACACAATCCTGTGTTTAATTGGCTGGCTGGCACCTTTCTGCCATGGTAAATCCTACGATATACCCACAGCAAGGGTGCCAGTCAGCCGCAGCTCTCAAATTCATCCAACCCCCGAACTCCACAGCCGCAGCTCTCAAATTCATCCAACCCCCGAACTCCACAGCCGCAAGACACCATGTTTAATCCCCGCTAAACTGTTGTGAACCTCACTCACGCTGTGAACGCAAATCTGCGATCGGACCTGCAACCCCTGTCAGCACTTTAAAAAAAAAAGTCTCTTTAAACTCATCCTCCTGTAGCCACCACAGAAGGGGACTGACACACATGAGGGACTGTTATCGTGCAGAGACAAATTCTTCTAGTGGTTCATGGACTCACAGAGTGGCAAGAGCGGGAGTGTGGCACCTTGACCAAGGGGCGGCAATGTGGGTGAGAACACTGGTCCAGCATGTCTATCCGTTGAAGTTGAAAGCGCAATGACTGTGCCACTGAAAAACAAAATCACTGTCCTTTACCAGCCATACCCAGAAGTTGTAAACAGAACCACGATCTCCGGTGCCCTGCTCTGTAGCCCACTCGCAGCACTAAAAACATCCCACTCTCTATAGCCCGACAACTGCTTGGTACCCATTCCCAAGGCTTGAGAAAACAAATTTAAAAAAAAAATGAACAAGCCTTGCATTCTGTCTCTCTCTCTTGGTCACCAGCAGCACACAAAAGCTCCCTCGCGGAATAGACGCTTTTAAAAAAAACAAAATCTCACAGTCTCTCACTCTGTGAGCTGCACCCCGTTGATCTCTCGCTTCCTCTCCATTATTACAGCCCTCTCTTTCTCTCTCATGTTACAACCTGAAACAAAAAAGGCTTCAAACTTAAAAGAAAACTACACCAAAAACTTGAAAAAAGATATGCTGTGCAGAGTGTCAGAGAGAAGGAAACACTAGAACTTCACATACAAATTAAGACACTCTGCACAACATATATTTTTTTCAAGTTTTGGGTGTAGTTTTCCTTTAAAAAACAATTATACAATGGCAAGAAAATTTCCAGGGCTCTGATTGGTCAGTGTGTGCCTGAGACAGTGATGTTATGCAAGCAATTACCCGACAGGGTAGGTAGTTATATCCTTGACCGCCTTTAGCGTACGAGGTTCGACGCCACAGGCGGAGGGCCTTTATAGTCTCCTGGGCGGTCCGGTATTGCCCATACCACCCACCCTGAAGGGTATTATTGCACTTAGAAAATGCCCACTGTTGAAAAAAAAAAAGAGTTCAATAAAAAAATTGTTAGTAGTTTAAGATTAGTTTTGTAATAAAATAGTTCCTCTGCCAGGATGAGCTATGAAGTTACATCCACTCATAGTCCCACAGCAGTCTATTTATACCTCCTCCCCATGCAGAGTGTGTTTAATTATTTTGTGTTCAATGCTCGCCCCCCCCACGTTTACTAATTTTGCTGTTTTTTTAGCCAGCAGCAGTTGTCATACTGATCACAACAGGAAGAAAAACAGAGTGAACGTGTTTAGCAGCAGAGTGTAAGACAAAGTGAGCACATTTGGCAACAAAGCGTATTTAATTTTATTACTGAAAATATCATTCTTTTTTGTGTCCCTATGCGGTATTTTATTATGTTCTTTTTTTCGATTGCACTGCAATTTACAAACCTGCAAGCATCTGGGAATCGGGCTCGGAAGCAGGCGATTAGCCGCACTGTGGATCAAGCAAGAATGGATGCAAGGTCTGTAGATTTTGTAACAGGAAGTCGACTGAGCTGGGAGTAGAGAGCAGAGCAGACTTTTACAGTTGTTTACTGGTACTGCAGAGTTTACATTTGTGTGTTTCTTGCTTGCCAGTTCTTTAGTTTTACTTCATTTGAGACTTCGATTCTGCAGTTTGACGTTTCACTCTGCAGGTCATGGAGAGGACAGAGCGTAGCAGGAACGGAGGCAGGGGAAGTGTGAGAATGGGGGTGGGGTGCAGGGAGAAGGAAGTCAGAATAACAGAGGCAAACTGAAGCAGAAGGTATGATTCTTTCGCACAAGGAGCCTGATCGGCTGAGAGATTTTTGAAATAGCTGTGGATAAAAAAAGAAAAAAGCTTGTCTTGTCCGTTTCCATTGATGGGGGATGGAGCGTGCCTGTCTTCTAGTAGCGGTGAGAGCACAACATGCTACTGGTATTGTTTCAAATGAAAAGCTGATTTTCTTATTAAAAAGATGAGAAAATGTTTAATGGGAGAATTCATCTTGTCTTTCACGGCGGGGGGAGCAGTCTAGGACGCTCGCTCTGTAAGCGAGCTGAAAACAGTGCATTCTGTTTGAAAGCTGTGGCTGTGCAGTTGCGATTTAAAATTACTATTCTTAAAAATAAGGAAAAAGTAGTTTGTAACAGGGAAAACAGGCACACGGATATCGGCTGTTATTGGGTAGTGTCATGTTTCAGGGGTGTGTGTGTGTATGTGTGTGTGTGAAGGGGGGGTGCTCTCACCCTCTCGCTAAGCAATGAGAAAAATGGCGGCAGTTTGAAACTGTATGCCCAGTGTTTCAGCCAATGATGAAGCAGGCTGGGCACAAGGATAGTTGGCTGGTCATGAGGCAGGTTTGGGCTTGGACTTTTTATTTGGTGGGCATCTATTGAAAGTTAATGTACCCCTGTGGAATGTGTACCAGCCAATCAGATGCCTCCAAATAAAAAGCCCATTTTCTAATACACAATAACATCACTGTATAGATTTGTTGGATTGTTCTTTGGATGCCTCTTTTAGAAACAAAGATATATTGCTACACTAAAAATCTACTAAAACCTTTTTTAAACATTTTTTTTATTTTGCATACCATCGAGCCATTGTATAATTGCAATAAGGTACTCCAAGGTGTGTGTTATTGTGTAATAACATCACTCCTGGGGTGGTGGAAGCACTCGACTTCACCTCGTGCTTCAACCCACCCCAGGAGTGACGTTATTACATGATAACACACACCTTGTCATGCCTTATTGCTTAAATATATCTGTGTCTGTCTGTTTGGGGGGGGGGACTATCAAGAATATTGACCACTCATCTACCCAATGTTTCACTACCACCAGGGAACTATTTTTTTGGGGTGCAACAATACATTCAATAAAACTTATTTAAACTATTAAAACACTGTATTTTTCTTTATTTTTTTTAATACAAAAAATGAACAGAAACATTGTATAATCGCAATAAGCCACTTGGGGTGTGGGTTATCGGGGATTTACTACGCTGGTGAGGATTTACCAACAGCAAACCACTCAGCCATGGTAATCTCCCATAACCCGCCACCTCTTGTGGTTTATTGCTTAATTAGACAGGAGGGAAGGAGGACATGGTCGTACAGGAACATACCAACTACAAAAACAGCGGGGAGTATGGACAGCGTTATGAATATCTAAGCAGTAACAACTAAACTCTAAAATGTCGAAACTCCATGTTATTCTTCTCTATGGGTGCACCACAGCCTAATGCCACTATCCTCTAAAACCAGTACTATACAGAGATCAGGTTATATTCACTACCCACAGTATTTAGTTTTACAATGACCACAGAATCATAACAAAGTCCACCTGTCTGAAGTCTTCGTTCGCGCCATCGTTCTCCATTGGTAGCTACAAGAGAAGTAAAACAGAACTGTAGAACACTTAGACACAATTCCCAGCATGGACCTAGTTGAGGCCACTGGGGTGGGGGGTGGTGAGAGGTTCTGTAAACAGACCATAGGTTTCTCAGCAAAACCCACTCTCTCCAAGGCTGCCGGAAAGAAAGAAAGAACCAGAGAAGCTGGTTCCTGGAATGAACCCACCTTCGGGCTGTCGGATTTAACACTGGATGCAAAGGATTCCTCGTCCAAAACCCACTTCTAGGGCCACCAAGGATGAAGAGAAACCAGGAGATGTGTGGTGACGAATCCACTGGAGGACTACCACGACCTGGACGATGCTGCAGCACTCCAAGGGCCAGCAAGACTTTGAAGGATCTGAGGTGAAGATGGATCTCCAATGCAGCCAGGAACCAGAAGGATCTAAAGTGAAGATGGCTGATTCTGAAATATCATCACAAGGAACTAGACCAAAACAATGAAACGGCGGACACGTCCCTCACTGGGCTTCGACGGACTCGACTTGTGGCAAACGACCAGGGGGCACAGACCAGGTTCTTCCAGGATGTGTACACTCTTCTGTAGAGGGCGACCAACTTCGGGACATCCGGATCAGGAACCAAACAAAACGACACTGGCACGGTGGTTGTTATGCGCTTGAACTTCAGCGAACGTAACTCCAAACTGTAGGACAGAAGAAACGGTGGTTGTGACTTGAATGAACGGCGACAAACTCGACTTCAGCGAACAACACGGATGGAGTAAATGATCTGATGGTCGGACACCTTCTGGTGAAGAATGATGATGCAGACGTCTTTCTCCGGGTACAGACTGATTCTGGATACGTAGAACAGCAGACCACACCATGGAACATCAACATGGCGGAAGATTGAGTCTGTTCCCATAAGCTGGCAACAAGGTAGCTATTAGACGCACCTTCTCACAATACCAAGAAAACTGCGTGATGACCAGATAATATGCCAGGAGAAGGGGCAAATTATCAATTTTGGGGCAATTATTTTTTTGTGGGGCAATTGTTCAGATGCACGGGGCAATAGTTCAGATGCCAGGGACAATTGTTCAGATACATGGGGCAATAGTTCCGATACCAGGGGCAATTGTTCAGATGTCAGGGACAATTGTTCAGATACACGGGGCAACAGTTGAGATGCCAGGGACAAATAACCACAATCCTAATGTCACAATGCAGTCTTGGTGCTTTAGCCAATACACAATCTTTCAGATGCTTGAGCAATAAACAATTGCATAAATAGTACAGTTGTTACAGCGACTTTGCAGCATATTGTGAGCTAAGCACCCTTGATGAGACCCTTTTCTTGCTTTAGGGCCTTCCTGGATACCCCTGAACCTTGGCTACGAATGCCCCAATCACTACACTAGGGTGTACCACTTGCCACTATACCAGTTGCCCTGAACACTGGAGGCCTAAATGCCTTACTTGCTATGGGGCCTGTATGCCCTACTTACTACTAGGCTGGCTTGCCTTAACTGGCTAGGCCTGGGCTGCCCTTACTACCACTGGGCTGGCTTGCCCTAACTCACTAGGCCGGGGCTGCCCTTACTACCACTGGGCTGGCTTGCCCTAACTCATAGGCCGGGGCTGCCCTTACTACCACTGGGCTGGCTTGCTCTAACTCACTAGGCTGGGGCTTCATTTACTACAACTGGGATGGATTGCCCTAACTCACTAGGCCTGGGCCCTCTAGTACCATGGGCCTGGTGCCCTCTTCTAAACCTGTGGGCCTGGTGCCCTGATTTACATTGGGCCTAGTGTCCTTCTTTATTTTGGGCCTGGTGCCCTCTCCTTTACCTTGGGCCTGGTGCCCTTGTTACTTTGGGCCCGGTGCCCACTACTTTTCATTGGGCCTGATGCCCTTCTTTACTTTGGGCCTGGTGCCCTCCTTTATTCTGGCCCTGCTTCCCTGGTATAAACTGTGGGCCTGGTGCCCTGCTTTACATTGGGCCTGGATTGCCCTTTTAACTGAGTGGCCCCTTTAAATTCTCTGGCTCACAGAGAGCCTGCTGTCGCTCCTGTGGCAAATCGCCGCCTAATCTCACCCCTCTACATAAATATTTATAGGCCTTTGCAATGGCCTTGCTGTCCTGGCCCCTCCCCATGGGCGTTGCTATGCCCTAATGAATATTAAATCTGGGTCCCTTAGGACCCGACTGCCCATAACTTTTCGACCGCATTCCCCAGCGCCTACAGCACTAACAATTTAATTTAAAGAAAACAACAGTCCTTCCTCTATCATTAGACGACCATCAATCTTCTTTGTGCTGCCGTCTGACTCACCACCCCGGCCGGAGTGAAGATAGCTGCAGTCGGGAGGTGGGAGGCATTCTGGCAGTGGAAGGGAGTAAAAGGGAAGCAGGGGATGCGAGGGACAGCCTGGGGCTTCAGACGGCAGACAGCAATATGGGAGCAATGCGACTCTTCAATGCCACCAACGGGGGACCGAAATTAAACTTTTAAACATAACAAGGGGCCAAAATAATAAAATGACGGGGCTCATAAGCCTAAACTGTGACAAACGGCTGATTCTTCACTTTTGGTTCCCCGATGGCACCCCAAACCAAACTGGAGCTTCACTGAAGTCTTCACCAGCTGGAGTCCAGAGCAGGCACACCAACAAACCCTTGGGGAAACGGCTTCAACCACCAGGTAAGCCTCAACAGGTTCCCCTTAGTTCATGGTGCCTTCTCCTCTCCACAGCCTGACAGGAACTACCAGAAAACTGTTAAACTTTTAAAACTAACACTTCTGATTCTAGAGTGTTTGGACTGGAATGCTGTGCATGAGCAGCTCAGCACAGCATTCCATCCAAGCCATTGTTACATGTGTTGCAATTAATTCTGCTTTTTGACAGTGTAATGTGCACTAGGCACCTTGTCTCTATTCTTTTAGAGTTTCCCCACAATAGGGACGGGAAATGCACTTAAGAGGGGCCCCTTTATGATTGCACCCTGCTGCCCACACCTCAGCAGGCACCCTGGGCACCTGTAAACCCCTATTTTATCTATTGATTCCCATTTTCTGTAGTGCCCCCAACTTTGGGGCATTACACATGGTAAAGATATCAGAGTGTCCAAAAGGGGGAACCCCGAATCCAGTGATAGTAAACAACAGGAACTGGAACCAGTGTCTGCCAGGAAAAAACAGAAAGAAAAGCATGTCCATGCCACTACTTCTGCAATGGAAAAGGAGCAGGCAGTGAACCAAAGGCAAATGCCTTCGACAAAGGACGTGGCCAAAGTGAGGCTTTTTTTCCAAGCCTTCCAGGGTATGGGAAACTTCCTCAATATGCCCTCCCCTTTCCAGGCTCAGGTCCCAGACCACTTGCCTGTGCAGGAGGAAGACGTGTTATGAGGAAGAGAAGGAAGGTGAACCAATGGAACTTGATGGTTCACCTGAATAAAAGTTTGGTTCTCCTCCTAGGCCCCAGAGGTTTATGACTCTGACTCTACAGTACATTCATCAGTCACATGGTGAACACCCTCAACATCCCATCATGAAACAGAGGAGGATGAGGAGGAAGCAGAGTTCATCGATATGATGGAGCCACCCTCCCAAGAAGGTTGCTGGTCTCCATCCACAAATCACTCCAAAACGCCACTTCAGAAATCATGTCGCACCTAACTCAGCTGCTGGTGTTGATATAAACATTGAAAAAGAAGTATCAAGTGGATAGACAGGGGGTAGAATACCCATACACCCACCCTGGTCATGAAGGAACTGTCCAAGCAGCTGCTTGTGAGAAAGCCAAGGTGCCCTTCTCCACACAGCCCCCCCGAGAAGGATTCCAGGAAACTGGATACCATAGCCACAGACATGTGTACAACAGTTTCCCTGCTCCTGAGGCAGGCAGCTTTTTTGGCTTATACAGTTCAGTACCAATAAGCAATGTAGAATGCGTCACTGTCACAGACTGAGAAGGTTGATGGAGAGGTGACACAGAGAAGTGGCTGCCACAGCAAAGTCACCCCTGGATGCAACTGAACACCACTTCCACATGGCTTTTGACACCAGTGACTCTGCTTCATGGGTCTTAGCCCATGCAGTGGCACTGAGGTGGTTTGCCTGGCTAAGGGCTACCAACCTTTCCCAGGACACCCAGACTAAAGCCATGAGTTTCTCCTTTGAGAGAGATTCCTTGTTTGGTGACAAAACAGAAGTATATATGAAAAAAGTGGTGAGCACAACAACACTTACAAAAATAACACTGAAATGGAACAGGCTTCTGCTTCTTACTGGCCCTATGGAAGGGAAGGCTGGGGTAGGGACTATTATCCAAGACCTTATTCCCTCATGAGTACCAAACCCAAACAGGTTATTACAGAGGCAGAGTCAGGTGGGGTACCTGACTTGCTAGTACAGCACCAGCCCTTGAGCCACAGGGAAAGACTGACCCTCTATTTCCAGGAATGGGTATAACTAACCACATACAGGTGGGTCCTTGAAGTAGTGAGTCAGGGATTATCCCTGCAATTCAAGAAGTTTCCAAAACTGCAGAAACCCCAAACCTTTCCAGCTCATTCACCAACAAAAAGAATTCTGTTAGAACTGGAAATAAAGAAACTGCTACAAGCAGAAACAGTAGAAAAGTCCTTACCTCACAGTGGGAGAAGAACCTGTTTTCAAGATACTTCCTGACCCACAAGAAAAATGGGGCATGGGACCCATTTTATATCTAAGATAGCTGAACAAACATATCAAAAAAGGAAAGGTTCAAGAAGGTCCCACTGAGCACAGTGATAACATCCCTACAGTCAGGAGATGGGCTGGGGTCACTGGAGCTGAAAGACGCCTACTTCCACATTCCAGTCATACCCACTCACAGAAAATACCTCAGGTTCAGGCTGGGAAATTGCCAGTACTAGTTTATAGCTCCCCTGTTTGTCCTCACTTGAGCACCGAAGGTCTTCACTAAGTGCCTAGCCGTGGCGGCAGCACACCTGAGAAGGCAAGGTGTGGTGGCTTTTCCCTACTGAGTCAGATAAGGTATTGTTGGAAGCTATTGGCAAGATGGCAGAAAACTGGGAGATGCTGCAGGTGGGGGGACTTCAGTCTGCTGGGCGTCGATTGGAGCTTCCCAGCTGTGGTTTCAACTAGAAGCTGGACATCCTGGACTCCCTGCAGGGGGGTATTCTTCAGGCAACTAGTCAATGAACCCAGTCATGATTGGGCAATACTGGACTTGGTACTTACTAACAGTGACAGTGTGGCAGACATCAAGGTGGGAGGTCACCTTTTTTATTTTATTTTTATTTATTGAAATCTAGGATTACAATTACCTTTGAGCAGGGACTGCTCGTTTACAAAGGTTCCACGTCAAAGGAATTGGGGTATACATACAAAGGGCAAACATAATTATGCAAAGTTACACAATAAAAGGAAACAAGAGACTGAGGGTTAGAAAATCACAGTAATTCAAAATGTGCCAAATGGTATGTGTTTTGACATACCAGCCAGGGGGAAAACTAAGGAATAAGTGCTGCAGGTGAGCGGAAGGGGGTTAATGCAGGCAAGAAGGCCATATTCAGAGGGTAGAGGGTGCGAACAGAGCTCTAAGAAGAAGGGAGGGGAGGGATAAAAGTCAGGGAATGCCCGGGGGGCTGCGGAAAGGGAGAGGGGGCAAGGGGTGGGAAGGTGAGGCAGATGGAAGGTGGACAAGGCGGGGAGAGGTAGCTATCAAGGCTGACATGGAGGTCAGTGGACGTTGGGCCCCTGATTAGGTGAGGCAGTCACAACGACTAGTTGAGATGAGATGAAGTCAGAGTTGTCTCTTAAAAGGGCCTTTGGACCAGTGATCACCGTACAGTGCAGTTCAGTATAAGGATGGCTACGGAATCGAATCACACAAGGGCGAGGATCCAGGACTTCAGGATGGTAGATTTTATAAAGATGGGTGAATTCCTCAGAGACGATCTTGCAGGGGGAGATGACCTGGTTGGGGAAGAGGAACAGTGTGAAGCTAAAGAAGGCTACATTGAAGGGTACATACCTCTGTATCAAGCGAGTAAAGTAAGAGGAAAAAGAGATTGCTGTGGTTCTCGAAAGAGGTGGCTGAAAAGGTAACGGCTAAAAGGGTAGCATTCAAAAGATATAAGGAGATACAGAGGGAGAAGGATAGGGAGGTGTGTCAGGAGAAAGAGAATCAGTGAAAGCAGTAAGGAGTGCAAAGGCACAAACTGAGAGGAAGATAGCCGAAGCAGTAACAAAAAAGGACAATATATTTTTTAGATATGTAAGTGAAAAGAGGAGGACTGGGGAGAGATTGTAAGGTTAAAAAGGGATGGGGGGGGATTGTGCAGAGGGGATCAAGGAGAAGGGAGACATCCTAAACAAATTCTGTAGTTCAGTGTTCACAGTGGAAGAAGAAGGGAAGGAGCCACAAAAAAGTAACAGGCGCTCTGAAATGAGGGAGGTGGACACTAATCCTTTTTCAGCACTGTTGCACTTGCGTGTTACCCCAGCTACTGCACACAGTGATGCATGACACTGTGCCGTCCGTATACGGCTGTGCTGTGGGTAACACTAGTATGCCTTGGCCTGCCCCTGCAGCTGACATGGGTGGCTCATGGATCGCTGGTGTCCTGCCCGCCTGTGTTGGTCTGTGTGTTGGATGGCTGGTGTCCTGCCCGCCTGTGTTGGTCTGTGTGTTGGATGGCTGGTGTCCTGCCCGCCTGTGTTGGTCTGTGTGTTGGATGGCTGGTGTCCTGCCTGCCTGTGTTGGTCTGTGTGTTGGATGTCTGGTGTCCTGCCTGCCTGTGTTGGTCTGTGTGTTGGATGGCTGGTGTCCTCTCCACCTGTGTTGGATGTCTAGTGTCCTCTCCACCTGTGTTGGTCTGTGTGTTGGATGGCTGGTGTCCTGCCCGCCTGTGTTGGTCTGTGTGTTGGATGGCTGGTGTCCTGCCCACCTGTGTTGGTCTGTGTGTTGGATGTCTGGTGTCCTGCCCGCCTGTGTTGGTCTATGTGTTGGATGGCTGGTGTCCTCTCCACCTGTGTTGGATGTCTAGTGTCCTCTCCGCCTGTGTTGGTCTGTGTGTTGGATGGCTGGTGTCCTGCCCGCCTGTGTTGGTCTGTGTGTTGGATCGCTGGTGTCCTGCCCACCTGTGTTGGTCTGTGTGTTAGATCGCTGGTGTCCTGCCCACCTGTGTTGGTCTGTGTGTTGGATCGCTGGTGTCCTGCCCGCCTGTGTTGGTGTGTTGGATGGCTGGTGTCCTGCCCGCCTGTGTTGGTCTGTGTGTTGGATGGCTGGTGTCCTGCCTGCCTGTGTTGGTCTGTGTGTTGGATCGCTGGTGTCCTGCCTGCCTGTGTTGGTCTGTGTGATGAATGGCTGGTGTCCTGCCTGCCTGTGTTGGTCTGTGTGTTGGATCGCTGGTGTCCTGCCCGCCTGTGTTGGTCTGTGTGTTGGATGGCTGGTGTCCTGCCCGCCTGTGTTGGTCTGTGTGCTGGATGGCTGGTGTCCTGCCCGCCTGTGTTGGTCTGTGTGTTGGATGGCTGGTGTCCTGCCCACCTGTGTTGGTCTGTGTGTTGGATGGCTGGTGTCTTGCCCATCTGTGTTGGTCTGTGTGCTGGATGGCTGGTGTGCATGGTGCGGGGTGTGTGGGTGCAGCTTATAGCCTCTCAGGTAGAGTAAATCTGAGGCAGGTGAAATTAATCAAGTATGCAACATGGAGCAGCTATGGTTCAGCTGAAACGCACACATCAGGTTTGCAGTTGAAGTGCAAGTAATTTGAGAGTTGTGAGTAACTGAGAGCAAGTAGTATGAGCTCCGGAGTAGCAGTATGCTAGGAGCTTAGAAACAAAGCCCCCCCGAAAGACAAAACCAAAGACACACGAACACAGAAAACAGGGAACAAAGAGAAGGAAGCACACACAGCTGAAGGCAAAATACAAACCAGAAGCAGGAACATCAATCAATATCTTTATTTAGCCAGGTGGAACACCATTGAACAGGGCTCATTTACAAGATGGACCTGGTAGTTTAAACAAGAAGTCACAATACAACAATTTGGCGTAAGGCGTAGCAACATTAGCAGCCTATGTACAGTCATTACAAGTGAGAATGGTGTAGCTCAGCACAGTGGTGTACAATAATTTACAAATAGCAACGTAAGACTTGATACTGAGAACAGAACAAGGCAGCATAATTTACAGGCATGGTACCAAAGGCAGTCAGCATACCGCTATGTGCGAGTTCTGTACAAGGCAGGTCTCTGATAGACAGTAGGGTACAATATTATATTGGATGAGGTCTAGACCAGCAAAGCATTAAATAAACACAGAAGCCCAGCAGAGACGAGCACGAACAGCAAGTGGGAGGGGGGGGCACAGCCCCAGCCAGTTAGGCCCAACCAGCACAGAGGACGGACCAACAGAACCTTCCGCTGCAAAGAAAAAGTGCTTCACACTGAGGCTTACAGGAACTCCTTATATAGCTCAGGAAGTGGGGAGTGGCTGGCTGCTTGGCTATCGAACTCCAGGCAAAGCCTTTCCAATTATTAGGAAGTCAGGATACACCAGAAATTACTCATCTCACTATGCATGCATGTCAAACACGCCATACACACAAACATTTCGGCATTGACAAATGCTTGTTTTTTTTTTTTTCAAATTTATTGCACTCCCGTCATGGCCCCGAGGTCCTCTCTCAGACATCCTATCCTTGGCACTACCTGCCTGAGGATCCCTGAACTGTGCCTCCTCTCTCCCTCCTCACTGATGCCAGTACCCCGGCTAACTCTATCCAGGGTGGGTCGCCCCCTCCTACTTGGGCGCTCTTAGTAAGGCAGACTCCGGCATCAGATGAGGAGTGGGCTGTGGAAACTGAAGGCCAGTCGAGGAAGCCCGGCGTGGGGCATTTTTCCATGTTCTGGTTGCCCCCTGACGTGGGACGGGCAATGCCGCCTGGCCCGTGACATAGGTGCTCCCACCTACGCCTGGAAGGCAGCTGCCCAACATCGCCCCTTACTGTACGAGCCCAAAGTATGCAGCAGCGCCACCAGTCTCCATCGGGGGCCGCTGCTGCACTGGGCTACCCTTGGATCCCTCCCTGAGACAGGAGAGCAGTCCATCGGCACTCGATCCTTTCTGTCCCCTGCCAACCCCCAGCGATCCAGGCTTGTTCCCGAACCTGGGTCACCGGCATGGAGCGAGGTGTGGCGTCCGGTGCCTCAACCCTCAGCGCCACCGGGCTGGCCAACAAATGCTTGTTAAAGATGTGTTGGTCGGGGGCGTTGCCAAGCCGGCATCCAAAATGGCTGCTTAGTTCTGGAGCTCTGAGCCTAAACCATCAGGAATCTCCCTTTCCCCCGCTACCCCGGGATGCACTGAGAAAATAAAATGTGGGATTTTGTAGGGAAAACAGTTATGCCATCGAAGATGTCGAAAAAACAGGGGCAACTTCCATTTAAAAGCGCCAACAATGGACTTAAAGATCTGGGCCTGGAGGCGAGGAGAAAATGCTGGTAATGGGGCTGCAACAAATTCAGCAGGGACTGTGGAAGACAACATGTACAGCCCTCAGTTCTTGGTACTGGAAAAGTTATTTAACGATTTCAAATACGACCTGACAAGTAAAATGAATGCGGGGTTTGAAAATGTATCTGCTCAGCTGGCCCTCCTGCAAACAACAGTAAACAATTTGGGGGAGACAGTGGAACAACATTCGGCTTGATTAACAGAGGTGGAAGAAAGGGTTAGTACGCAAGATGACCGTTATAATCAGTGGAGTCCCCAATTGCAAGCAGCAATGACTGAAATAGAGAAGTTAAAAACAGCATTAGACGACCATGAAAATAGGGAGAGGCGAACAAATGTAAGAATAGTGGGCATGGCTGAAGGGGTGGAAGGCAGAGACTGTGTAACTTTTTGCCAGACATGGTTAACAGCAAAGCTAGACCTGCCAGCGGAATGCTCCTTGGAGATACAGCAGGCACACAGAACTCCCGGTCATCGACCACCCCCAAATGAAAGGCCTCGCCACATTATTGTAAAATTTTTGAGCTATCAGGACAGAATGATGGTACTGAATGCAGCACGAAAGACGGGCGCCATTAGAGAAGGCTCTCAATCTGTTAGTATTTTCCAAGACTTTTCACGGTCGGTACAAACAGATTGGAATGCATTTATGCCCATGAAGAGGAGGTTACAGCAACTGGAGTGGCCTTTTGCACTTGTCTACCTGGCTCGACTGATCATAAGGAGAAAAGGCACTACACCGAAGGTGTTTACAAACCCGGACGTGGCAATGCAGTATCTCGAACACATATCGAAGCAGCAAGAAAATGCAGATGAGTGAACTTTACTTTGGACTTGGGCTAAATTATTAAGTACTGTTATCCTTGTCGACCAACACTGCATAGGATGTGGATAGAGGGAGTGGGGTTGGGGGGAGTGGAGTTTTTCTCGGTCTGCTCTGAAACTCCTAGGAGGCCTATTAAGGCTGGAGCGGGCGGCCTTCCCCGATTTCCCCCCTGGCTCTAGCTCCGGGCAGGACTGTTTGTTTTCTTCCTCTCTGGAGGTGATTCCAGAGTGACACTACAGAGACCTAACTGATGCCTAATGACTTTATGTTATATGCTGGGATCAATCCTTAGTTCATTTATATGTATAGCACTACGTTACATAAGCGTTCTGATCAGCAGAAAGTGGTCAACGGGGAGCTGGAAAACTGTCCTGCTTTTCTCTGCATATTAGTTGCGCAGTGGGTAGACCCACGTATTGGCAGGGCAGCATTAAGGTAGGACAAGGGTACAGGTGGGTGTTGGGGGGGAAGAGGAGCATTTGCTCGGTCTGTTCCGTAACTCTTATGAGGTCTATAATGGCTGGAGTGGGTGGCCTTCCCCACCTCCCCTGGCACCAGCCCCGGGGCCTAGAGTGGCTATACAGTGCTTCACCTGCAGCTACTGAATTTTGCTTTGGTTGTTATGCTTGGGTCCCAAAGGCTGTTTTATTCTTGTTTTATCTACAACAGAATGCAGAATCAAGGACAAGTTTATTCAAATTAATAGGGAGATGTAGACCTATTTTCTTGCTTTGTTTTTGGTCAGCAGGGAGAGGATGCTTTTGCTCCCAGGTTGCACCTGTAAACAAGCTTTCATCTTAGTGTGTCTTAGCTGGTTAAACAATTGGATGAGGGTAGGATTTGAGTGCCTGATTTTAACTACTGAAATGGTTTTCCTTGAATGTATGGGCACAATATATATCCCGGGGGGATTCAGTTGTTTTTATTTTTAGTTGTTCCAGGTGGGGTGAGTGCGGGGCCAGGCGCAGAGACCAGTCTTGTGCTGATCACCCCTCTATTGAGCCGGGGGTTGCACGACCCAGGGATTAAAAGGGATATGGAACACTTGGAGAATGAAAGGATGTATGAGCAATAAAAAGACTGTATGCTAAATTATGAGTGGGGGCCTGCCCACTCCTGTTGGGCTCCTCATTCCGGAGGTTCCCGGGGAGGGATGGACCTCTAAGTGTTCTCGATTAGCCCAGCTTTATACTTATCCACTTTATCTGTACAGTTGGGTTGTGGGAAATTACATTTTATGTTTGGCATTTCGGGGCGGGTCCTGGGCGGTGTCCGCTCGCACCGCCACACCTGGCTTTATGGAGAAAATAACAACTGCTTGGCCAGCAGGCTATTCCATGATAGTAAAGGGGGTTTTTATTAGAGGTATATTTGGGGGGAAGGGGGAAGCTAGGTGGTGAATAAATGTCAGATACCACCTTGCTAGAGTCCTGACACAAGGGGCTTAGTTTTCCATTAGATTAGATAAGTGCCGTTGCGCAGGTCTTTACCTTTCTTTTTCCTTTCCTTTTCTCTTTTCTGTGGGGGTTCTTTCTGAAATGTTACAGACGAGAGGGGTGGGGAGGGGTGGTCTGTTAATTGGGAGAAAAAAATAAAAAAGGACAAGAGTCGGGTGATGCGAGGGGGCTCGGAGTAGTTGTAGTGCAATGTGCTTGGGAGATCCTAGATCTAGGCATATATTTGATGCCACCGTATGGCTAGTTTAAAAATGTTATCCTGGAATGGCTTAAAAACTACAGTGAAACAAAAACGTGTATGGGCATACATTAAGAAAAAGAATGTAGACGTCGTGATGTTACAAGAGTTACATTTAACATGTGAAGAGATCAAGCAGTAGAAAAATGAGGGCTGATGGTAGCATCTCATTTCACGTCCAGGGCTAGGAGGAACATGTGTGTGGTTCAGACCGATCAGGGTACAAATTCATACTACCCAAAGAGACAGTCAGGGAGGTATGTTATAGTGAAGGCTACGTGGAGGAGGAATTGTTAGTCCTGGGATCCTTGTATGGGCCTACATTTGATTGTCCAGAATTTTTTGAACACCTAGCTATTATGCTAGCAGTGTTCCCAGATAAAATGATTATAGGGGGCGATTACAACACTTATTGGGATCCCCTTCTTGACCATTCTAAATCCAGATTCAGGCGTGTGGGGGCCCTCCGGAGACTGGCGGAGGAAAGGGCCTTGCAGGAACTGTGGAGATTTAAACACCCAGATACAGAGGAATTCTCTTTTTACTTCTGTGCTCATAAGGTCTATACAAGACTAGACTATTTTCTGGCTTCTCCTGCTTTTTTGGGGAGAATAAGGAAGATAGAGTATGGCCCTATCATAGTATCAGATCATGCTCCACTATATTTAGAGCTGGAGAAAGAGACAAATGGGGTTGGGGGTGCGACAATAGAGAATGGATCCTACATTACTATTAGATCCCCAATACGTGCAACAAATGTCCAAGAAACGACAGGAGCTCCTTGAAAATAATAAAGTGGAGGATACCTCGGCAAGAACTACATGGGAGGCTCTGAAAGCTTTTGTGAGGGGGGAGACTATCTCATATGCAGCCTTTAAAGGTAAAAAAGAAAAACGAAGGGAGAATGAACTAGAAGCTAATATATTGAGGTTAGAAAAGCAGATTATGGGTAGTCAGTCACCTGGGGACCTGTTGAAATTGAAGAGTATGAAGGGGGAATACAACCAGCTGTGTTGTAAGCATATAGAAAGGAATATCCTAATGTCAAAAGCGGGACAGTATTTCGAGGGGGACAAGTCGGGAAGATGGATGGCCTGGCTAATAAAAAAACAAAGAGCAGAAAGAGCAATCTTAACAATAGAAAATGTGAATGGGGAATGCACCTCCTCTGCCTGAGAGATAAATATTATTTTTAAATCCTTCTATGAAAAGCTATATACATCTGAATTCCTGCAAGGAACAAACTTGGATAGTTTCCTAGATAATATACCCCTTTCTGAGATACCTGCTCAGATTAATGAGAGGCTGGGACAAGAACTCAGTGTGCAGGAGATTAAGGAGGCAGTCTGGGCGTCTAGGTCGGGGAGGGCTCCGGGGCCTGATGGCCTGCCCATGGAATTCTACAAAAAGTTTTGGGGGGACTTGGGCCAGCTTTTCCAGTATATGGTGAGGGAGGTACTGGGGGAAGGGGGACAGACACCTTCTCAACAGTTAGCTATTATAACAATTTTACCCAAACTGGACAAGGACCCCAAAAAATGTGGCTCTTATCGTTTAATCTCTTTACTAAACGCTGACTGTAAGATTATAGCGAAAATATTGGCAAAGAGGTTGGAGGGGGTTCTACCACAGGTTATCCATCATGATCAGGGGGCTTTGTCAAGGGGAGGCAAGCAAGGCATAATCTAAGACGGGTAATGAATATTATCTCGCAAGGGTCCAGAGGAAGGAAAGCTTATAGAGGCCTCCTCGCACTGGATGCAGAAAAGGCCTTCGACAGAGTTGAGTGACCGTTTATGTTTGCAGTGTTGAGAAAGTTTGGTCTGCACCCGGTCTTTAGGCAGTGGGTAGAGTGGTTATATCAATCCCCGTGGACCCAAATTCTTACAAATAATACCTTATCACCCCCCTTTCGGCTCCATAGAGGGACGAGACAGGGGTGCCCCCTTTCGCCATTGATATATGTGTTGACCTTTGAGGTCTTGGCATCAGCCATTAGACATCATCGGGAACTAGAAGGTTATAGGGTGAATGGAGAGGAGCACGTTATCTCTCTTTTTGCGGATGATGTGCTTCTATTCCTGGCCGACCCAGTGACAGCAATGCCTGCCTTGACCTCCCTTTTCAGGGAATATGGTCCCATTTCAGGGCATAAGATCAACTGGAACAAGAGTGAGTGGCTCCCTGTGGTGGATGGTGGAGAGTCCATACATATAAGTGAGATAGACATTACCCCTGGAACAGTAATTAAATATCTGGGAATACTGCTACCACATAGAATAGCAGATGTGGGGCATATAAATTACAGCCCATTAGCAACGAAAATTAAAGAACAGTGTAGTAGATGGAAGTCACTCCCCTTGTCTTTGATGGGAAGAGTAAACTTAGTAAAAATGCAAATTCTACCTCAGTGCCTTTACCTTTTCCAGACCCTCCCTATTATGCCTCCACCGGGCTGCCTTAGGTCCCTTGAGGGATCTATTACTTCGTTAATTTGGGCCAACCGAAACCTAGGATTAGGAAGGAGGTGTTCTGGCAGCCACTTCATAGAGGGGGCCTGACACTCCCCAACTTGAAGCTATATGCTTTAGCAGCCCAACTAACATATATTATGGATTGCCAGGAAATAGAAGGAAGAGCGAGAGCTTAGGTCACTATGGAGTCACAATCTAGGGTGCGTTCCCCCTACGCCTTATGTCTCCTCCCATCAAGATTGAGGGAAGGAGGTGGTGAGAAACTTAAGAATCCATTCACCAAATGTATGCTTAAAGCCTGGGGGAGGGCTTCACTGTTGATGGGGGACAAGGGGGGGTATGTCACCAGAGGGGTCCATTTTGTTTAGTTTGTGGAGGGATGGAGGGGCTCCCCCCTCGATCAAACAAGCCCCGGGGCAGTGGGAGGGGAAAGGTCTCTTTCTCCTATCTCACTTATTTAGCGGTGGGACCTTTTCTAGCTTTTCCGAGTTGAGACAAACATTCGACATTCATCCCTCACACTACCTTACTTGCGTGGTAATAAGGTCCAGGATGCTTAAATTAACCTGGATGAAGGGGGGAGAACCTTCCTTGAGAAGAACATCTTTGGAGGAGATTTTTCAACACTGTAAAAAACATGTGGGTGTGAGGCCACTGTCCGTACTATACAAAGCTTTGCTGGGAGCACAGCCAGATAAGCTGCAAAAGTTAAAAGCCAGCTGGGATAAAGGACTTGGGGGTAAATAGGTTAACAGGAGGGGACTAGAATTTGGCCCTGCGTAGTAGTAAGGCTGTTTTGGTAAATAACAGATTGCAAATAATTAACTATAACATTGTGCATAGAATCTATCATACCCCTGCTTTGGCACACAAGATTAATCCTCAAATTTCAGACCAATGCCCTAAATGCTACGCTCAGAGATGTACGTTTTACCACATGGTTTAGGCGTGTCCAAAAGTGAGAACATACTGCAATGAGATAAATCAAATCTTAAATAAGGTGTTGGAAAGTGAGATTCAATTAGACCCTGTAGATATCCTACTCGGGGTACAAAGAAACGGAGGGGGTCGGTCAGTGGCTTCACATCCTTTGAGAAGACTGGCACTAGCAGTCGGTAAGCAGATTTTAGCTCAAAACTGGATGGCCCAGGCCACGCCTACCATCGCTCAGTGGGTAAATGCTCTCCTAAGCAACATGAAGCTAAAGCATATTCAATATAAAGTTCTGGAACGATTAGACAAATATAATAAGATCTGGTCCCCCTTGGAGAGGGCCTTGGGGAAAGAATGGTTTCCGCTCTTTTAGATAACCACATGTACTGAAGGCTTTGATTTTGGTATGTAGAAAAGAGTTCCTCTGGCGTTGGACGGGGCAGGGGTTTATAATAAAATGATGGGATGCATTAGTATCCTCAGGTAAAAATGGTGGAATTCCAGGAATAGAAGGTACTGGTAAGCACATAATGGTTACAGATGATTAGTTTCACTGTGTAAAAAGGTGTTTTCTATAGATGGATCATGATGTACCCAAGCTATGAGAAAATGTGCTATATTGTAACTGAATGAGATGTCATTAATTATCTGAATATGTAGAGCTCTCCTCGACCCGATGGCTCTTCTATAAATAAAGTTTAAAAAAAAAATAAAAAAGATGTGTTGGTCATTTGTCCCCGGTTGTTTTGTTCAGCCCGATTTGTGGGACAAGGGGTTTAGAGGGATGAACAAGGCAGTTTGGAAACAGCTGCCGCCCACAGCTCAGTGCCCCTTAATAAACACAGTAACGGTGGGCAACCAGAGCAGGCTACACGGCCGCTCCAGTCTAGAGCTTAGCTCCGCTCAGCCTCTGTAAGCAATTGAGGGCCAAGGCCAAGCAGAGCCCGTTATGATCACAGCAGGTATACTTGGCCTGAGCAGTTAGTGCAGTGGCTGAAACTTTTAACTCCTCTTGCGTGCAGTTTCGGAGGGACGCCGTCAGTAGCCGTGGTTCGACTCTCGGTGACAAATTCCGGCTTGCCCACCTCTAAAAAAATAGTTATACAAGCGCAGAGTTTTTTTTATCTGCACAAAATTGCTTACTCAGCACCATCCTGCCCCGGTTTACAGCCCTTACATAACGGCGAGTAGATGTTCCGCACGTCGAGCTATAAGACAGCAGGGGGCGTTCCCCTCCGAGAGCCAAATAACCGGCCGTTGTCCGGCCAGTGCCGGAGGAGACGCGGCGTTTCAGGGGCGCTGGATGGTTTAGATGAGCTGAGTCGAGCTACGTACTCCCGCTGCGCGCACCATGGCTTCTGCATGCCTGAGAGACTGCAAGGTGAGAGTCGGGCAACTGCTGTAATTATCTTGGGGATGGTTGGGGCAACTCCGCAACCGACCCGGGGCCTTTTAATAATTGCGGAATGCGGCCGTCTTGCGTTTTTTCTGTAAAGTCTGTAGGCTAGAATGCAGAAGTTGGAGGATGCATTAAAACCCATGATTATATTAAACGCTGACAATATACGTGGCCGGTCTTGAACCTCTGAGCGTTACTAGTTCCCGGAGGCAGATCTATTCGAGAGTGAAGCTGCTCCAGTTGCAGCAGCGTACAGAGAAACGTGCAGTGAGCAGAAGTGGCTGAACTTTGCACTTGATACATACAGGAAGCAAGACTGGCTGGCTGTAGCAATGCTGAGAACAGTATGGCAAGCAACCCAGTGTTCACACTGGAAGAAATCCCAATAGCATTGAGCTGTGGCTTTTGTAATGCTCCCATGCATTGTTAGCCCAAATTGCAACTGAAATACTAGAATTGTATGTAGAAGAGGGAAAAATATGTTGTAGGTGATACCTCTTATTGAACGAAAATATTCTTCTCAGGCTAGCTTTTGAGAGATAATACTGGCTTGGTCAGGTCAGTCACTGTCGCTTAAAGTTATAAATACTCTTAGTCATCCCTTCCCCCCCAAAATAAAAAAAACCTTTGGCCAAAGCCAACAGAGCAACAGTTAAGGAATTTGGGGTAAAAATATTGAAAATTACTAAAGTTATGAGCCTGCATTAGGAAAATGTAATGTAGGCTCATAAATTTGTTGTTTTGTAATATTTGAACACCAAATTTTCAACATAGTTTCATGACCCTGCTTCAGGAAGAAGGGCAGAGCAAATGCTCAACTCCTGCCCGAAAGGTGATTTTGTGCAGGGACTGCGAAATCGGCTTTCGAGATGCAAAAACATATTTTGGGCAGGAGTTGAAAAATGACAGCTGTGACATTCATATGGTGCTATATACATAGCTATGTTGAAAAATTGGGGTAAAAATATTGAATATTACCAAACTTACAAGCCCGCTTTTTTCAAAATTCAACACAGCCTCATATTTTCTTTGTTTTTAAATATTTTTACACCAGTTTTTGAATATAGCCTTCTTATGACCCCGCATCATGAACAGTGGCAGAACACATTTTCAACTCCTGCCTGAAAGGTGATTTTTTTCCGGGACATAAAAAAATATTTTGGCCAGGATTTGAAAAATGGCAGCTGTCACATTCATGATGTGCTGTAAAGCTAAAGCTATGTTGTAAATTTGGGGTTACACTATTGAAAATTACCAAAGTTATGAGCTTGCGTTCCCAAAATTCAACGTAGGCTTATAACTTTGTTTTTTAATATTTCTACACCAAATTTTCAATCTACTCATCTTATGACCCCACCTCATGAACAATGGTAGAGAAAATTTTAAACTGTGAAATCGGCTTTCGGGACAGATTTACCTTATGTCTCTTGCATTGTTCATGAGGTGGTGTCCCAAAAAAGGCATGTTAATTTGGGCCAAAAATATGCATACATGCCAACGTTATGCCACTAAGTTCGAAACGCTATTGAAATGCATTGAACCGCATACCTGTTTCTTCAGTTCGTGGTCCGGTCTTGAAAAGTGAAGACATGTCTGTGGTCCAGAGAGGATTACGGCATTGGACCTCCGATCGGTAAGTAAGGGCTTGGAGGGGGAGGGGGGGTGCTGAGTGGGAGGGGAGGGTGGGGGAGTCTTGGCCGCAGAAGACATCAATGGGTGGTTTTCTTTTCACAGGTACAAAAAAAAAAAAAGCAGAGGATTTCTGCACTGGGATATTGGGCACCCCCCAAGTGTCACTATTACGTTTCTTGGGTGGGTGAGAAGTGGGATGGTGGGTGCTGAGAGGGGAGGGTCAGGTGGGGGATATGGGAAAACAGTTCCAGGCCCTGATCGCTACATTGGGGATTGGGCACCCCAGTGTACCTCTTGTGTTTCTTTGGGGGTGAACTGAGAGGGAGGGGTTGGGTGGGGAATATGAAAAACTTGGGGTGCTACTGTGGCACTGGGGGATCTTTTGACGTACCCCAGTGTCACTCTTATGTTTCTGTGGGGGATGTGGGGTTGGGGTGCTGAGAGGGAGGTCAGGGGGGGAATATCTGTAATTTATTTATTTTTTTAGATTCTTTTCTTGCCTTCCTTCTCTGTTGGGGTGTTCCCAGTGGTTCCCCAGTCCGGTCTGCTAGTGGCTCCTGCACCGGGTGCCGTGCCCGAGCAATCAACCTCCTTCCATCTCCCTCTCTAAGGCCACATCGCAACAGCGTGGAAGACGAAGGGGTGAGGGCCAGAGGGAGCTCCTGGAGCATCCAGTGCAGCGCCGTGGCAGGCCATCACGAGCGCCAGAGGATTCATCAGGGATTTTTCCCCTTAGTTCCTCCCCCACGGCGCAAGCATGCAGGGACGCCAAGAACGTTGCAGGACACGCTCCCACGCACTGCACCTCCTATGTCCACCCACGCCGCCCCTTCCATTAATCCACAAGCAGCTCTACCCCCTAGCCACTGCCAGGAGCCAGCACCGCCACGGATATCCTTCCCCACCCTCCCTGAAGGAGGAGAGCAGTCCATGGGATGCTCAATCCTCCTCCCCCCAGCAACCTGAATCAGCATCATAGTCGCCGGCATGGCACGAGGTGTGGCGTCCAGCGCCTCAGCTCTCAGTGCCACCGAGCCAAGGATATCTATAATTTAAAGAAAAAAATTGGCAGTGACTGCACAATGTGCTGTGCCCAAGATGGCGCCGCAGTCTACTGTGCATGTCGACCACTGCACATGCGCCGTGTTATCTTGATTGCCCATGTTGGACACGGTTGTCATTTTCACTTATTTTTTATTTTTTTCTTTTAAATTCATAGATAGTCTCCACCCGCCCTCCCTCTCAGCACTCACCACCCCGCACCCCCCCAAGAAAATTAAGAGTGACACTCGTGTGCCCAATCCCCTGTGTCTCAATTAGGCAAAATAGTGCAGTACCATTTGAGACAAGGAACGAGGTGCTCCAGGGACACCACAGATGCGGAGACGACTGTGCTCTGTGTCCAACGTTGTTTGGATGCAAGGAATGCGGGAGTCCTTTTCTCATAGCAAGAGGTCTGCAGGGCTATGCCCACTGCGGCCCTAAAAAATAACATTGACTACTGATCTGCAGTCTGAAACTGCAGTAACAATTTGTCTCAAACAACGTCGGGCATGCTTTATGGAAGCAATAACACAAGATTGGCTGTGGGTAAACCCATATCAAGGGGTTTTGTGACCAGTTGAGTGCTCTTACTGCCCCTAGAAGTGAGTATTTTGCTTGTGTATGGTATGTTATTGCAGCCATAAAATGGGCATGTGTTTATAAACATGACACAGTTTTAAAAAAATTATAATTTATTAAACGAAATGGTAAATTTTCTAGTATATAGTCCTTTTGCATGCTACAGTGCTAACATGTTGCCCAGCTGTCACTAGAGACACTGTACCATGCCGAGCTGCGTGGCACTGAGCCACTGGATCCCATTCGCTAGGCCGCGTGCAAGACCATACTTTTGTTTCCAGTTTTGCTGGCAACAACATGCTACCATCGCAAGTAGCGAATTCTATAACACTTTTACTGGTCCATCTTCGACTCGGGAGTGAGAGCAAAACAGTGGAGGTGAGTCCAGTGAGGGCTCTGGGTTGGGAAAATGAGCCAGATGGATGTTTTCATTTAAAATAATCGTGCCCCTTGTGTTTCCCTATACCGTTATGTTTATTTTTGCTTCATTTCACTGAAACGAACAAAGGCAGTAGCCAATCACTAAAGAAAAACAAATGTCGGCAAAATAAGTTTTTGAAAACTTGCTCGCTACTCAAGGATATGAGATTGCACTAAGGGCACAGGAACTGGGGCTTTTTTACTGTGTGGTTTACTGCAAACAAAAGACATGGATAGAATCCTGTCTGAGCCAATCAGGATTCAGGACTGTCCTTACCCATTTTATAAACATGGGTGGGTGGATGTAACCAGAATTTTACACACATCCAAGGTGTGGCATGCTAAATAAACCTGGAGAGCGAAGCTCTATAAAGGCATCCCTCTCCGAGAGTGTGTGTAAAATTTTTTTACACACACCCACTCGTCTTGTTTTAACAAGGTGAAAGAGTCTAACATGTTTCAATATAAGAAAAATAGCAGGACAAGAGGACACAGCATGAGATTAGAGGGAGGCTGATTAAGGGGTAATGTGAGAAAGTTCTTTTTCACAGAAAGGGTGGTGGATGCATAGAATGGCCTACCTCAGGAAGTGGTGGATATGAATACAGTGCAGGGCTTCAAACAGGCATGGGATAGGCATAAGGGAGCAATACAGATAAGTATGAATAGATAGGCCATTGACAGAGCATAGACTTATGGCACATTCATAAGGTAGAAAAAATGGTCAGACTGGATGGGCCTTGCGGTCCTTATCTGTCATCAACTTCTATGTTTCTAGGCCGGCCCAGTGGCGCTGAGGGTTGAGGCGCTGGGTGCCACACCTCACGCCATGCTGGTGACCTGTGTTCGGGAACGAGCATGGGCCTCCGGGGGTCGGCAGGGAAGAGATGGCTTGAGCGTCTGATGGGACTACTCTCCATCTCCGGGAGGGAGAGTTCTGCGGCGGTGCTTGCCTGACCCTAGCAGAGGCTGGGTACGCGGGCACAGAGTCAGCTTCAGGGGAGCAGGGATGGGCAGCTGGCAAGACAGGAGCACACACAGGGAGTGTGTGTGTGCGGTCCCAGTCACTGTCGACATTGCACGCCGTGCTCCCACAAGGGAGAAAATGAGGAAAACCGCAGATGATGAAGGGGGAACTCACAGGCCCTACACCTGGCTAGCCACAGCATGGCGGCACTGGATCCTGTTTCGGAGGGGGAGGGCCCCTCTCCGACCCCACCAGGTGTTTGTAACACATTTTAATGAACCTGTTACCTGAGCATTAAATATGCTCACTAGTAGTTATTGTGGGATAATAGCACGCCTCAGGAAAGTGAGGCACAAGGCAAAGCCAAGTACCTTACGTACTGGAAAAGTGCCATGATAACATAATTATATGCACGCTGTTGTGATCGAGTAATATACAATCACATTACTACATTTGACCAATCACATGCTTCTTTCTTTTACTCATTTTATAAGTGCGGCTAAATTAAGAAACCCGTGACTGTTTCCTTTAAATTTTTAGTGTTGTGAGGGAGAGTAAGAGTGTTTTTTTTGTTTCTTTGTTTTTTTTGTAGATATGTGGTTCTGAAACGCACCTGTCTATGTCTCGTCACTCAAATGAGGGCACAATATGGAAGACATAGGAGGATTATGAGGTGAGGGTGTACTTGTAACCCCCAGGTGGCGCTGTCCCAAGGGCTACTACCCCTGCCTGCTTGAATACTAACAGGTTGAGGGGCCTAGGTTTTATGGCGGGTGCCTCCACCCAGAGGTCAGGGTTTGCAGTAGTTAGACTAACTTGGTCACAGCCCTCTGGGACACTGAGACCCCCTTTTATTCCTACTAGTGGCCCACACAGTACACCATGAGTATCTTCACTATTTACACTTACCCCCAGGACTGGTTCTGTCTGCTTGACTCTGGGGACCCCCTGTAAAACAAGATGATGCAGTACACTAGCCACAGTGCAATACTTTCACATAAAAGAACACCACAGTCAGTGTAACTTTGCTGAAACAAACAGATCTGATTTATTTAAGGAGCTGTAACAAGGAAAGGGGAAATCAGGTTAATTAGGTTAGACACTTTAATAATTACAGTACTGTGCGCATATTCAGAGTCCCAAATATCAATCTACTGGGTACCCAGGACGGAGGGGTGCTAGCCAGGATCGGTGCAGCTGGTTGGCGCCCTGTGATGGAACAAACACTTGCACAATACCCAATTGTACTGTAATCCGGAGCCGGATGGCTCAGTTCATGAAGAAAGGAAGGAAAAGAAATCAGATGAAACACTTGCAATTAGATAGATAGATGGCAGGGAGCTACCCTGATTTGCACCCACAAACTCGATGCTGAAAGCTGGATGGGATGCAAATTGTCCTGGGTTGCCAGGAGAAACAGAATAGCTGGCCCAGCCCTTGTGGCAGGGCTCACTTGCACTCAGTGCAGGCAGATGCAGTCCAAGTGATGCTGGCTATGAACTTCCAGCTCACAGCATATTTTATATGTACACAGAACACTACCAGGCAAGCAGCTGGTCACTTGAGGAGATTGAGCCTGGCTACAGAGGCATTCTTCTCTGACTCAACCTCGGATTCAGTCCGAACCTTGCTAGGGAATCACACTCTCAGCACAGCACACAGTTCACAACATGGGGAATTACTCAGCTCTCAATCCCCACAAGCACTAAGCACATTTATATATAAAGGTCACTTACTGTACCAGACCACAGAGTCCTGACAGGCTGATCGCAATTCTGCACACTTTCGGTATTCTTCAGGTTAAGTCTGGTCCCAAAATGACTTTGGCTTCTTCTTTCACTCTGAAAGCTCGGATTCAGTCCGAACAACGCTTATTAACGGTTGCAGGCCGACTTTGTGGCCTCTTACATGCTTCCCGTGTGAACTACTGCGCACAACGGCTGCACAAACACTCAGGGTGGTTTCCCCCTCAGCTTCCAACTTCATAACGGTTCTCTTCTGCCCCAAACCTCAGGGCAGTTCAGCATTTGCTTCCTCTTTGGAATCTCGGTCCGAAAGTCAAGGTTCCTCTTATTTACTTCTTCTCCACACTTGGTTGCCCATGATCTAGGCCACAACAACGGCTTTCCTTTTTCACACATGTTTGGATACTTGGTCTGAGAAAACACAGTCCTTTTCTCTCCTTTCAGGAGAGCTGACGACAAACATGCCTTTTTCAGGCCTCCCGCGCGGTTGCCGCGCTGCCCCATGGGCAGCAGCCCCACAAGCTGCTCACTCTTCCAGCTCCATGCTCAGACTGACTCTCTCAGCAGGCAGTCTGTGCAATTCCCCCAAATCCAAAAGGTTTCCATTGGCTGAGTCTCCTTGTCAGTCACAACAGGCTCCCTCTATTGGCAAAAAAAAAAAAAGGCGCCAGGGTCTAAACTACATTTCCCAGAGGCTCTCTTTATACAAGCCCCTTGTGGCTGGCTCCACTTGAGAGTCCAAGTTCTGATTTGCCAGCAGGCTCCATTTTAAGGAGCCCCTCCCCATTGATTGGACCTCTTTAGCAGTTCAGATCCGAAATGGAGGGGCAAAACACACAGAGTCCCAGCTGCAAGAAAGGCAGGTTAGACAAACTGTGCTGTCATTATCACTCTAACAAATTACCAGCAGATAGTTACATCTTTTGAAAGGGCTCCCCCTGCGCATATAATGACTGCAGAATGGAGCAATCTTCTCAGTGGCCCAGGTGGGACTCGAGCAGGGAAACACACAGTCCCCCCAGTTCAAATCAATTCTGCTGCAGTTTGGCAGCTCTTAAAGCGACAGTACAGGGAGGCAGTAGGCACTCTCACTCCAATTATTTTTGAAAGCGGCTGAAATACAGCACGCCAACTGGGCAGAGAGCATCTAGGCTCACCCAAGGAAGGCTTTTTAGTGACCCCCATTTGTAGGGGGGTTACATACTGTTAACATCCTAAGTGGTGGGCTTAACTAGGTCAGCCCTCTGGTTGGGGAGATAGCTGTTAGTAGCCATTATAACATTTTTGACCATTTTACGAATGTTACAAATGCAGTAATACACTCTGGGTGTGTGCCGTAATAATCTCACGTCTTGGGTGGTTAAAGGCACAAGGCTACACCTCGGGCCCTACAACCCACCCAGGTTGTTTGGTTATTACCATATTGTTGCACACCCAGCCGGGGATTGATCCTTACGTAATTGCCTTGATGTTAGGTAACAGTGTGTTATGCAGCCTGGTAAACCATAAATTCAGAGACGGAAGGGGGTGGGGAGATGGGCAGATTTTCAAAAGAAAAATTGCACACCTGCGGCAAAAAAGTTGCGCTAAGGAAGCACTCTTACATAACTGTAGTGTTTCTTGCATGTGTGCAGTTTCAAAAAGGTGGCCATTTTGTGACCTTTTCCATATTTTAAGGGCAGCTTAAAAAATTTCCTTTTTTACGCAACTATACAAACATACTATGCTTAGTATTACCTGACCATGTGAAGAAAAATGCTGAAAATAGCATTTTTGCTGGGGTGAGTCTTTTTCCCAGCACCAGTAAGTTGCATGTGTTGATTTAGTCTCTGAGACATGTCAGGCCTGTTGAAAATTGGGCCTGAGAAGTTGAAATAATGGCCAAACAGCCAGGCATTTCTTGAGGATTAACGCCGTACTGGGGGTGTTAATGCAGTACCCCAGCAAGGGCGTTAATTCCCAGGAAATTACTGGCTGTAAGGGCATTAATGCAATTATGAGTCTAATTGCATTCGTTAGAGAGAAAAAGGGCATTAAAAAAAGAGAAAAAAAAAGTAAGAAAATCTACCCATGCGCATGCCACAGTCCTGTGCTGAGCTAGGTATTTCTTAGGGATTAACGCTAGGTACAGCAGCCAATCAGAGTGTGTATTGGCCTCATCAATAATTTAATTAGATAATGAAGTGGGAAGCGTAACTAGTTTACTTTACAGCGGGGTCCAACTGAACCAGTCTGTACTGACTGGGGATTTGAATGGAGCTGATTGGATGTCACCTGTGCTGAAAATGGGAAGTATTTACTTGGGCAACCTTCCACCTTTGATATACAATCACAGACACACACCAAACAGGGATCTGGGGACGCATTCCCTCATTATGTGTTTCAGTTTTACACCTTTATTTAGTCCATTTTATCCCCTAGGAGCTACATTTTACAGACACTCGATCCTTCTTCATTTTGCTCCTGGAACTGGGTCAGACTTTTAATTTCACGACAGGAACAGCATTTCCCCATCCCCACATCCCTTCCCCCACTGGATGTCACGGAAAAATCGTGCTAGCTGTCAACCATGCCATCATGTCCCAGCCGCATGGCTTCATGGGAGCCCAAAGGCTCAATATTTGCCCATTAATTGTTTGCATCATGCAAATTGTGACATTATTCCTACTGTATTGGTGTTAATTAGCACGTCAAATTCATTAAGACCTTTGCAGCTTTCTTTTTTTCTTGAATTGCTAATCAAAACCCAGTTTCTACAGAGTGCAGATAGCTTAAGCCTATATTTTAACATACCTGATGAAAAGGCCTTCAGGCCTCGAAAACTTATATCTTTAACTTTTCAGTAACCTAATTATCTTTACTTATAAAATGGCAAGAAGAAATCTTGAAATTTCATTGGCTGAGAGACATCACCTGGCCGTGCAATTAATCTCTATAAATGCACAGTCAGGTACCAAATCTCATTTTCCTCCCCCCAAAAACCTACTTAGAGCCATTTTGTAAGTGAAATAAGCCCTTCCAAGGTGTGCATCATAGAATTTTAATGCACTTTGCAGGGGCATAAGGACACCTGGCCTTTGATCTCATGCCTTACTACTACCCCTGGGGCAAACATTAAAATCCTGTATACTGTATAATCATTATTTTATATTTAATACATCTGTGACTGTTCTGTGTTTTAAAATGGAACACGTGATGGTTTTTGTACTGACAGACTCTGTGGTTCGGTGTGTGAGAGCAGGTAGCAAGTTAATGAGTGACTGATTCTACAGTATTAAAAGAGCATGTTGTGGAATGTCTGAAAGCAAACTGGAATTCCTGTCTCTGATGTCTTGTACTGTGTGAGTGAGGACCAAACATTGAAATTAGAAGTGAAAAGCCCAATAGTAAATTTGCTGTGGTCTGTGGACAGTTGATGAAGTGCGTTAAGTATATTATCAGTCAGCAGCACCAAGTCAGACTGGTGAGAAACTCATGATTCTGAAGCATGCCATCCAGTTTGTGTGACAGATTGTATAAGTAAATGGGTGGTCACAGATTTCTCTTGCCTGATCAAGAGTGTCCTCGTGTAACATCTCTGAGATTTGAGAACTACGAAGCGGAGCAGTTTTGGAACCCTAAGATGTCACGAGATGATATTCTTGATTAGCCAAGAGACCTATTTCTATCTTGTCTGCTTTAGCTAAAGTTCAGGAAAGAATAGTTTATAATCAGTTGATTGGGTATGTGGATCGTTTTGGATTATTGTCTCAGAATCAACATGGTTTTAGAAAGGGAAGGAGTACTGAGACTGCCTTGGTCGAGTTCACGAACGCGGTACTTAATGGCATGGATAAAGGGTGTCTGACGGGTGCCGTGTTTGTGGACTTGACCAAGGCATTTGACTCAGTTGATCACCAATTGTTGATTTCTAGACTTGGGTCATTGGGAGTTGGTGAGTCTTTCTTGGACTGGACGAGGGATTATTTAACAAATAGGTTTCAAAGGGTTAAATATAGGGGTGCTGTATCAGACTCTGTAATGGTTAAGTGTGGGGTTCCACAAGGTTCTATTTTGGGGCCACTTTTGTTTTCTTTGTTTTTTGATCAACTAGTAAGTGTGATTAATAATGCTTCTTTAACACTTTACGCTGACGATGCAGTAATTTATACGCAGGGTTTGTCATTTGGAGATCTAGGTGTTTCTTTAACAGAGGAAATGTGCAATTTTCAGTCTTCACTTATGGCCTGTAAATTACTCTTAAACAAATCTAAGACAAAGGTGATGGTTTTTGGTACCCCACCTAGACTGAGATCTGAGGTTGGTACTTTGAAGTTATATCTCTTGATGGATTACTGTTTGACTATGTTGATACATTTCAATATCTTGGGGTATTACTAGATTCTCATCTAAGTTATGAATTCTCATTTTTGAGGTTACCTCAAGAATACATTGTAGATTAGGTTCTTTGTACAGAACTCGCTCATTTCTTATTCCTGAGTCTAGGCTGGTTATTTCAAATTGCTGCTTACTTCCTATTGTGAACTATGCAGCTATGATTACTGACACTGCTTTCATGACAGTGATTTCAAAGAAATCCACTTTACTTCACTTGATAGCTAAGTTTGCTTTAAATTGTTCTAAGTCATCTCATCATTGTGTGATTTTGAAAGAAATGGGCTGGTTACCGGTTTCATTAAATTTCCAATACTGTGTGGCCAAGTTCATATATAAAGTTATGGACTCTGGAATTCCACATAGTATTTCAAAGTTTTTGAGACCATATATTGATGGTCATTATTCTAGACATAGGTCAGACAGTAGGTTTCTCGAGATTCCTTTTATGAAATCTAAAAGTGGACAAAGATCCTTTGCTTATATTGCTCCATTCATTTGGAAATGAAATTCTCAAGATATTAGGTGGTTGTGTTCTGTCAAAAGTTTGCCAATGCATTAAGGATGTATTTCAATCTCAATTTAATTGTAACTGTTTTTATGAATTTTTTTTATGAATTTTATAAGTAACAAAGACATTTTTGTCTGCAATTTGCTGCATTGTATATGTATGTTTGATTATGTATTGTCTGTATGCAATATATGTGGGTCGCACCTGTAAAAGGAACTTGTTTCCAGTGTGCTTACCCGTTAAGCGAATAAACAAACAAACTTGCACGACCACCCTTCAAGTAGCAGTGCGTGTTAGCAGTAAAATTGTTGGCATGTGCTTTTTTATTTTTAGGTGTCAGCATGGCTCAGTTGGTAGCACATCCGCCTCTGGACCAGAAGGTCGTGGGTTCTCGTCCCACACCATGATTGCACTCGTACCTAAAAATGCTGGCACCCAAGTGCAGTATTAGGGGGATGCTGTACTGTTGGGGTGTGCCGTCCTTCGGACGAGACATTAAAACTGAGGTCCCCTCTACCCATCCTGGTGCTGTCCTGGTGGGTGTCCAGGTGGAAGTAAAAGAACCCAAGGCATTCTTCGCAAAGAGTAGGGAACATTCCTGGTGTCTTGGCCAATATGCCCTATTCCCATAAAACTGGTTCATGCAATTGTCCAGGCTGTGTGTGGTTGTTGATGTGCGTTATGGCCGCCACTATACATTTGGTCACTTCACTACCAGTCTAGCATTGCTTGTAAAGTGCTTTGGGATATATTGTGTATGAAAAGTGCTATATAAATGCTGATTTTTTTTTTTACTATTCAGTTTAGATTGCTTCTTCTTTGCTGGCTTTTACAATGTTTTTCTTTCCCCATATTGAGTCTGCTTTAGCAATTTTTACATTTAATATTTATGTATCTATTTAGTTAGTTTTTGTTGTCTGTGCAGGTTTTTAATGAGTATTCTCTGTTGTTTCTGAATACCCATTCTTTAACATCCCTTTTCTTATAACTAATGTAATGGACTGTCATGGGTCCTCGGGTTCATCAATGCAAACCCTCCGAGGAGGATGGCCTGGGTTCCTGAAATATGTGCTACACTGGTAGTCGGGCCTAAATCGGTGCAGTGCCTCCACCTGTGGTAGCAATATGGGGTACCTGGATTCTGACACACAAGGCTGTTACCCTTCCTCAGGAAACGATGCATAACCTGCCCACACAGTCCCACCCCCAGAACAAGTGACACTGTAACAGCAATAACACCCCCCAAACCAAGAAATGAAGTTCAAACAAACCATTTATTTACATGGAAGGGTACGGAGAGAACAAGGGGACAGCAGGGAAAAATGGGAACAGTGGGGTAGCAATAACTCTGTATACTCTATGCAGTTACAACAGCAAGAATATAGCCCCACAATCTGCCCACCCCCCCAGCAGTCCTTCACCCCCCCCCAGGTGGGTGCACCTAACTTAATTCCCCCAAAGGCCATAGGTGTGATTTCTCTTTTTACGTTGCTGTGGGTACCTCACTGGGGATGCTAGTTGCTGCTAGCAGGGTAGGAGCTCAGTGGCTCCGTCACAATTAATCAAACCTCAAAACCAAACTGTGAACATTTCAGCTGTTGAAAAGATTGGAAAAGGGGCCCCTATTTGTAATCTAATTTGTAATCCACAAGGATTGTGTGTCCATCTGGCCTCCACAGGTCTTCTGTCTGGGCCCATCACAGTGGCATAGTCCCACCCAGGGCTCCTCCCTCAGTCCCTGTTACAGACACAGTTTTCCCAGTTGCGGGCCAAAACCCCCGATGGTTACTCATGGTTTTGAAGCTTTACCGATACTATGGGTGTGCAAGGGATGAATAGTATTTCCCTAATACCACGAATATTGCACTGTTTGAGTAGTGAGTAGTGGCACTGTTATTCGTATTTGTGAAATAATAGGGACGAACGGTATTTCCTGAATACCACAAATCGAATAATGAACAGTGGCACTATTATTTGTATTTGGGGAAAAAATAATACAAATCAAAAAAAATGGGGGAAAAAAATGGCCCCCACCTTCCACCCTAGCCCAACTAAGGATTCACAAGCCCAGCTCAGCTGTTTTATTGTGCGATCAAGTGTGGGAGAGCTTTCATTCACAAGAAGACAACCAGCCATGGAGGATGACGAGTCGTGCCAGTTGCCTTCCTGCACCTGGGGTGGGGAATATACAGTAAGGAAATATGGGTGCTGGGGGTGGGGGAAGGTTGGGAGTTGGGTGCTGCTGCCAAGGTGGGGGAGATTTCTTTCTTTCCTAGAACCTACCTAGAAAAAGCGCAAAAGGGCTACAGGAAATGGTGGCTGGCTGTGAAGGTGGGTGGGTTGTGCCTGTCGCCCATCGTGGGAGCGTATTTCTTAAACATTAAATGGCAGAATCTTGGGGGGTTGGGGGTTGTGGATCCTTAAACAGTTGGGCTGGAGAAGAGGTGGGAGTGCTTTTTACTTTTGCCCTCACAGGAGCACAAATTATGAATACAAATGCTGAACTCTGAAGTTTGGGGACCCGAATACAAATAGTCGACCAACTGTTCGATATAAGGTATTTGCACATCCCCAACAGACACCTCAGGTGCCTGATGGAACAGGCAAGATGGATGGACGTGCTTCCAGCTGGAGAGCAGGCTTTCCCAAATGTAGCTGGTGTTTACGGTGTCTCCGTTCTCACACTGTATGTCGCAGGCAGTGGACTTCTCAGTCAGTGGATCATTGAAGGAGCTCGTTCCCCCAGAGGGAAAAGTCACTGGTGTGGCAGGAAACCCGCAGCTCTGATCTTCACCTGTAAAGCCGGTAGTTTTGATTTAAAAAAAAAAAAAAAAAAAAAAGTGTTATTTTTCTTCACAAAGAATAGGTGCTGGGTTCCCAGACTTCCTTTAGTCTGCCAGGCCTGTAGCACCTGGTAGACAGTGGCTCACCAGCTCACATCTCCTTTTCACTGTCTCACACTATTAAATCTACCCCTATACCTGGGAACAGCCCCTTTTTAATATGGTATGTAACTCGATGTCCCATTGGTCAGGTTTGTTCCCGGGCAAACAGCCTTTGGAATGTTAACCTAGCTGTGCTGGGCTTGCAGACAGGCTGAACTGCAGTGCAGGCTCCGCGCTGACTGAAATTCATGGGCAAATCTTGTGCTGACCCCTGACCCCTTCCCAGAAGTCCTTGCAGGGCAAAGGAGACATGGGCCTGCCATATTTGTTCACGCTACTGTGCTGACTTTTAACAACTCTCTGCAGGTTTACTTCAGCTTTGGATATGCTGCTTCCACCTTGCCCTGGCCCCGCTGCCAGTGCTGAGACCAGCGAGGTTGCTGGTGACTTGGTCACTTAGCCCATTTTGTTGGTTGTAGGAGGCGGCTGTGGAGCTGCTTCCCTGAGTACTGGTGCGCATGCACACTCTGTGTGTTTTCTCTTCCCGGTCCAGGAAGCCCTTTTCATTGTGCCCAGTGGTGCGGCTCATCCTCAGTCCTGGCTTTGCTGCTTACCCTGGAGCCGGACTCCTGTACTGCTGCCGGAGGGGTTTGTGTTTTTCATTTCCCAACCCGCTGCTGGCACTGGGGTCGAGGAATCTGCTTACTGCATCTGTATGGCACCTTTATACCCGGTCTTGGTGCCTACACAGCTATCCTGGGGCCGAGAACGCAGGTGCATGATGAGAGACTCATTCGCAGCTATGCTGAGTTGGAGTCCTAGATCGGCTCCCTGCCAAGGCTCACAGATTCTACTGCAGTTGCCCTACCATCTCCTCGCAGTCCATGGAATCGCGGGTGAAGACAGTTGTTCCAATGGCTGGAGGATGTGGCAGGTTAGCCCCCAGAAATTGAAGGGTACTTGCACTTAAATGAACTAGCATACAGCAGACAGTGCTCCAGGACCTTGTGAACAACAGGTGCACAAAATCAGTTGAAAATGCTGATGACAGTGGTCCAAGCCATAATAAAAGGAGCGCTTCTTGTATTATTTCAAATTAAAAAAGGTACCAAACTAGGCTCAAAATGGTGGGGGGGGGGGGTCATACAAGAAGGACAATCCAAAATGGATTATAAGTAATTATTCATGAGGCCAGCACGTGCTCTGATTGGCTGCTGTACCAGGCGTTAATCCCTGAGAAATGCCCGGTACTGCAGAGCAGGATGGCGTGCATGGCAATAGGCTTTGTGTAAGGGAAAAAAAAAAAAAAATTCCATTTTCCCCCTAACCAAATTAGACATATAATCGCAATAATGCCCTTATAACTGGGCATTTCTTGGGGGATTAATGCCCTCGGCTGACCCTCAGTCCATTAACACACCTCAACCAAGCATTAATCCCCAGGAAATGTCCAGTTGTAAGGGCATTATTGCTTAATTAAAAAAGTATAGGTCAGCATTTTCACTATAACATGCACTGCTGCTTTAACTTTTTTTAGTGAAGCATTTTTTTTTTTTTTTGGTGGCATGTTTAGTGACATCCACCAGCTCGCCACAGCTGATCAACCTGCCCACCTGCCATTTCAGTGTTTAATTACAGTAGTTTAGTAATTAGTACTTTTAATGTCAGATTGCCAACTAGCCACTGCAGTTCCCCTTACTCACCTGAAACTGATACAGTTCTCTGATCTTGTTTACAGTCTGTGGTTGAGGATTTTTAATTTCAAGGTAGTTTGCCCACCTGCCACTATTGACCAGCCTACCTGTCGGGGATTTTCTTGATTTTGATGGGTTGTCATTATTTGCCTAGAAAACTGCAACTACTAATCAGCCCACCCAGAATACTTGGAGGGGTGACGTCCCAGCAGCAACACAGACAGGATTACCTGACCGCATTTCATAAGAACAACTCCTAATAAGGTCTATCCCACCGCTGGGAGTAAAGTGATGTGCTGTGCAGTAGCACTTTTATATGTAAGGAGACCACAGGAACAAGAGCCCGATGAAGGGCTGAGCCCTGTAATGTCATCCCCAACTGTTTTGAACAGTGGTCTGAAATAATCAGTTGAAGAAGATTAATATCATGCAACATATGTGGAGTGAGCCATTTATTTCCCATTAGAAAATGGGCTTGAAAATAAAGCATCCTGATTGGCTGAACCAATGCCAGGCATGTATTTATTTTTCATTAGAGCCCACTAAAAAACAAGTCGCCATTCGGGGTGCCCTATTACTTGGGGTATCTTTGGGGTGTCCTGACTTTTCAAAGTTGCAAGCCGCCAGTTTTTTCTCCCGCGCCCCCTCCCCCCCAGTCTTTCTTTGTTTCCTAAACTAGTGTAACCACTATCACACATTAAAACAAAAAAAGAATGAGGGAAAGAAAAAGGAAGCAGTCAGTCCCTTCGGCTGCACATCAGCGGCAGTCAAAGTAAGGCAGGCAGCGGGAGCAAGCAACACAAGTGAATTTCGCTGCTGTGGAGAGGCACACGCTGCCATTGTAAAAGCCGTACTGCGGACTGCCACCACCGACGTGAAGCAGAAGGGACTGACGACTTCCTTTCTCATTCCATGTATATTCTGGGGCACAGGGTTTACGGCATTCTCCCATCTGGCAGTTGGGATTTTCAGTCCCGCGCGCCAGATGCCTTAAGTTAGACCAGTATTTCCCTGGTCTGACTTCTGCCATTTGGGAGGCCCTTTTTACGGGCTTGTGCCACATCTTTGGCACAAGCTGCCATAAAATGAGGAAACTGTTGCAACTGTGCCTGATGTACTAAAACTGGGCGCAGTTGTGTCAAAGGAGTTTGGCGTAGCTGCGCCATAACACGGGTGTGATACAGGGATTGACGCAAGCCGTGCATCACCCTTTGAAAATCGATCACCATGACACTACTGTCGCAATGTCCTTTGTGATAACTCATCATAATGCTGGGAAACACTAAGCAATTATGCAGTTAGCAAGTGATGACTGAATCTGTTCTTGCCAGTTTTTCATTGAAGATGCTGATTGACATGACTAGACAAGAAGGGGTTGTGACTAAGTCTGTCCAGTATTGATACTGTACTACATTGCTGCCATTTCATGGAACCCTGTGATGTCATGGAGGAATATGCTGTGCCTAACTCGACAGTGAGACCCCATGATAAAGCAGTTCTGCAAATCACTGGGGTCACCTCTCTGAACCTTCAATTGGCAGTACTGGCCTATGGCTGCAGCAAGTATCTGTACATCAGTTTTATGGGGTACCTTTTGTGTAAGCAATAAGACATGATGGGGTGTGCATTAGATAGTTCTAACGCATGGCTAGGGGGCGAAGAAAGGCCCAAAGCACAGGCTGAGTGCATTCAGTCCGCTAGCCATGCATTAGAACTGTCTAACACACATCCCCGGAGTGGCTTATTGTGCTTATAAAATGGGTCTGTATATTCTAGGTGGGGTTACTAGTTTTAGCTGTGCGTTAGACACTTCTAATGCATGGCTAACAACCAATCAGATTGTTTGAAATCCTTTGCCCATTTTACAACATCAAATAAACTGCTGCCTGTCTATGACCTTATGTCTCCTGTTGGTATGCCCTGCTTTAGTGTCTTCATGTTTTGATTCTTTTTGCTGTAGTAGCCGTTTTTACTTAAGCATGAACAGTTCTGTGTGTATTTTATTTTCTCTTTTCTGCAGACCAACTTCTTTCCTGTTATCCTGCTAGAAACAGGGAGTAGTTTTCTAGATGGGAGAGTCACTGTAAACAAAAGTAACACATAGTCAGATAATGTGACATAATTGGTAGTAACATAGTCCAAAATGCATAGAAACATAAAATGCGTCACCAAAAAAGGACCGCATGGCCCATCCAGTCCGCCCTGATGTTCCCTGCGTATTCTGTCTCAGCAGACCCTAACTGGTCTCCGGTGACCCTCCCTCCCTGCATATTTACCAGTATTCCCCCTATGGCTATACCGTGCACATTTGACACCACCCCAACTGTTTTGGCCCCCACTACCTCTTGTGGCAGGCTGTTCCAGGCATCCACCGCTGTTTCAGTGAAGAATCATTTCCTCATGTCCCTCCTAAACTTTGCTCTTTTCTAGCTTTGTTGCATGCCCTCTTGTTCTGGTGCACTTCCTCATTTGAAACAGGTTCCTCATCTGTACCCTGTTCGCCTACGCAAGGTACTCGTAGATCTCTATCATGTCCCCCTTCAGTGTGTACATGTTGAAATCCTTCGGTCTCTCATCGTATGGTTTCTGCACCACTTTAGTTGCCCTCCTTTGGACTGCTTCCACCCTTTGTACTTTGAGATGCGGCCTCCAGAACTGGACCTGTATTCCTGGTGTGCTCTCACCAGTGACCTATACAGTGGTAGTACCACCTCCATTCTCTTACTAGAGGTATCTCTCCCGTTGAACTTCAGCATCCCACTGGCCCTGCTGCTGCCTTGTCACACTGCCATTTGACTTTGAGGTCATCAGATATTATAACCCCAAGGTCCCATTCCTGCTTAGTGACCGACAGTAACCTCCCCCCCATTTTATACTCGGCTCGTGGGTTTCTGTGCCCTGGTGCATGATTCTGCACATTACAGCACTGAACCCAAGTTGCTGTACCCTTGACCACTCCCAAGTTTTCAGAGGGCCCCCCTCTCCGGATTATCCACCGTACTACAGATCTTAGTGTCCTCTACAAAATGACATACCTTCCCATGCAGCTCTTCTGTGCTGGAACAGGACCAGCCTCAATACTGATCCCTGCAGCAGCACCCTGCTGGTCACTTTCCCCTCATTAACGTGAGTGCCATTTACCTCCACACTCTGTCACCTATCCATTAACCAATTTTTTTACCCAGTTTACCAGTTTAGCTCCCATCCTTACACTGTCCATTTTTTTGGGGGGGTTAGTCTCCTGTGTGGCACAGTGTCGAAGGCCTTGCTGAAATCCAAGTAGGTCACGTCCACTGCCCTTCCCTGATCTATTTCCCTGTTCACTCAGTTGAAGAAATTGATCAGATTCGTCTGCATGACCTCCCCATCATGAATCCATGCTGCTGTTGGTATTGCAACCCACTGGATTCAAGATATTTCACTATTCCTTTATGTTAACAGGGTATCCATTAATTTGCCCACCACTGATGTGAGCCTGACTGGCATACAGTTGCTAGCCTCCTCCCTGTTGCCGCTCTTACGGAGTGGAACTACGTCAGCTGTCCTCCAGTCCCCTGTAACCACTCCTGGTTCCAGTGATATATATTGAATAAAGCTATCAGTGGTGCTGTAAACTCTTCTCTGAGTTCTCTTGGGACCCTTGGATGTATCCCGTCCGATCACATGGTCTTATCCACTTTCCGATTTGCAAGTCCCTTGAGTACTCTTTCCTCCGTAAATGGTCTTGGGTCTTGTGTTCACCTCTCCCTCCTCCTGTGTTCTTGTTGCGCCTTGTTGGTACATCCTCCCCCCCCCCCCACACTCTCACCAGTATGAAGACTGAGTAGAGGTACCTGTTTCAGATGCAGCATTGTCCTGATTCTCCTTTGCCCAGTCAACATGTACTGTCCTCCTTATCTTCACTATCCCTCCCCTTGCCTTCCTCTTCTTGTTTTTATGTACCTGTAGAAAGTCTTGTCCCCTTCCGCCACCCCTTTCACTCTCCATTCCTCTGTTTTACACTTTTGCTTGCATCACTGCCCTCCCCAATTCCCTCTGTTTTACCGGGTACTTCTCCCTATCCTCCTCCCTCTGTGTTTCTTTGTACTTTCTGAATGCCACCCTTTTTCTTTCACTTGTGTGACTGCCTGGGAAGAGTACTATAGTGGCCTTTTTTTTCTTCCTGCTTTTATTCATTTCTTTCACACACAGGCTGGTTGCCTTCACAATACCTTCCCTCATTTTTCTCCATTGTTCCTCTACCCCACCCTGATAATCCATCCCTGCTAGGCTGCTTCTAATGCAGTTTCCCATTTCTTTAAAATCTGTGCTGTTAATGTCCTGGACCCTCATCCTCACGTGATTTGCTTCTGCACCTGTCTTATTGCTGAACCGTACTGATCACTGGTCCCTGGGGAAATGCCCACTGTGACATCTGCTATACTGTGTCCATTAGTGAGCACCATTTACAGTACAAATTATAAATTTTTTTTTTTATTTGCATGGATGAGGTCAAGACAATGACAACCAGAATGTGTTGGTAACAAATTCTCCATAAAAGAAATCGAAACATCAGTAAATGAAATTTCAAAGCTGCCAAAGAGTCCAAGATGTCCATTACCAATGTAATGCATGGTCATAAAAGAATACATGGATTGATGTGTGGAACTGTAGTTGTATACACACCCAAGGTGTTTGAGACTACATAAATTCCAAGAGCGAAGCTAGAGGGCTTTGTAAAGCATTATTCATCAAGGGTATATATAAAATTTAGGGATACACACACCAATTTATTTATTTTTTAGTGTGTGTGTGTGTGTGTGTGTGTGTGTGTGTATATATATATATATATATATATAATGTGTGTATGTATGTATATATATATTATATATGTATAATTATTGTGTTGTCATTTTTTTCCCACCAAGCTGTTTATTTCTTTCAGCACTTGGACCAGTCTCCCAGGCCCTGTTACCCGACTTCTCTGGGACTTACCTTCTCAGGTGGTTCTGCGACACTCCCCAGGATCAGAGGTGCCCATTCATCGGTACAAGGCCTGCGAGAGACCAGGCCATCACCGTGCTATGGTCAGAGGGTTTTTTTTCTCCTATTTTCACTCTCATTGGGCCAACGCATGTGCAGTGATGCATGTGCTTATTCCACCTCTGCGGAGACATCCCCACGTCCGGGTGTGGGGTCCCTTTCCACGCTGTCCCGTGGTGCTGCCACCTAGATTTCTTTCCTTCTTTCTTTGGTAACCGGGTACATGCACTGATCCTGGGGACCGTTTTCAGGCATGACCCGGGCCAGCTAGTGGCAGTTAAAAATACATGGGTATTTACAGGCAATCACAATACAGGTAGTAGGTACATACAGTAGTATTTACAGGTAGTCACAAATACAGGTACAGTACAGGTAATGGGTACATACAGTAGTGGTTACTATAAAGGTACAGACAGGTAGTAGTTGCAATGTACATTCAAGTATACAAACTGATTTAATTAGCGTATAGGCAAACCGTGCATAACTTGAATAAAAGTTGCAAAAGGAGATTTACGCTGTTAAAGATGCCTCCATTGTAGGGAGGGACAAGGGGAGATTGGAAGAGTGAAATTGCCAGAGAAGCATTGCAGGCAGGGTGAGTGTTAGTGAGAGGGGCAGTTACAGTTGTATTTGTCTAGAAGTCAGGATCTGAGGTTGTGTGACGATTTCATGAGACTCTGATACTCTAAGAGGGGTGGGAAATCCATTCCACAGGGAGTAGACCACACTAGATAGAACGTTCCCATCCATACTGGTGAGGGTTTTGGATACCTGGAGGGTGGGCACCGTAGAGGAGCGTAGGTTCCTGGTTGGGGGTTCTGAAATTGAAGAGAGTGGTGAGGGGAGAGACATTTTCCAGTTCTGGTGGTGATATCCACTAGGCAACCAAGGGTATAGTCAAAATGTCCCTGCAAGGGGAGCCATCCAAGGGAGCGGTAGAAGTCACAGTGGTGCGTAGTGTAAGGAGTGGACAAGACAAATCAACAAGCGTTGTTGTAGGCTACCGTGAGCCTAGCCTGAAGGATGGTCGAGGTTCTAGAATATATGGGAGAGCAATAGTCAAAGATTGGGAGTAGGTTACCAGTGACTGTAGCAAAGCGGGCCTCTTTGGTCAGGTAAGGCTACAGGTGGTATGCAGCACCCAGTTTCTGGTTTACCCTCCTGACTATGTTGTTTATGTGGTCATTGTATGTGAGAGAAGGGTTAAGCAACACACCTTGGTACTTGAAGGTAGAGACATTCTCAAGGGCAGGGCAGTCGGGGTAAATGAGAAGGCCGTTGTTGGCATGTAGGGTTTTGGCTAGATATGGTTTTGAACCAAACAACATGGCCTTTGTTTTTTAGCATTGACTAGCAGGAGGTTGGATGAGAACCAGCGTGAGGCTGTGCAGTAGTTCTCGGATAAGATGGAGGATATGCGGGAGAGGGATTGGTCACTGTGGAAGATGACAGGATCATCGGCATCGAGCAGAGAGCTACAGGTGAGGTTGTCGGCAGGGAGGGAGTTGACAAATATAGAGAAGAGTAAGGGGCCCAGGATGGTGCCCTGTGGGACACCCATAGATACAGATATAGGAGGGCAAATGGTGGTACCAATACACGCAGATTGGGAGCACCCTGAGAAGTAGTGTATGGTTTCAGCGGAATAGCCAAGGGCTGATTGTTTAGAGATGAGGAGGGAGTGACTGACCGTGTCAAAGGCTTTCGATAGGTCTACAAAGACAGTACCTGTGGCACGCCCTCAATCCATATTAGAGAGGATGTGGTCTGTAAAAAGGGCAAGAGCACTTGCGGTGCTGTGGTGCTTGCGGAAGTCATGCTGTTGGCTGCATAAGAGATTGTGTTTGGAGAGGTAGTCTGTTAATTGGCTATATATGACCCTTTCTAGTAGTTTGCTTAGATGGGGAAGAACAGATATGGGCCGGTAGTTGTCAGGGGAGTGGGGTCCCCAGATTTAAAGATGGGGACTACTGTAGTGGACTTCCAAGAGGCAGGCATAGTGGAGGTAGTTAGGACAAGGTTGAAGACAAAGATGAGTGATTTGGAGATCACTGGGGCAACAAGCTTCAAGAAGACCGGGGGGAGGCCGTCTGAGCCAGGGCTACCCCGATTAGGTAGTCTCTTTAGGAGTTATAGACACGAAGTAAAAAGGGGGTGGGGGGAAGCATTTGAGAGGGTACTAGGGAGATGGAATGGCGGTGGGGGTAGATTTCTCTAGGTGGTAGGCCAGTCTCGGAACATGCAGTCTCCCCCCCCCCCCAAAGGAGGAGAGCTGTACTATGGAAGTTCAAGCCTGCCTCTCCATCCAGACTCCGAGTGACCCAGGTCCATTTCCGCACCCGGTTCACTGGTGTCAGCCCGTGGTGCCACCTGGCTGGCTCTAGGTAGCATTTTAAATTGAATTATGAGACAGTACTACTCAGTTTAGAACCGAGCACTTGACTGACAGGTCCCCAAGTACACATGGGTGATTGTAACTTATAGCTGCAACTCGGTTATGTATGTATTAAAAATGCTAACCAGTAATTATACTAGAATTACTATTCTCAAGTAAAGATCTCTGAGTATTTGAAATGCACTATGTAATAATAATTTCCTACTAGAGAAAGGCCCAGCATAGTGTATAATAATAATGATTAGAATTCTGTCCTGCATTTCTAATGCTTAAGATGTGCTAATGTAACAGGCATATGCCCCATCTTTGTAACATGGGTATACATATGCATCTACAGGTTCGGGGAAGGATGAGGTTACCTGGCACAAGAGACCTAGGTTTGGCTACTCTGCACAGGGGCACCCAAGTAAATCCAACTACAGGAAGCAATAACTGTAATGTCCAGAACCAGAATTGGGATTTTTCAGTGTGGCTTTATTTATTAACTCACTGAACATAAACCAAGCACTGCATGGTCCCCCGCAGGGCTACATAACTGTAATGCAGATTAGAGGTTAAACACAGCGGTCCATTTTAGGAATGAACACAATACAACAGTTGTCTGGCTTTGGACCCACCAGGCACTCAGCCCGGACTTTGCATGCGCATTGGATACACAGCCCGACTGGCCCGGCTCCCTGCCGCCACTGACTGACGGTCCACTTGGCGAATGAACCCAAACTCTACTTGGAAAGACATCCCATCAAACAAGGAGGCTCCCAAACTATGGCTCCCACACCACTTGAAGTCTCGACTCCTAGAGAGATTTTGTTTCGTACTTCCAATTGAAACTTCCATCAAACAGGAGTAATTTTTCCCATCCTGGCTTCCACACCACTTAGAGTTCTGCACTCCCAGAGATTTTCGTTGCGACCCACGTCTGGGTACTCCACCTACCGGCCGCTTACGGGGCAAGTAGCAAAAAACACAGAAGAACCAGAGGTGGACCTGGTTACTAAAGATGGGGTTTTCACCTCCAGCTCCCACAGCCCATACCCGCCATTTCTCTGGACACACAGAACTTTAGACTTTAAAATGTAGACTGACGGTGGATGACCTGAAGCACCCCCTCTACAGTGAACTTTAAATCCATTAACACTTAAAACAGATGACTGCTCTATTTGTTTGTCCTAGTTGACATAGTCCTCCCAAATAGCAGTCCCCAATACTTGAAATCCAACTGAAGAAAAGAAGTTGTTTGCCCCTTCCAATGGGGCCAAACACTCACCCATTCGTTGCAGGTGCCCCACAGACGAAAAACTGTAACCTTGCTGTTATACATGAACAGACTGAACTTAAATTAAAACAGGCAGCTTTCTTCCAGGGTGGGAGAAGGGATTGCCCTGGAACCCCTAAAGAACTTTTCCCTCCACCCCTCCGAGAGGAAATAACAGACAACTACTGTTGTCCTTCTTGTTGCGTAAGGACAAACTGAAGACTGACTTGAATTCCCAAGGTTCTAAACTTACTCTGAGCTGAAGATTCCAAATGTGGCTCATGCAGCTCGACAGTTCTTTAATGATGTCATCTCTCAAGTCTCAGCTGTGACTGAGGACAGAGTGAGACAGTGTGAAACCCATTTAACTGGAGTTTCACAAGCTGCCTTCCCTGCCTACCACTTGGTCTTACTGGGATGCTAGTAACCCCGGGTAACAAGGGGGTTACAATAAAATATAAAAGGACAAGGGGGAAAAACTCAAATAATCAACCATTATCAATGCAACGTGCTGTCTTATAAACACTGTTTACCCATTGGGCTTCAAATTGATTCCCGTGCAAGAACAATCTTATGTAGAATCTGCTGATGTGGTTTTTATGTCTTTAATTTTTCTTAGTAAAAGTGGAACAATCATTAGTGTCACAGAGACTTAGGCCACGTCCAGACACGACTGGGACCTAAACATACTTGGGTACACCACATACAGAAGGGATAGGGGGGAGGGAAGGGGGTATCTTTTATCATCAAGGATAGCATAGGGATAAGCAAGGTGGAGGAAGCAGGGGACCAGGTAGAGGCTCTTTGAGTCACCCTGCAGGCTCCGGGTGGAAAACGGGTGAAGATGGGGGGGTGGTGTATAGACCCCCGGGGCAGGAGGAGGAACAGGAGGAAGACCTGGTGGCTAACCTTAAGGACCGCTGTGGTAGAGGTAAGGACATCACTGTGGTGATGGGAGACACGAATATGCCAGGAGCAAATTGGGGAACCATGGCGTCCACATTGAGCAAGGAGCAGCGCCTGGTGGATGTCTTCCAGGATGCATTCCTTGCCCAACTGGTGACAGAGCCAACAAGGGTGGGATGCATCCTGGATGTGGTCCTGTCAGACGAGGCGCTCATCTGGGACCTAGTTATGGGGGACCCACTGGCAGGTAGTGACCATGCCATGGTTTCGTTCTCCCTAGAACTAGGGGGCAGGGTAGAACACACAAGAACGACAGTGGTGGATTTCAGAGGGGCAGACTTTGGGGGGATGGAGTGGATCCTGAGGGGCTGTCTAGATGGGATCAGGCCAAGCAGGGGCATGGCGTCACGATGGGAAATTATAAAAAAGGGGCTCCCGGAGGCTACCAAGACCTGCATGAGAGAAAGACGTAAGGGGGGCAAAGCTAGGAGGCCGAGGTGGTGGATGAAGGAGGTCCAGGATGCAGTGAGGGAGAAAAAGGCTACTTCTAGCCGATATAAATGCTTTCGGGGGGGCTATATCCAAGGAGGAGGAGTGTGATATGGCAGCTAGGAGGGTCACCAGGGTGGGAGATCGGCTAAGGCGGGGGCAGAGCTGAGATTGGCACAGGGGATTAGAAGGGGGGGGGATTCTTTAGGTATATCAGGGAAAGAAAAAGAAAGGCAAAGGGGCAGATCAGTCGGCTCAGGATAGGGAGTGGGAGGGTGGAAGAGGCGGGAGAGAAAGCAGAGGTACTAAATGACTTTTTTTTCCTCTGTCTTTACCAAGGAGGGGGGAGGGCGGCACTGGTAGGAGAAGGGGCAGGGGACACGGTGGATGAAGAGGGGGAAAGGATGATGAAATACCCAGAGGTAGGGTGTTGGCTGTACTCAAGACCCTAAGAGGGGACAAGGCACCGGGCCCTGATGGGATCCACCCCAGGGTGCTCGGGGAGCTGGCGGATACCCAGGCCACCCCTCTAGCAGATCTTTTTAACTCCTCCTTGCAGTCTGGATGGGTACCTCAGGACTGGAGGATGACCCATATTGTGCCTATCCACAAGGGGGGCCCCGCATGAGGAACCGGGTAACTATAGGCCAGTTAGCCTGATGTCGGTAGTGGGCAAAGTGATGGAGAGCATCCTGAAGGAAGGGATAGAGGGGGGGTGCTGAGGGCTCGGGGTCACATAGACATTCACCAGCACGGCTTTGTTAATGACAGATTGTGCCAGACAAATCTGGTGGAGTTCTATGAAGGGGTGATGAGGGTGCTGGATCTTGGCAGGCCAGTGGATGTCATCTTTCTGGACTTCAGCAGGGCTTTTGACTCTGTGCCACATCATGGGCTACTGGAGAAGCTGGAGAGTATGGGGGAGGAGGATGGGCAGGTGGATAGGAAAGTGGCTGGCGGGGCGGGTACAGAGGGTGAGAGTGGGGGGAGGTCTCATCCTCAAGGTTAGTCACAAGTAGGGTCCCACAGAAGTCGGTGCTGAGTCCACTCCCATTTAATGCCTATGTCGCGGACATCAAAAGTGGTATCAGGAGCAGGATGAGCCTCTTTGCGGATGACTCTGAGCTGTGGGTGGTGGTGGATGAGGAGGAGGGAAAGTTGGATCTCCAGGAGGACCTGGAGACTCTAGGGAGGTGGTCATGAATCTGGAAACTAAAGTTTAATGCTGCGAAATGCAGGGTTCTGCACCTGGGGGCCAAAACCCGACTCATAAATACACCTGGGGGGATGCTGCAGGTTTTGAGGGGGGAGAAAGACCTCAGGGTGGTGGTGGATGTCAAAATGAACAACTCGGAGCAGTGCAGAAAGGCAGTGGCACAAGCAAATGAAATGCTGGGGTGCATAGCCAGGGGGATAACCTCAAGAAGTAGTGAGGTACTCCTTCCGCTGTACAATAGCCTGGTTAGACCACACCTTGAATACTGCGTGCAGTTTTGGTGTCCGAACTTAAAGAAGAACATTGCATTGCTGAAGAGAGTACAGAGGAGAGTGACCAGGATGGTACTGGGGCTAAGGGAAAGGCCCTATGAGGAGCGACTGGGGGAGCTCAACCTATACTCGTTGGAGGAGAGGAGGATATGATAGAGGTCTTCAAGTATGTCAAGGGGATCAGTGGGGTAAGCCTTGAGGGGCTCCTTCAGCTGAGGGAACCGGGGGCCACCAGGGGCCACCCCATGAAGCTGGATGGAGGGAGGCTGAGGGGGGAAACAAGGAGGTTTTACTTCACTGAGAGAGTGGTGGAGCCCTGGAATACGCTGCCCAGGGAACTGGTGGCTGCTACTACTGTGGAGGAGTTCAAGAAGGGCTGGGATAGGTGCAGAGGGAGGGTAAATCCAGGAGCCCCGCTGGGAAATAGGGGTCCTTGTTGGGAAGGGGGGCTAAAATCTGTGCCCTACGTAGACACTGACTATCGAGCAGACTCGATAGACCATAGAGCCTATTCTGCTGGTTTCATAGTGTGTAAGTATTTTAAAACTTATTTTGCTTTACAGTCCTTGGTCTTCTCTGACTGAATCCTTCTAAACTTTAGGCTAAGTAATGTGTCCAGCTGTGTACTGAAGTAGCACCCACTACTCCTTTAGGCCATCAAACAGTGGCCGTTTTAGCTTAATTTGGGATCATCATGCATTTTTCTTGGAAGGGTGCTACCCCCCATGACAAAATTGTTACCTCATTAAAGAAAATTGAATTAGCCCCTGCTGGTCGTAATGTAGAGGTACTCCCGATGTTCTGGAAGGATGCAGTGGCAATAGAGCATGGACTGTAAGCATGGTTTTATGTTGCAGCACCAGTACGCGTATGGCAGAATGCCATTTTTAATTTGCTTTTATTGAATGATGGTTGATAATTATAAAAACTGTTTCTATAACTAGGGACTATTTGCAGCTTGTAGGGGGTTCACCATGTCCTATAAGTAAAAGCAGCTAAAAATAAAAAAAATGTTTCTGCCAGGACTTGGTGTACTGCCTGGAGTTAATACCCTTCAGACCTAGTCAGCTAACACTTCTGATATTGGAAGTATTTTTTTCTTTTCTGTTTACAAGATTTTCTATTCGCCAGTACTAGGTGTGATGTGTGGAACAGTACTGTACTGGAAGGCTGACCTAGTCAATCCTGTCCCTCCCTGTACAGCATCAGCAGTGTGACCTCACTCACTGTGATGTCACTTGTAACCAAGAGGAGTCAGTCACCTGCTGCTTGATTGGTTAACTTGTGACACATACTGCCAACAGTCAGGCAGTGGGGGTTGTGATATAACAGTGAGTGAGGTCACATGCTGCTGATGTCATGGGAGAACTAGGACTAGATACCGTGGGCGTGATGTTCAACCAGCTGTTAGACTGACGCAGACTGTGGCAAACAGCAGCTTGCGTCGAAGGCCAGTACGCCAGGGACCCTGCACCAGATTTTGGTGCAGGGGGTTCCAGTGCCAAACACCACTAGGATGCCACAACTGCCATAGTGCGTCGGCCAGCTGGTGCATGGGAGAGGATTGATGGAGGCTTCCTCCATCCACTGGTCGATGACATGGCGGCCCACAGGCACATCTACAGGACAAACACACATCTGATGCAGAAACCCAGTGAAAGTGTGTAGAGGCCGAAAAAACACCTGCCTCCAGGTGTCCTGAGGTACCCATGTCTCCTGCTACACCAGTGGCTGCTGTGTAGTTGCCCCCACCTTCCTCTCCGTGTTCTGCCTGTCCTGCGGCTCCTGCAGAGTCCAGCGGAGAGGACAATGGAGAGATCCAGCCACACTACAGCGTCAATTGATGCACCAGACACAGATTGTCTGTCTGACAGACATGACAGACATGTACGTGGCACTCTGCAGTACTAGCACATATAGGGCCTATGTAGGTGGTAACCTGGTACCCTGAGTATTGGGCAGTGCACATGCATGGATATGGGACACACCTGGGAGGGTTCTCTGGTGCCCACGGTCCCATATGTGGGATACACACTCACCGGGCAGCACCCCGCAAATGTCCAACACAGCCAGCTGGCAGGTATCCGCAGCAGGGGATGTTTTCGCCCACTGTGGCAAGGGCATACCCGCCCTGTGACACATCAGTGTTAGGCAGCCTGGGAGTGCAGCATTTCAGAGGTTTGTCGGATGTTGTAGCCACAGTTTGTGTTTGGCAGAGTCATACAGTATGGGAGTGATTCTGGGGTTAGTGATGGCACACATCAATGTGTGCCACCTTGGTATTGCGGGCTGCCGGTGCCATGTGCTTGCCTGTTCACCACCTGCATCTGGCACTGTGTGACAATATATAGCTGTGTCAAAGCCTCCGTCATGCTGGGGTATCAGGCATCCATCTTGTAGTCTGCCTATGTAAGGCATGAGAGCTGCTTGCAACCACACAGTGTTGATTCACCAGGACCGATTCCTCCCTCGGACGTGGTGTGATCTGACGGGTATTTATATGTGGGACTGTCACATTGCTGTGCAGAGCTGTGTGAGTCAGCCATCGGCTATGACCTCTGGCGGCACACGGGAGTGTTAGACCAACTCTGGCTGGTCTAAACTCCAGTATGACCTGTGGCCTTTGGGGGGGCTATCAGTATGTCAGAGTAGGGGATACTGCAGCACAGTGGTAGCACTAGCCCCCCCTCCGCCATGGCGTATACGTGTATCCGCTGCAAGGACCGTTCAAGTCCGACTGGCACAGGCGGACTCCCATCTGGTGCAGGCTGCGCTGGAGAATCGGGAATGATGCATGGTGCAGCGCATGGTGCCCCTTGCATCATGTCTGTTTGACACCATGAGTCATTCCCAGTCCTTTGAAAAGTGAGCCCATTATGTCTTCTTCTAGGTCGAGCACTGCTTTTTCGCGTGACACCCAATGCTGTAAGATAGGAAACCATCTCATCAGCACATAGAAAAGAAAAACATTAGAAAACAGTGAAATAAGGGATTACTTTTAAAAATTGCTAACATTTTCTGCCTGCTGTTTTTCAGTGCTACTAGCCCTTTAAATTTGGATTGGAGGGCACAAAAATAATCTCCATGGGGTGTATCCCCCTTGTTTAATGGCAAAGATTACTATGTGTATTTTTACACCCATGACTGGCATAAATAATTTTGCAATTTATTCTGTGTATTCCAGGGGAGTTACTGCAGCTTAATAGATTCAAACTACTGATTTTGTTTTGATGACAGGCCTGGCAGGATGCTGGACTGCAACTTACGACCACCAGTAATGAAGCCTGTAAAATGTATGATGCTGTGTTGACTCAGGTAAGACACTGGCCTTGGCCGTGGCAAACATTACATTTTTAAAATTGCCTCAGACCAGGTAGAATACCAAATTCTGTATTATAACAGATAGTTTCTGAAAAATTTTTGAGTCGCACTACAAAGTAATTATAGTAAATAATTTATATTTCAGCAATTTGATATAATTATACTTAAAAAAAAAGTATGCTTGATGGGGTCCCTGTGCTCCCACAACCACATATGATTAACATTGCACTTTCTCAAAAAGAAGAGAAATTCATTGCAGAAAACTTCATTAATGCATCAGTTAGGGTTGTCATTACACCAACAAAAATGGGGAAATTCGATGTTAGGGTTACCAACCCTACCCCTCCACCCCACCTCCCACTCTCCACACACCAACAGGTGTTGGGGTGTGCCTTGGGGTCTTTGGGCCTAACTCTCACCCCATTGTCCATTACTGTACCACTCAGCTCCCTTACAAATGGAATGGGGTGAGAGTGAGGGTGGGGGGTTTAACATCGAATTTCCAAACTTTTGCCGCTGCAATGACAACCCTAACTATGTATTAACAAAGTTTTTTTGCTGTGTATGTATATATATATATGTGTGTGTGTGTGTGTATATCTATCTATATCCTTTGCAAGAAACTGTGTTAATGCACCAGTTAAGATTCAGCTTAATGCAACAAAAGTAGGGAAATGAGATGCTAGGGTTTTTAACCTTAACTCCCCCAAAAGCAGCACAAGGAAAAACATTAGGGTTTGGGTCTCAGCCAATCAGTGGTGGGGTCTTCCTTGGGGTTGTCAACCCTAATGCCCCCTCTCCCCCAGCCCTGTAGCCTCCTGCCCAAAGCACAGTGTACAGCTCCAAGCCAGTGCCTTATAGGGATACAGTCTTCAGAGGTAGAGAAATATGTCTCGTCACATGTTGCCAACAAAATCTGTTGTAGCTTCTGGCCCTGCATGAAGAAAAGAGATCACGTCTGACCTTGTTTGCTTAGGGGAGCGGGTTAGCATTATGGTTGACATCCCCAAAGAAGACCCCACCACTGATTTGCCAAGACTCCAGAGACACACAACCCTGGTGTTTTTTTTTTTCCTTGCTACTTGGGGAGTGGGGGTGAATTGTGTGCCGAAGGCGAGATCAGCTCCTGGAACCTGAAACCTGACCTGTCAGCCTGAACTTTGGTTAAGATATGCCATCCTGGTCAGCTTGAAGGTAAGGCAGTTCTTTGGCTATTTCGCTATATGGTGGAAGTTTCACCAAAATAGAGAGGTAGGAGACACCACTCACAAAAATAGACCAGTTTATTGAGCAACTGAACCACAGAAATCAGAACAAGGACGGGGGTGAACAACAAAACTTTCACTTTTAAAAGTGTAACGATTAAAATCAGTATCACTGTATAACTGTACTGTATGCTGTTGTAATATTTTTCTATGATTGTAAATCCGTATGATTTCACCCCAGAGTTCATGTGGATCCCTTGGGCACTGTAGATGATGCGGTGGAAAGGAATGCAAACTGAGGAACCTCTGAGAAGGTGCTTTCTGTTGGCCAGCTTGAAGAACAGATTAAGAACAAGGGATTTGGGCCACTGGGTGATGACAGAACCGAGGGCTATGAACAGTACATTTGTATTCCACAGAGTACCACCGGGCTGTCACAACAGACTCTGGGAAAGGAACAGAATACTTGTATTTCCAAGGACTTGTAGCAAACTGAGGAGCTTCCAGGCCATCACCGTGGACCTCGAGAAGAAATCTGAAGAACAGATGAACTGGACAAAACCTTGAAGAACCTTTGGGCTGTCACCAGTGACCTTGGAAAGAAATCTGAAGAACTGAAGAAATGTATGAAACTGAAGATCTGGAACACCTCTGGGCATCACCACTGACCCCAGGAAGAAATCTGAAGAACTGAAGAAGTGGATGGATGGAACTAAAGAACTGGAACACCTCCAGGCTGTCAACCTCGGAAGAGAGTCTGAAGAATCTGAAACAAAAACCCCAACCCCACTGGGTGTCGGACCCCTATCTGTGAACCGGTGTGTTTTTTTTGCACTGCCTAGCTCTCTGTTAGGGAGGGGTTGGCCTGAAGACTCTGAAGAAAGCAGGTGGCAGGGAGTGCCTTAGCTGACTGTGCTCTTCCTATTCCTACGGCTGGCCCCAAATTGTCAGGATACAGTTTAGTGGAAGACTGGATTATGCTGGGGATGTTCTGAACATGCAGCTGGGTAGAAATATATTTAAGTCTCCAAACATACTGTCTTTTTTTACTTGGTGGTTGCTGGGCATGGCAGTCTTTGGATCAAAGGACAATTAGAAACATGCAGGGCAATTCGAGAACATGCTGGGCAATTTGCAAATTTTGAACAAGTGCAGTAAACTTTGAGAAGGGGTCACAGCATGCAAGGGCGGAATCCCAGTCTGGAAACGTGCAGTTACCACACAAGGTAACATAGGGCAGTATAACCAGTCTCTGAATAAACAGGGAAACCTCAGGGCAAATAGAGTACATTTGGTGCATACCAGGCAGTTTTACACTCTCGGAGCATGCATTTATTTTGTGCACTGTCCCTTTAAATAGCAATCATGGAACATAACAGTTTCTTGCCCTTCACAGTTGTTCACAGCAGTTCAGCACTGACACTTTAAATGTGTTAACACTTTCCCTTTAAAATGTTCGTTTAGTGTGCACCACAGTCACTTTGAATAACAGCTGCAGTTTCACTGTAAGATGCTTGTTCTGTCACCAGGGGTACTGTGCCAGAGCAGATAATACATAAAGGGAAACCTGGGGTAAATGCTGGGATATACCTAGTTACACAGGGATAATGGGCTATGCCCTCTCCTCCCTTCCACAGGCTTACTCTTAGGTTTTTACAGTAAAGCAGCAGTCCTGTCCTTCTGGCTGAGGATTGATTTATAACTTAGCTTGTGTGTTAGGGATCCCACTCGAACTGTTTCTTCCCTGCTAGGTAGCTCTGGTTCAGTTAAACACTTTTAAACAAAAGTTACTAGCCCTTGGCTAGGGCTGTGACAGCTGTGTTACTGGGATGGCTAACTGGGCTTGACCACCTCCCTTCCCCTTCCTTCTGGCTGGAGCTGGTGTCACAGTACACTTAAGCAATTTAATTACTTAACCCTAGCCCTTGGCTTAGGCTACTGGTAGTTGCCTGGGCTACTAGCCTACTTTTGGCACCAGTCCTGCTGGCACTAGTCAGTTTCCACTTAGGCCTGTTCTGCCCTTACTTTGTCTACCTGGACAATTAAAATAAGGGCCTGCCTGCCCCTTCCCTGCCCATCGGATGCTGATTTATTTGGAGAATAAAGGGGAGAAAAAAAGAACACAATAAGGACTTGCTTGCCGTTTCTCTGCCTCTCTGGGACTGTCTTTATTTAAACTGGAGCTTTGCCTGTCCCTCTGCTCCTGGATGGAGTTGCTTTTTTTATTTAAATAAGGCCTTCCCTGCCCTCTGCTCCTCCTCAGGGAGCTTAATTTATACAAACTTGGGCCTGCTGCCCACTTAGTCCATCCTCTGACCCTGGGTGTCTCTTAGAAATGGGGGCCATGCCCTGACACCCCTCACACATCTCTGTCATGCTGGCTTGTGATTTTAACAGCTTTTCTTGGAGCAAACAAACCAAAAAAAAAAAGCATATCTAGTTTTGGCAGTCAGCACCTGCCCATTGGTGCTGCCACCGACTTATTGTCCCGAACTGGGGTGAAGCTGCTGAGGTGGTTGGAGGAGGTTGCTTGCTGGCTTGTGGCTAAGGTTGGTGGTCATGGAGCTCTCTCGGGCCTCGCTTTGGGTGATCCTGCTCAGCGGGGCTTACTCTGCTCCACCTACTGACGCTCCTTTTCACCACCATGGCCGCTGCTCCCGCTCTCTCTCGCTCTGTCTCACAACTGTGGCCATTCTGCTAGCTGCTGCCAACAAGGGATCAGAATAAACTTTTTTGAACAGAGCCCACACCATGTCCACTGGAGTTTTCTACCGCGCACTCTCAACCACCGATTCGACTGCCGCTTGACTGGGGAACAAGGAGAGAGCTGCTGCTACTGCCTGCCGCAGCGGAGAGGGAAACATGGAGGTAAGATCTCCCTCCTCTTGTTCTTTCACAGGCTGCCCTCCATCGTGCTGACTGTGCTTGGCTCATCTTCAGTGCCAGAGAGTGCTCACAGGATCGGACTGCACCCGACAGCCGCTTGATGGCCATTTGACTATCTGAGGGAAAAAAAGTTCCTGCTGTGCTGAGCACCTGTAAAGCCCCCCAACATTAGGGGTAGCCAACCATCCAGCACCAGCTGGACATTTTAAAGTTGGTACCGGCTCTTGCTGCTGTGCTCGTGCCAAGGGGCAGGAAATTGTTGCAGGAGAAGGCTGAGCAAAAGAAAAAAAATGTTTTTCACTGCAGCCAAGCAGTATACTGTGTGAGGCAAACTGTCACAGCATTCATCTTCCACTCCTGCCACCTTACATTCTGTCTGCCAGGGGTACCTAGGCTAGGGAAGCTTGTCTGCACAGGCAACTGGACTGCAATGGGGACCCTTTACTGAGGCACCTGCTTTTGGGGTATTACAGCGGTGGGGAGTTAGGCTTGGAAACCCTAATGCCACATTTCCCTTCTTTAATTGTGTTAAGTTGAACTGTAACTGGTGCATTAATGCAGTTTTTTTGCAAAGACTTTCCTTACTTTTTGAGATGATAGTCAAATTCTCATTCTTGCAGGTCCCTTTATGCAGATGCAGACGTGCAGGGACCTTTGGGCCTACACCAAGTGAAGACTCTCTCCGCCTGTGGAACTGCAACAACGGATGTCAGGAATTCATGGGGCTGCCTGGTGGGTTATGGAGATGCAGGACCCTCCATGTGGCTGCAAATTCAGACACACAGGGCAAAGAGTTCATCTGTCAGCCAGTGCATAGGGCCCTTTGCCACCAACGGGTGCAGAAGAAGAGCCCTATGCCAATAGAAGAGTTGTCGCTATATGGTACCTGGGCCCGTGCGGGCAGCCCTGTGCTTTTCCTTTCCTTTCCTTTCCTTTCCTGGCTGGGGGGGTGGTGGTCTCGCATAACAGACCATCCCCCCAGCCTTGCACCATCCGGCTGGCCCACTGAGCTTGCCCCCGAACTCAGCTCACCAGCATGGTATCACAGAGCACTACCTGCTGGGGTAAAGGCTGGCACTACACACAATGTTTCTCAATAACTTTTTTAATTTTCAAGATAGTCATTTTTATGACTCCCCTTATAAACATGATGTGTGGCATGTATAGTATGTTGGCCAAAACGTCATTTCACACCACAAGTAGGAAAAAAAATTCTAGTCCAGGATTTAAAAAAATGACACCCGACACATTTATCAGGTGGTGTGAAAAAAATGGCTATGTTGAAAATTTGGCGTCAAAATATTGAAAATTTGTGAAGTTATGAGTGAACATTGAAATATTTCAATGTCCACTCATAGCTTGGTAAGTTTACCATATTTTTATATCAAAATTTCAACATGGTCTTCCTGTGACCCCATCTCTTGAACCAGGTAGGTGAAAATGTTCAAATCCCACCCAAAAG